>CM067353.1:69387194-69423123 GCA_034190875.2 Urechis unicinctus | reverse complement strand
AGGGTGGAGCTATTTAATAAAGTGGTTGGGGTATGACAAAACCACATGTGCACTATATTCTTTTGTTAGGGAAATTTTTAGGTCAGGTGAATATTCTGTCGAGAGAATCATCACAAAAACCTAGTTGTATATAATAATTTAATCAGCAGCATGTGTGTTATGAAACTATTCCAGCCATAAGCCCTTAATTATCAGCATGATGTGGCCTGTACCAAATCCCTTTGATTAATGGCTGACAAGAGACCGTGGACCAATGGCGTGGGCTGTTCAAGGGCCTCGGAGGAATACAACGACCGGGAGCACTATATAATCAGCCCGCTCATATACCCGGGCTTGGGGGGTGGGGGCACTTGGCCTTATTCTGAATAGGTGTGTGACGCGGGACCTAAAAAACCCGTACCCGTCGAACAAGGTCAAAATGGCCAAAAGCATACCCCATCGTACAAGGTATTATGCGAATGTATAACCCTCCGAACAGATTTGAAGCTGAAAAAATTAACCCTGTTGTGCAAGTATGAGGCCAAAATAACCCGTTGTACAAGTTGAGAGGCCGAAAAAACATACCCCGTCTCGCAGCACATATATACTACCTCTATACACTTAAGTGCCCCGCTACCCCCCCCCCCCCCCCCCCCCCCCCTCCGGGTCATATCATTTCAAAATTTATCTACGGCTATGCTTCACACACCAATATTTATGTTGATATTATGATATTAAACACTCGTGTTGTTTTATTAATGCAGCGCCTGACCACTTCAAGTTACCGAACTCAATATTTCACGTCAATCGCTTTATCTGTTTATTATCGCCCATATCAAGTCACAATGTTCAGACAAAACTCGCTGTAAATTATTAACAATGCTACCGATAAATTGACACTTGACCCCTTTGGATCGAGGAGATATCGCATATCATCTCCAATAATGCTTTCATCCGCAAAACAAAATCACTTCAACAATTCGACAGCCTAGACTCTACCATGTTCATGATGTTGTTGTTGGTTATTCAGATTTGAGTGGTTTCGGCAGCTTTTGCCATGTACCACCTAAACTCTTTCAACACCAGAGACCAGTATATCCGTCTGGGCGTCGTGGTTATAATATGACTGCGGAGACGTGTGATTGGCCTATAGAGGGGATTCCATGACGTTGCCAAAAATGTCGCCTTTTGCTGCAGATACCCATTAAGACCTGTTACGGATAAGGGGCCAGTCGGATCGATTTTGTAATGAATAAGATGTATGGAAAACATGGATGGAAAAACAATGTTTATCCCTGGGAAACTACACAGCCAACTGTATATGACAGAAATCTGTCCCAGAAATCACTCCCGCTTGTACACCGGCAATACGTCACAAGATGTAGAATGTTAACGAACCCTCGAGTAAGGCTATTTAGGTTAAACATTGGCAATTTATTAATGACCAATGTCCGGATTTCAGTATTAAACCGAAAAATTTGCTAGATGAGTTCACCGCGTATAAATAGTAACACCGATCGTAAAGATAAGGATGATTTAAAAGATTTATCCGGGGCCAAAATTAAGGTTTGAAGTAAAACATGAATAAAGTTTTAAAATGTGGCAACTAAAATACCGGATTTTATGCTTGCGTTTTCCATGATCGCAAAACGATTATCGAGCTTAACGAGATGGAGATCACGAGTGTCATTCGCTAGGTGGCGATACTCACGCTACATCCAATCTCGCAGTTCACCGCTCGCGTCACGAGATCTCGTTCCACCTGCAACGCTGGTTGGCGAATGCAGGTATCTCACATGGTACGATAAGACCAGCTGCAATGTCTATTAGCATAAGCAGTTGGAGACCTGCACACGCTACTTGGCATTGCAGGTTTCAGAATCGGGTGCAATATCGCTTCGGCTAACAGGGGGCGTCTCTACATATTTCCTCGGGTATAAGGCTCAAGTAAGTTAGCGTTCTTAGCGAAGCTGTACACTTTTTGGAGTCACAATGCGTTATACTTTTATCAACACAGAACGGGCAATCAGTGTGTACTTTCTTTCAAAGTCCAATCCTTTTTATATCAGCGTTTTATCATATATGGCCAAGGGGTTTGAAACCCGGGGGGGGGGGGGGCACTTAAGTGTAGAGAGGTAGTATATATGTGCCGCGCGACGGGGTATGCTTTTTCGGCCGCTAGGCAGCGAGAGTGATTCATTTATACCTGTTGGGTTGACGGGTTTTTTGACCTCAGACTTATACGACGGGGTATGTTTTTCAGCTTCAATCTGTACGACGGGTTATACATTTGCATAATACCTTGTACGACGGGGTATGATTTTGGCCATTTTGACCTTGTACGACGGGTACGGGTTTTCGAGGTCCCGCGGCACATCCCTATCCAGAATAAGGCCAAGTGCCCCCCCCCCCCGGGGTTTGAACCTGTTGACACTATGACTAGGCAGCGAGAGTGATTCATTTATACCTGTTGGGTTGAAGTCCAACGGTTAACAAGAAATCAATATGAGTTTGCTTCGAATGTATATTTCGCAAGTTAAGTGGATCAGGACATTATTGTTCCAACGAACCTCAGGGTGGGGACAGCTTCTAGAACTTATATGATATACGTCATATGTAAGCATGGGTAGGTCTATGGTGATGAAGTGCGGTGGAGTAGCAGCTTTGCTACTGGCCATCTCAACCTGGTGCTTCATATCAATACAGCAGGAACAGAACTTCGGCGCTACCTGTCTTCTGATTGGTAATACTTTGTCTTCTCTCAGCTTAATACAATCAATGCTTACATAGTGATATTGAAATGGACCCGTGCGCAATTGAATTTGGTTGCTCTGTCTGCATGTGTGAAGTGGTGGGATTGCTGAGCATGACCTGCAGCATGATAGCTGTGGATATTACCTGTCTTGGTCCAGCTGATAGTCATTCACTAACTTCGCTTATTCTGCAATATTTCACACTAAGAAGTGGAGCAATCATTGGTTATATGGCTGCAAGAATGTTTGTTTCTGCATCTAAGAATGTCCGAAAGAGGCAGCTTAAACAACTTTCACACGTTCTGCGTCTTAATCAAAATACAGAGTTTGGACTTCGGCACGGCTTTAGCACGATCTATTCGCGTGAAGAGTATTCTAAAAAAGTCCCCCTGTCCACATTCTATCCTGACTATGAGCAGTACATAGAGAAAATAGCTCGTGGAGAAGCGAATGTTTTGACGTCTCTTCCCCTAATAAGTTTGTTGACAACATCCGGAACTACAGGCAAAAGTAAACGCATTCCCGTGACGGCGAATGTGTTTACTAGATCTCGACGTGTGCTTGGAATTCTTAAATTTCTAAGCGCTAACGTAAATAGTTTGAAACGGACATTTAACCTAAGGTATAAATTTTATGTGACTTACACTGAGTGTGGGCTTCCTGTACAGACTATTGGCTCGTTATTGGCAAGGAAACAGGCATTCACTGTAGTACCCACAAGTATACAAGGCGAAATAGACAGCTGCGTGGCTACCGAATATGTGTCCGCGTTATTCGCACTTGCTGAGCGAGAGCTTGTCTTTTTGGATACTACGTTTTCTAATAGTTGTTATTCATTCTTCAAATCAATTGAAAAGGACATTTCGAGGCTTTGTAAAGATTTGGCATGTGGTACTCTCAGTGGTCATGTTGAAGTGAGCGATCAGGTGCGATGTGACGTCAACAGATCTCTAAAAGCTGACCCTGAGCGTGCTGACGAGGTGCGGCGAGCTGTTGCTAAAGGAGAAGTTGGCTTAGCAAAAGCATTATGGCCCTGTATGTTACATGTGTCCATGTTATCAACAGGGAGCTTCGAAGCAGCTGCTAGGCTATTAGAGTCCACATACTTGAAAGGAGTTTCACACAAAAGTTATGGTTATGGTGGAAGTGAAGGAATGTATGGTGTAGTTGTTGATAATGCCTCATGTGTTGGAACACAGACTGCTTACGCATGCGCAATAGATACTGCCTTTTTCGAGTATATCCCAGAGGATAGCATCAACCTTGACCAACCAGATGTATGTTATGTTGACCAGGTAAGCTAAGTCTTGTTAATTAATTGGTAGTTCACGTACCGGACATTTTTCACCTAATCTTTTAGGTTTAAATACGCATTGCATGTACACCACAATACCAATGTCATGTTTATATGTGTTCAAACAGCTGGAGGTGGGTAAGTGCTATGAGCTGGTCATCACAACGGAAGATGGACTCTACAGATATCGTGTCGGGGATGTAATCAAAGTTGTTGGTCATTTAAACGAGTGTCCGATGTATGAATTCCAATATAGGTATGTATAACGCATCCTAAGTCTTGACAGCACGAAAGAAGGTACTCTACTCTCAAAGTAGCATCCTCTTTATTGTCAGCAACTTGCTTTCCTTGATTCATCTGATGATCTGAGAGAAACATTTGTATTTCCAAGTACACAATATCATCATTTTATTTCTTCAAATTATATTTAGGTTGGGTCATATCCTTAGTTTGACCTTTGAAAAGATGGATGAATCTACATTCTTCAAGGCGTTGAATACGGCACAGAAGAGGTGGGAGGGTCCCCTTTGCGTTGATTACACGGCTACAGAAAACATTCATGTAGAAACGATGTTGGGTAAGATTTGTCTCTACCCCATGCTTTGTACCACGAAATTGTCACTGCTTGACATTATGCTTTGTCACAAGCATCAAGCTTCATCAATTAGCACACTGTGTGAAACAATAACAACGGTCTAATTAATATTTCATCCCCTCAAGGTGTATCTGATAAGGGCAGGTCGCATTACGTTATCTTCATCGAAATCTTCGCCAAGGATCAGAGTCATCTCCTTTCAAAACGACAAAAAACAATGGTGAGCGATTGTGGCTTATTAGATTAGATTGTAACACCAGATAATGCAATCAATGAGAGTAAAGCGTACAAACAAGTGACACTTAAATGGTAAAATAGTAAGTTGTTTCAGTTGGATGAAGCATTGTGTGAAGTCTCAAATGAGTATCGGAGTGAAAGAGCCCGCCATGCTATTGACCCGGCGAGAATAATACAGGTGCTTTTGCAATCATCATCAATACCAGTGTATGTTTGACACTTGAGTGAATATCCAGTTATGGCAAAAAGAACATATCGCGCAAATGTGGTTTCCTTTGTGCGTCTGACAACTATATGCTTCGACCGTTTACTTTATCCAGGTGAAGCCGGGATCCTTTGCAGAAGTGAAAGCGTTGCTGACCAAAGACAGCAAGAATTTCCAGCAGTACAAGACACCACGTGTTATGCACAGACCGGACGTGTTGACTCTGTTATTTGACAGCGATATGTGCAAAGAGGAAAGCAGTGACAATGTCGATACATGAGTGATAATTTACATTGTTTCTTCTTTATCAATTGCTGCAGTACATTATTTAATTCATGCATACTGCATACTGTAATTGTGTTCTTAACCGCTAATCGCGATGGTTACTGATGTACTGTGTAGACTCCAGTTTTATTTATCTTTACTCAAGCACTAACACGTTTTGTTCAACCGAAAGGACACTTACTGTGAAGGATTGCAACTTTTTTTTTTAATCATTCATGAAATTATACTATATGTTTAACTACCACGAACAGGAATGTAATTCTGAAATCATCGTAAAAATAGTGGCAGAACAAAATTATGCACTGTATTTCAAAATGTGTTAGCTGTGTGCAAAATACTGTGTGCATATGCCAAATCAAAATATGCTAAAAACATATACTTTGCTTGATTTATTTCACGAAGCCTTGAGATAGATGTCAACTATGTTAAATGTGGCAAGATGCAGCTGTTTTACTGACTAACACAATAAAACGGCCACATAATTCTCTTGCCATTTAAAGATACCAGAAATGTAATGGTTGAATAGTAAAAATGCAACCATCACCTGCTTCTATGTTTTAGTGATACTTACCAACAAGTTGGGTTCGAATTTTGTACTTCATATTGCTGTTGTCAGAGCTCTAGCGGATACGCTCCGCAGTCATATATGCAGAGTAAAACTTTCTGTCACTTTTGATCTTTGCAACGCATTACAATAGTCCGCTTAGACCAACGGTCGCAGACGTAAATGACCTACAGCTGCTTCGACATTTGGGGTTTTATAATTTCGCCATGGATACGGCATAGTCGTCTACATGTAAAATATTGCTTCACAAATCTTTGCATAAGATGAGCTCAGTATGTGTGATTTTTTATAACTCATGTAAAGGTGATGAGAGCGATCTACATATTTTGCAAAGTTATCCACATATATTTATTTGCCTGATAAAACACTGAACGGTGGTGTGCGTTGCTATGGCTTCTCCTTTGATACGATCATCATAGGCTTCGGTGGTTCGCCACCACACTATGTACATTCACTTAGCTGCTTTGCGAAGAAGCAAGTCCTTATTCCCTCGCAGCTGCTGCATCTCACAGGTAACCTGTCTGACATCCACACCTCTGATTGCCTTAGTTATATCTCTACACTTTCTCTTTTTCTAAAAGGGCTCTTACCTCCATCCACCTATTTCTGATGGGTATGTTAATTAGTTTCTTTAAGGCATTTGAATTATCATACCGAAATAGTTAAAAGATGATATTACTATAATACAACCTCCCTGACCATTGCGAATTTCTATTTTTGTAATTTTTCATCGTTTAATAGAATGACCTTTCATTACCCGGGTTAATGCCGAGCACAGCTACGACACAGGCTTAACTTGCTTTTCTATCTATTCACAACAACGTGGTCACTTTCTTTGAAACCTTCACCTTGAAAGTATCATATTGTTGTATATTTGGCTCAGAAGGCAGCTAATGACATATGGATGGTATTGTCTGCATCCATAGCCAACTTTAATGCTGCTCTTTCGGCATGATAAAAAGCACCTGAAAGTAGCTCACAAATAAGCAGCTCTGCGCTTATTGATTAGTAAGGGTAAGCTACGATAAAGAACGATTTATCACTGTCGTATTTGAATCTGCTCATTTTAGCCTGATTGATCCTATGTGCACATAGACGTTATGATGATCCATCAAAATACAGATGACAGATGAAATAATGATCTTACAGTAAAAATTTGCGTTAGATTTACAACATTTCAGTTACTCGGCATATTGACTTAAAGGGAATCTAAAGGTTTATGCAAATTGGACAACAATTAATCTGGTACGAGTCAAAATGGGTGTATTTCATTAGCCTAAATCGGTTTAGTTTTCATGTCCCGAGAGGCCAAAAGGGTGTATCCAACTAAAACTTTTGTGAGGTATGGAGAGGTGGTGGGTGTATGTGTTCGCAAGTGTATGTGTGTATGTATGTGTTTGTTTGGGGTGAAATATGCCCTTCCTTCGTACAAGGACTCTCGGCTGTGTATAATGGATCATTGTGTGTGAGCATGTTTGAGCGTGCCAGCAACATACATTATAGACATAACAATATATACATGCAAGATAAAATCGGAATATTACATATGATGCATAATATAAATATGCAATAGCTATGTGAAAGATACATTTGCAACAAAAGATAGCCTCTAAATAGTAAAGTTGTCAATTTTATAGGCACAGATGAACATATAACTATTTTAAAATGAATTTGTTAACGCTAGTAATGTCTTCCAGATACATATATTGTTTACAGTCATGTTATAAACATAATATTACCGATAGGCGACACGATTGTTTTCTGTAAACCAAAAGAGGATGCGCAGTTTTGTTTTTTACTAAATCTAGGCATAATTTACCTACAAGGTGTCACGAACAGTTTAACATTATTTCATGAGCCATGAGTGATAACCAATATAAAGGATGCTGCTACCAAAATGTCATAATTGCTAGTAATTGTAATTGAAAGAGTCTCGAGATTGCGATCAAGGAAGGGCAGAATCATGTCGAATGGAGAGAGTGGCGATGAACAGTCGCAAGCACAGGGTTCGCAAGAACAGGAGCTGGCAGCAAAAAATGTACAGATACAGCCCAGATGTCAAACAAAACGTCGCGGCCGTTTCATCAAGATTGCATAGGTGGAGGCTGGGGGGAAGAATAGCCGTCTCCTTCTCGCAATGTCCACAGCTGCTGAGTTCAGAGATACTTTGACAGAATTTAGCGAGCACTACGCTTCGCTAGGTCTACCTAATGCCGACCAGGTCCCTGATGGTGGTAAGCTGAAGAGTAAGATTATGAAGAAAGACAATCGGAGGTATTATCTCGACCTGAAAGAGAATCAGAGGGGACGCTTCTTGTGGGTGTTGCAGACCATCCCTCGCTCCATGCAGCGATCACAGATAGCCATACCGGCTCAGGGTATGATCGAGTTTCGGGATGCCCTAACGGATCTACTCGATGAGTTTGGTACAGATGAACACGAAGCTCAGGGGGATTTACACAAGCCAAGGTCAATGAGAGTCGAAAACAAAATGTTTTACTTCGACGTTGGACAAAACCGCAGAGGAACATTTATGCGCATTTCAGAGGTGAGAACCAATTTCCGCACTGCAATCATAATTCGAGAACGCTCGCGGGCGAGTAGTATAGGTAATAGCGGTTCCAGCTCACCCCTCCAAATAGAGACCCAAACCAGCAACGATAAGGAATTCCCCCACTTCAGAGCATAATTAACCCACTTCAACTATTATTTTCGAGTCCTAAGGTCTCAAGAGCTGCCAATAGCTGGCCAAGGATTGATGCTGCTACCGTATCAGTAGGCTGTGAGTCACAGGGAAAAAGGGCAGCCATGAGTCACAGGGGGTAGGGACCCACGACCACATTGGGGAGAGGGAGCCGCTACCATGTATACTACCAACCTCCAAGGTCTTTATCTATAGAGGTCCTTAAGTGTAAACATTCCGGAGCCAAGTCTACCCGTGCAAGTTCCATTTTTCACGCAGTCGAGGTATTGTATAAACGGGGCGTCGTTCTTTTCGATAAAGTCGGGATCAGGACGAGGGGTTATCAATCTCATCGTAAAGAGCTTCCAACAGTAGAACGCCCCCGTCGGCCTCTCCGTGGTTTCCCAAACCAAGGACCGTGATGCTCTTTTTCCACCTCCAGGCAACTATTAAACCTCCCATTCGCGCCAGAGTCGCCGTCTTCAAGCCCCTCCACCCCTGCCCACCCCCAAGCCACCGTCTCCTTGTACTTCTTCCGATCCTTGTGATACACCTGGTTATACACCTCAGCCCTCCCCAGGTCCTCAAAAGAGCACAACCTGAAGACGCAGTCAACAAACACCCCGATGGTCGCCACCGCACTATGGTGCGGCCCTAACAGAACCTGAGGCTTATACATATTCGGAATTATCCTCCCAGGACTCCGAGTGTAGGGGCACTTTATCTCGAGCAGTACAACCTCCTCAGGATGCACCAGACAGACAGCATCCACTCCACCCCCCCCCCCCCCCCCCCCCCCCCCCCCCCCCCCCCCCCCCACACCGCCGCCAGATAGGTAGCACACAAAAGCCATCTTTTGGCCGTTGCGCCACCCTGAATATAGATATTATTTCCGTAGACCTTGATATCGTACACCTTCTCCAATACCCCAGTTGCAACCTCCTCAAAAGTCGTACCCCAGAGGCAGGGCGCGCTAAAGCGAACACCCTCGTTGCTTGTTTTTTCAGGCAACTTCTTACTATAGCTGCTGAAGTAGTTTTGCCCTATGATGGCGGAGTAGTCACTTCCTCAAACGCAGCCCTACCTCATGGTCTCCCACTGGTCAGTATGATCGTTGCAGAAAGATTTTATCAACACCTCCATTATACCCAACAAACACCACTCTTTAAATGGACGGTCGGTTGGCAGCACTTACCGGGGTACCGGCACGATCACCTCCTGCGACCCCCGTCGACCCAGGGGTGAGGGGGGTGGAGATGCCCTAACCAACATCTTAGCCTTAATGTCGCTTTTCATTCAAGTATATTTTTCGATCTCGGCCGAAACGAGCTTAAACTCATCGTCTGAGATAAAATCATCTTCAAGTGCCGCTGAAATAATATCTGTAACCGTGTTTAGTTTGCTCTGTGCCAGAATTTGAATCTGGTCGTGCTTCTTTACCTTTGCCGACAATCGCCGACTGATGACCTTTCCTGCGATCCCAACCAGCCCGCACACAGCCCCAGTAGCACCCAAGACTGTAGAAATAGGGGCAACAACCACCGCAGACATCAGACCCACACCACTTGCGCCAAGACACATACCCACAGCAACTAAAGCAGTGTATACAGCGTCCACCGAGTTTACTGCACACCTATATTTTTTATACAAAGCACCATATTTTTCAATTTCTTTCTCAAGGGTCCCTTTTTGGAGGGGTGGGCTGGAACCGCTATTACCTATACTACTGGGCGCGCTTCAGAGCCATGTAAACAGAGTTTATGGAACGGGGAGGCGAGGCAGCTTGGGGAAGCGACAAAAGGCCTGAATCTCCCAGCGAACCTTCGACATCTGATGCCTGTGATCTGCCCTCACCGCCGCCCCGGAAATGTAGTATAGTCGACCATTAGTAGTTTCCTTGCCACAGCTGCGTCTAGTCTACATTCACCTCCCCAAAGCCGACCCAAATCCTCCGGAAGGGTCCGGTTGGGGGTGGCGCTCGTTTGTTTCAACGTCTGTTTTTCTCCATTGTTCCGGTCGTCATTGCGATTCAATGACACTTGCTTTGACATTCAACAAAATGGCCTTGACCTCTGAGGAAGATTGTGGTAAGTGGTGTATGTGCCTGAAGTCAGGAATAATCCAACTGGGATGAAATGAGTTGGCTATACGAATGATTTAACAGTTAGAGGAGTGTACTCAAAATTTGCAATTGGTACCACAACAAGACGGGGAGATTCGGTACCGTAACTGTAATAAGATGAACCACTTGGCTCTGCACACAGAATGATAGGTCGATCTCACCTATTGAATTTTGAAGAGATGAGAACTATATGCATCAAAGGGTTGGAATTTCACCCCCCAACAAACACATACATACACACATACACTTACGAACACATACACCCACCACCTCTCCATCCCTCCCAAAAGTTGAAGTTAGATTTACAACCTACATTTTCCTGGCATGTATAGTAATTTAGCCTTTGCAATCAACTAAGCTATATCCAAACAGTATCGACATATAGCAAAGTGTTATGAACAATAATTAGCTAAGTAGCGCTCTTCGTACTTAGGACGAGTTCAATCTCTCATATTCACCCCTCTCGAATGATAATGGGTTATTTGCTAGATTGCCGTACACTACCCTAGAAAGATTACAGGTTGCCCAAAGCAATGCAGCCCGCTTGCTTGCGAGAGTGAGCATCGAATAACACATTTGGTGCTGTCACAATGAATAAGTAGGAATTTGGTTGACAAAACAAAAAGAAAATGAGTTCCCCTGTATTTGCTCCGATAGCGCCTCATACATTCAATATGACTGTCTAGCAAATATAACATACACTGATGCAGAAGTTTTCCGGGGGACATAACAAGCATTCGTCTTTTGCATTAAAGCAGATAGATTCAACAGTCCGTGTACGTTGTATTTGTCATGAGAAGGCGCACAGTCACTAGTGTGAACATCTCTTCCATAGGTATGCAGGGCTTTTACATAAATTATTAATATTTTGCCTACGTCATTACACTTAAAGTCGAGGACAGCCTGAGTATGCGGTGTGATCATTATACTTAAAGCCGACCACAAATTAAGCATGCTGTGCGGTCAATGTAACTAGATTATGCCACTTGCCGTGGGCCAGATGCACCGTGTCTGGCTACTGTCGTTTGGTGTCAACTTATAAAGCCACATTTTTCATAAGGGATATGTGTTGAAGGTAAACGACTATGTAACCCGGAAGGAATCACGCTACTATTCGGGTGTCGTTAACAACATTATAGTTGTGTTTGTCTTTCATGTGCAGATGGCGTAACTCAGACCCTGTAACAGCCATAGGTTTTAGAAATTACGTGGGGTTTGCTTCAGTCGGATTCGCCAAATCTCAGCCATGTCGGTTAAAGCAGTGGTTATCATTGCTGCTCTGAAACATCATAACCCACATGTGCAGTTTGCGTGACAATGCTAGGGGTACTTAGGCATTGTAGTTTATACACGCGAGTAGTTTTTATTGCATCCCAGAGATCAGAGTGATTTATTAGATAGCATTTCTCGTTTTTATATATAGCCGGCAAAGAAACAAGAGGTTAACCGTGTGTACTTATTTGTAGTTTGTATGAGCTATCAAACATGCAGAATGGCTAGTCGATCTAACCTTCTGTGTGGATGAGGAGATCCTTTTGCATATCTTAGTCTACTGCAGCATATTGAAGATCATTCTTATGACAATATGATAAATCATTCCCTAACAGGACGATTGTACATCTTTGTAGATCAACGTGATAATCACTGAGTTCTCACTTAAGAAACCTATTTATCTTTCACATAAATTTCTCCTGTCCTGTAATGCATGCAGTGAATGCGCACTCTTAGACGTTATTGCTTTTTTTGTGCTAGTAATGGTGTGGGCCTAAGTCATACTAATCATCTACGCATCAAGAGTAGTGCTGGAAGGGGATAGGGGGTAACTTAACATTTTATAATGCTTTGAAAGTTATAACAGTTCTCTACGCATATAATCCGTCATCTAGGTATTGGCGAAAATATAGTTTAAATGCAAATATGACGGAGGCACAAAACATACCGCCACGAGTTAAGTTGTCTTACAATCAATTGATCGGCATATTGCCCTTAAGAAGATTACACAAAACATGTCTGCATTTACCCCCTCTGCGATTCTAGTAAATAACGTGTGCGTCCGTTGAATGTATATGCCAGAGCACGATTTGCTATAATAGAATATAGGTCTCATCTTTTATAAATCCCAGGTCACTACGGGTTCTTGCCTACCAAAGGGCTCACTACTGTAGACTATTCTGGAATAAATAGCACGGATGGTGTCGTTTATTTTCTCTAAATATTCAACTTTGCATATCTCGTGTGGCTGATACTGAGGTTCCGTAATGGCCAACTCTCTCAATGCAATATTTTAAAACATGCATGCATGGCCCGTGTTGATAATTATTGTATATCAATAAGCAAATCTTGTATGAGCAGATATTGCGCGATATTTGCGTTCATCACTCACTTCGCTGGGATAGCTTTCATGCTCTCTCTTGATAAGAAACACGTGCCCAAATTACTGTATAATCTTAAAGGCTGTTCTGTACAGAGTGTCGCGTTCATTTGGCAAACCCAGGGCTAATTTTCGAACTGATAAATCATTGTTGCATTAGCCAACATGTTTATCAGACCAGCCATCGAAACGTTGTGTCCCATATTGTAACAGGGCAGTATAGGGTATGCGTCAATATGTAGCAGTATTGTTAATGGTATGCTGGTGTTATTAATATTGGTTGATATAAATTGCACGTGTTCGTATTCAATGTTAGCAATACCATTTAGTACGCTTTCATTGACGTTAATTGATCATCTGCATTCAATCATGGAAGTCATTTAGAGTTTGGGTGAGTGGTGACAAATTTTTACAATCTGCCTGCTACGGAAATTTCCGTTATTAATCCACCAAATCATCTGCACAAATACAATAGCGAATATATACTTCTTTCATCACCCTGTGCAAAGTCAAATTGGCATCAAGGTTAATCGTTGGTATTAGAGAATATTCACTCATTAATGCCGTCATATATCCATCTGTAGCCATGTTATGTCACTATGAGGTTTGCTGGGTTGTATTAATGGTCGATATCATAATTGGTATCTACATAATAACGGGCATCACATCTGATATTGGTACTCAAGTAATTAAGCATCCTACCTTTTCGTAATGCAAAATGCATGTTTTTCACTGTAATTCGTATTGAGCGTCATTGATAACCATGAACCACTTTAAGATTTTGTTAGCTGTAAATATATGAACAACTTATACTGCTAGTCATTTCAGAGAAGATTGAATGTGTAACGATCGTATTGGACATTGTTTAAATACTTTTCTATTCCTGGAAAAAAAAGGGCATAAATATATGATTTTTTTTTAAAGGATAGAAAAGGCGCGGTATCAGCCTCCATTGTGGGAGTAATTAGGGGTGCTAGGCTTCAGCTTATACGCTAAAGCACTCATCCCCTCAAATTACTCGTTCAATGTGACTACCATACAATCATAGCCGATAGATTACTGAGAGAAATGAAAGCAATTCCAGACATACTTGCTTCACAGATCACAGAGGTCATATCCCCCATGTGTCATAATGGGTTTGCAACATTTTCTAACTTACTGTTTGATTTTTCTCGTTGTTAGTTCAAAGCTCATATGGCATAGTGCACTATACAAACCGGGGCATCAAACGATGTGACATTATAAATACTGTTTGTTGAATGCCTCTTACTATTACCTCATTCCGGTTTACTATTAACTTTGAGTAATATACAGAGCAACTTAAGCTCATTTGATACAAATAGGAAATCGTCCTAGGAATTTTCGGAGACTTCATTGGGCAATGTTTGGAGTCATGGGTCTATCATAGGACTGATATAAATGTTATTGATACAGTTGGTTGATAATCACCTGGTCTGTAGCGAACATGCGAAAAACGATCGTTATTTACTGTCATTATTGTCTCCCTAGGTCCTTACCAAGGAACAAAACCATGTTACGATTCCCACAAATCTAATAAAACAAAGAACACCCCCGAACATTGCATCCGTCTCAAGCTAATCAACCTGTGTTTCCCTGTAGCGCATGCCTTAAACCTATCAATTACAGAGCATTACTAACGAGGCCTCCTTTGTGCTAGCTCTGCGTCTTTCGACTTGATAATGATGATTATATGACCCGTATTTCGATTATCGTTGACATTAATGGATAAAACCTCTTGTCTTGGAAAGGTTAAAAGCATAAACGTAATGGCGACATCTACATCTAGATGCCTCACTCCCACCCACAACCACTCCTATCTCTCTCTTCCTCCACAGAGAACAGTTGAGATTCACGTTTTGCCAACCATTAGGGAGACTCTATAAAAGATAATGAAATTCAACCTCTTTTTACTACACCAAGGGATTTATCGCTAGATAAATAAAGTATTGTGTTGGTATTCAATGATGACCACGGTCGACTAGTTCTAGCTACGCCATTAATTCATAGGAAGATGCGTTGTTCTCAGGTGTGCCGTATTTGCATTGAGTGGCGAGATACCACTCGGAACCATTCCGTGGGGCAAAACAGACCTAGACGTCGCTGTTTGACAGAAATAATGGCTGCCTGCACAGCTAATGCACCTGGACCAAATGATTTCTTAAAAATATTTGAGTCTTGAAAATTATAGTAGCTTCCCAATATTGTAATAGGCTTCTTATATGGTTCGACGTATTTCGGGAATCATCGGGTAAACAACGATTTAGAACATCCGATGATTACAACCTTGTATTCATCCGCTGGACGTCTTTTGATGAGCAATCGCTTCGTCCATAACATCGCCCTGACTGCTTACTTTGAGGACGATCAAGAATAGTTTGAGGTCTCGATTGGCAGCAGTATCCTGGAATATTTGCTGATAATCAAATGAGACCAGATGTACTTCTGCACCACTACATATTGAAAGCTATTTGACATTCAAATAAAGTTGTCATGTTGAGGCTAAAGCACTTTGAGAACTTTTATCATAGAAACTCATATACGGACACACAACAGCTTACCATGGTTTCGTACCTGGTCCGAATGTCCATATTTTTGATTACAATATACACAATGTGAGATGTTGTTCCCTAGTAATAGACCATGACTTTGATAGCTTATTGCATCTTCGTTGCTGTTATCATCAACGCAATGTCTACCTGAACAATAGTATCAAGAGTATATATTAACCTAACCAACATTTCTTGGGCTTAGGTCGCCCCTGGGTGTTGATGTTCCATTGATGCGAATCCTACTGAGCATGGCCAGGTGTAGGATTAATATCAGACATCGATTACATATCAAAATAAGAAGACCTACGAAAGTGGCACGCTTCAGGAATGTTATCAGTTAAAAAGGACTTGCTGCAAATTATATGCCATTGGTTGATCAGTTTTTGCAATCATGATTTATTAATGGAAACATTATGCTTTATTGAGCTGCAGTATACAATACACGGTGAATGTCCTAAATTACGGAGAATATGCGATTTGTGGTAACCAATTTCCGACGAATTATGTCAAGTCAAGCTTTTATCACACGAAGATCTAATTTATAGGAATGATTACCCAGAAGCATCAACTGTACAGCAAATTGCCAGTCACTGTATCAGCTTAATATATTTACAATTTATGTGCGCATTTTGCCGCATAGAAATCATTGATATCATTACAGAATACACTTATGGAATTGATGATAGCAATATGTATTTCTCTATAATGTCTCAATACAAACTAACTCTATTTTTATTGTAGATTATCTAACATTATAAACTTTCGGGAACAATGAAGAACACTGTCCACTGTGGTTGACATATGGCGAGCAACCTGAAATCCACTCAAAAAACTTATTTGATTGATGCTTGTATGAAACTGGACTTTTCGATTAATCAGTTATTGCACAGGGTTACTGCGTGTTCATAGACTAGTTAATGAAGACGACGCTTTCTGATGCTTCATACAGGCCACATATAATCCCACCACAATGGCTCAACTCTCGCTACCATGTCAAGTATCTAAAAGCTTTTAAAACGTCAAATATCTAATAGCCGGGCACTAACAGAATTACTCCCTGTATGCTCACCATCTGATAAGTGAAACTCTTATAACAATCTGCTAGGTAGGTACATTTAAAGTTATAAGCTACACTAAAGCATCGTAATAGGTCAGTACTGCAGCATGGTTTATTGGTCTCTCGCTGATTGTCTTACTCAACAAACAGCAAATATGGGCCACGAGCGCACATTTGGCGGTAAATGTCATGCGTCGTTCACACAAAATGAACAAACCAATAACATAGCGTCTATGGTAAATTATTTGATCATATACTCACCATTTTTTCTTAATGATTCGGTTATAAATCAGGTGCATTAAGTGATAGCAGATACACGTGGTTATCCATTTTTGTTTAATGCTTTGTTTTTCTCTGCAATCATTTCCAATTATTCACACCACATCGCGTTTATTCACAACTGCACAGTCTTTCTTGCGCAAGTGTTGCGGCATTTAACCTGCCATTCTTGATCTAACAGATGACAACGGTTAAATCTCCACGAGATAGGCGACAATACTGATGATGGACGCGTTCATTTCGCAAAAACATAATTCATACCACGTATAACATGCTCAGTGCATAATTAATCATTTCTGGTTATATTTTACAATATTTACAATACCATGTAAGTGATCTCACCTTACATACACAGGATTCAGTGTCAGAATCATATAAATGACCTGACATCGGAATATCATCACCATCAGCTGGGGACGAACCAGTACCTTAACGACCTCCTTTATGTGTGTCACTACGGCAATCTCAATTAGAGTAACATAGCTATTCTCATTCCTCGTTTGGGCCCACCCCAAGACACATTATCCTGTCATACGCGCTCGATATTTATATAACTGTTTAAAGACGCTGTCACACTTAATAGAACAAAGGGTTACCGTTAGTCATTTGCATTCACGTTGACGTTGTTAAAAGAGCATAGGATGTCAACGAAATTATCGGTCCGCTCAACAACATTCATTATATTAGAGGTACCATACGATAAGCAGGGGGTATTGCGCCGCATTTGCACAAATTGTATGTATTATGCTTGATAAAAAACATTTTGCTTACCATATTCGGTTCGATCTGTGTTCTATCAAGGATGACAATTCACTAGTATTACCGTATTAATGTTCACAAACCCTTTCAGCAGATCATCACGAACAGAATCCGGAGTAGCAGCTCTGTACGTCATTGATATAGTAACAATAGTCTTTAAATCGCTCAATAATGTGGGTACTGGTATAATGATTCAGTGATATGTCATTATAGGTACATCAAATGCACGTTCATTGAGTAGAATATGCTCAGAAAGTGTTCTCGATTTAGACGTGGTATTACGGGTAATGAACAGGATACAGCGATACTTACTTAATCAACATTCGTTCGAACATTTAGACAATCACTTCGTCCATATATTGATATCATCAATCTTGTTTGTTTCTGTTCTCTTTTCTTTCAATCTGGCTCTTTGTTTTTCGGTAATCCTATAGTCGTCAAAATCCGCGTCTGAAGTTATCTATATTCATCCATTCGTCAGGTCGTGGCGCTATGACTAATTGCAGCTATCGGTAATGTGATTCCAGTTGCAGTGGCAGGCATTGTTATTACAGCATACGATGTCCTGTCACATTATATCCTTCCAAGATTTAACCTTTGGAACATACCAATTAAGTTTCGGTGTTTTCAATATCCTTAACATCACTCACTTTGACATATTCAATTTCTAGTTCAGGAAATACGAATTAAAGGACCGGTGAGTTGTGACAATAGTATAGCAGAATGCTGACGGTCATGCCCGGGTCCATTACGAATATGTTGTTCCGAACAATACATATGTAACTAAATAAACTGAATATGGCATGACAAAGTAACATGGACGTGATTCACCTTATCATTTAATTTGAAGAACCATCGACATAAGACCGGATCGTGAATTGTAGCGATACACTTCGCAAGGCTGTTTTCACAAGGACATACAGTCGTAATCGTAACGCACTTATCTATGAATCACTGTATGTTGTCCAACAAATGCTATGCGTAAAGTTGAAAAGGATGCAAACCCCAGTTTTTTATGAAGATAAGTATGGAACCAAACTTTTGCGACATAGTATGAATTAAGTAAAGGTAACCTATTTTTCCAATCAATCATTAAACGTGCTATTGTAAAGGTGCTGGCTACACAAATGGTGATATGCAGAAGTTAATATCTACCCCCAGTCCTCGCACTAGATGGTTGTAGTAGTATAGGTAATAGCGGTTCCAGCACAGGGGGGCCAATCGTGAGACCACCTCACCCACTGAAGCAAATCGCACACACCCCATATATCCAACCAGCCAGCAACCATATTTCCAACAGACTAAGTTTCGGGCAGCAATGAGTCGCAGGGGGCAGGGGGCCACGAGTCGCAAGGGGCAGGGAGCCACGAGTCGCAAGGGGACCGCCAGCTAAGAGACCTAGCAGGCCACGAGGCGCAGGTGGGGATTTCGTCGCGATTTGATTTTTGTCATTTTTACACCCCTTTAAACTAACAGCGCAGTATAGGTAATGACGTCCCACAATACACGCGCCCGAAAGGCCAAAGCCGACTATACTGAGATCTAGAGCCAAGCCCCACCGCCCTACCCACGCACGAAGGTCGCCCTCGCAGCACTCGAAAAGAAAAACGCATTCGATAGGACGTACAAGAAGATCTACACAAGAATGAGGGCTAAGGTATTGGGCGAACCAGTCCAACCACCTCCCCCAGTGCCGACCCAACAGCCACGTCTCTATTCTGAGGTGGTGAAAGCGCCGGCTCTACGTCCAGCACCCATAAAACCAATTCCACGTCCAAGAACACGCGACCCAGACCAGTCCCTATTCCCCGCCTCAAATTCAGGAGAACCAAGCGGGCCATCAACAACCATTGCGAGGCTGGGTCATGAACGTTCCCAAGACTCACCCCTACGCCCAGGACCTCCTGACCTTCCAGAAAGGCGTGCAACCCCAGGTTTGTAAAGTTCTGGCAAAGGAGCTGAACCTGCTACGTGGCCCCAAAACCCAGCTCGCAGTCAAAGTAAGTCTCTACAAGACCAAAAAAGATGGTGTCACGGAGTATGCAGAGCCACTCCTATGAAACAAGCAGCAGGTGGTTCTAGGCAAAGACGACATTGACTCTGCGATAGACCCGTTCAGCCCCCAAATCCAGGAGATGCTAGAGAAGTGGGTTAACCTAGGTTCTGGGTGGATGTTCGAGGTGGTAGAAACCATCTGGATCGACATTGCGAAGTATCAACCACTCAAAGGCGGCACCTACCTCCCCCTACCGCCCGCACTGGCAAACAAAGGGGCCATCATAAACGTGAAGAACCGAGACGACTTCTGGATCCTATGGGCCATCGTCTCAGCCCTCAACCAAGCAAGCAAGGATCCGCAGTGGACTTCAAAGTACAGCATCAAGTGGCTCAAGGATAAGCTCTCTAGGCTAAGGCGTGTCCTACCCAACCCCAGTCGCCCATGTCAGAAAAATCGAAACCGCTCTCGACAGAGGCCTGAACGCATTTGGCTGGGATGGGAAAGCTGTCATGGTCTACCGAATCAGCAAACTCCCCGGCAACTGCATAAACCTCATGTTTATCGAGAAAGATGGCCTGTGCCACTACAGCTGTATCAAAAACCTGAACCGCCTACTCTACGACCAGACCAAATACGAGGGCCGCAAATTCTGCGAACGCTGCCTCCACGGCTACACCACTCTGCCATCCTCCAGGCCAACAAGCCAGAGTGTGCAGGGGTCGGCCAAACAGCCGTGCGGGTAGACATGCCAGAGGAGGGGAAAAACATCCTAACCTTCCAGAACTGGCAAAAGCAACGCCCTACGTTATCTACGCAGACTTCGAGGCGCTCACAGTAAAGCTCCCAGGGCCAGCCCACAATCCAGAAAGAGGAACACCCAGAAGACCCAGGAACACCAGGGCTGCAGGTACGTCTACATAGTAGTCCGATGCGACGGGAAGACCTCACCCCCAGTCATCTACAGGGGAAGCGATGGGAGAAGTTCCTCAAGGCCCTACAGCAGGAGGAGAAAAATATCAAATCAGTTCTCTCCAAGCCAGTCCCCATGCAGATGACCCGAGACGACAAAAGAGTCCACAAGACCGCAACCTTATGCCACGTCTGCAGCAAACCACTCGGAACCGACCGGGTCCGTGACCACTGCCATATAACTGGCAAGTACAGAGGGCCAGCCCACAACGCCTGCAACCTAAAGCTTAGGGTGAGCTCCGAGACAACCCCCATTCCCGTGGTCTTCCACAACCTGCGGAGCTATGACTCCAACCTCCTAATGCAGGGTGTAATCAAAATAGAGGGAGACATCAGCTGTATACCCATCAATAAGGAGAATTACCTATCCCTATCCCGTGGACAGCTCCGCTTCATAGACAGTGCACAGCTCCCCCTAGCCTCTCTCGACAAGCAGGTCTCGGCCAACAACCCAGACGCTTTCGCCGTGGCGGCAGAGTATGAACCAGACCAGACAAAGCGAGGGTTACTATTTCGCAAAGGGGTATTCCCCTACGAGTACATGGACAGCTGGGATAAGTTTGATTCTCCCCTCCCACCCATCCAAGACTTCTACAGCAAGCTCTCGGAGCAAGGCATATCAGCCACAGACTACGCCCACGCGCAAAAGGTCTGGAACGCGTTCGGCTGCAAGAACATGGGCGACTACCATGACATCTACCTCCAGACTGACGTACTCTTCCTAGCCGACGTCTTCGAGACCTTCCGCAAGACCAGTCTAAGGCAGTACGGCCTTGACCCAGCCCACTACTATACCAGCCCGGGCCTCTCGTGGGACGCCCTACTCAAGAGCACAGGGGCAAAGCTAGAACTCCTCACTGACTACGATAAGCACATCTTCATCGAGAAAGGTCTGCTGGAAGGAATAAACATGGTCTCCTGGCGCCACGCCAAAGCAAACAATCCCTACGCAGGAGACTTCGACCAGAACAAGCCCACAAGCTATATCCAGTACCTCGACGCCAACAACCTCTACGGCTGGGCAATGAGCCAGGCCCTACCGACCTCAAACATTGAATGGGTGGACCGGCCAGAGTCGCTCTCCATAAAAGTCCGCACCCGCTCTGATGACGCCGAGACCGGGTACATCCTTGAGGTCGACCTAGAGTAGCCACCCCAACTTCACGACGCCCACAACGACTACCTCATAGCCCCCAAACGACTCCTTGTGCAGAACGAGTGGCTCTCAGACTACAAGCGAAACCTTCTTGACGAGTACAGCGGCACCGGCGTTGAGAAGCTGGTCCCAAACCTGATGAACAAGGAGAAGTATGTACTCCACTACATGAACCTCAAACTGTATCTGGTCCTTGGGATGAGGCTGACAAAGATCCACCGTGCCCTATCCGTCACCCAAAGCCCCGGGAATGAAGCCCTACATCCGGAGGATCACCGAACTCTGCAAGGCCGCAACCAGTGACTTCTAGGACCTCTACAAACTAATGAACAACTCCGTCTTCGGCAAGACCATTGAGAACCTCTGCAAGCGGGTTGACGTGAAGCTGGTCTGTTCTACAGACGGCAACAAAATAAGAAAGCTCATTGCCAGCCCCTCCTTTGCCCGGCAGAAAATATTTGCAACGACCTGGCCGCCATCCACATCCACAAGGCCCACCTGGTCCTTAACCGCCCAGTCTACATGGGGATGTGCATACTCGACCTGTGCAAGCACCTCATGTACGACGTTACTACACCACCATAAAGCCCGGTACGGCCGCGATCTCAACCTACTCTACACCGACACCGACTCCCTCCTCCTAGAGATCCGCACACCGGACATCTACGCCGACATGAAAAAGGACAGTGCCCTATTCGACACCAGCAACTATGACCCAGACCATCCCCTCTACAGCAACGCGAACAAGAAGGTACTAGGAAAGATGAAGAACGAGTGAGGTGGTGTTCCCATCAAGGAGTATGTAGGCCTACAGCCCAAGATGTCCTCTATCCTGATGTCCATCCGGGAGGAGATAAAAAAGCAAAGGGCAGAAAAAAAGGTGGGGTCAAGAAACACCTGCGCCACGCACAATACCTTGAGTCGCTGTTCGACCAGAAGCGGTTCTGTTATGCGATGAACATGCTCCAAAGTAACAGCCACAAGATATATGGGCTGCACGTCAACAAGGTGTCTCTATCCCCCTTTGATAAAAGCGATGGATAGCTCCGGGTGGTGTACATACCCTGGCCTACGGGCATACCCAGGCCTACCACCTGGCGTAAACCGTCGGCTGACAGGGTGTATGGTATTCAGCCGTGGGTGTATCCACACCTCCACCCCCGACCGGCCGATGATTCCTGATGATGAACTTCCCGCATCACTGCTGGACACCTCTCCCACACCCTCCGGGATCAGAAGGTCATCCATCTTCTCACATATGTCGGCTATAGTGAGCCTGGGGGTGGCCTTTCTGAGCCGAGAGCGTAAAGGAGTGGTCTTCCTAGCCTGAGGGGGTGTGGCACCACCATCTGTGACAGGGGCAGCTGGCGGACGTGGGGGCTTGGTCTTCCTAGCTTGAGAAGGTTTATCTAGCATGCCTTTCTTCAGTCTCAACATGAGTCGCAGGCCTTCCTGCGACCCGGTTCACCGCCCCCAAGGCTCTTCTTCACACAAGGCACTTGTGGTTAACCCCTTCGTATCCATAGACGAAGGGGTTTATCCTTTGTAGTCAGTGGCTCGGCTGCCTTGTAGCGCGAGGCCACATCCACCATAGTTAAAGCATTCTTGTAAGTCCGGCGCTTCACAAAGTCATGAGGAAGAAATAAGAGATCAGCTTGGTGAACTTTATTACGGATGCCATATAGCCTGCTTTGTTAGCCACCCCCTGGCAACTTCCTCAGAAACCCTCGATTCCGTTGCAAGCTTCTTGGTAGCTGTAATGCCTTTCCAGTAGCCCTTAGGACTATAGTAGATTTTTGCATGCGACGATCCATACAAAGTAAACGCCTGAGTCTCCAAATGACCTACTTAGCAAGCCTGTATGCAACCAGCCCAGTCACAGCCATGCCCAAAAAATGAACGCCACCTCACGCCCTTTTTGAACTTCTGAGGGCTAGTAGTAGTCTGAAAGCCACGGTTCAGCGTCCAGCTTGTCGAAGGTTTTACCCGTCAAGGTAAGCATAGCCTCGTCCACATCCCAAAAAGAATGCTCGGCATGTCCCTGGCTGCGCAGGTGCTCATTGATGAAGCGTCCACTTGACCACCTCGTAACTTAGAGAATAAAAAGTTGCTCCCAGAGAATGCAAGGGCGTTAACAAGAGCACCTCCAACAAGTAACGCAATTGTGGCCATTACTTCAGGATATCAACTGGTAAGATTCCTTGTTTAATTAGCATGTCCTTTGTAGCCATAGCTAGTGATACATCGGCAGCAGCTATAGCCAGGTCACGTGGGGATGAAATCAAGACGTGGAGTCTCGCCACCCAGAAACCTCTTAGCAAGCGTGGCATAACCTATTGATAAACCGGAAACAACTGCATCGTGGTACAGCACGTTGATGAGCATTTTTCCATCAGAAATTGGTGTTGTCATCTTATTCCATGTAAAACGGATCCTTTAAATGAGCGTCCGGAGGTGCTGACTTCGCTGGCTCTCCCCTGGGCACAACCTGTTTAGGGGGTTAGGCTACAACTCTCTGCCTGTAGCATTACAATGCTAGCCCAACACCCCCACTCCACCGATCAAAGGTGATGTCGCCCACGTTGGCCAATACTGAGTCTAATCCATCTCCCCTGCGGTGGACCCGCGGTCAAACTGGGGGCGGGAGGAGGGGGCCAATTTTCAGACTGTAGCGCAGACTTAGCCTCCAGCAGCTCTCTCAGAAGTCTATTTTGATTAGCTTTTTGAGCTGCAGCGCCCTTTCGGCCTGCCTCAGCCTTTTCAGCGTCTTTTGTAGGCTTCTCCTTTATCGCAGGTTGAGGTTGAGGCGCAGGCTGATCACTAGTCACCGCCGTTATCTCTTGATTTGCGTTCTCCATATTACCTACTAATTTTGTTCCTCCGATTTACAGCACCCAGGCAGGTCCTCTGCAGGAAGGGTGTCGGACGGACAGTCCCAGATCGCGGGGATGCTTACTCTAAATTGGCAGTACTTAGCGGTAAGCGAAGCCAACATCATGCCATATCGATGATAAAGTTCACATGAGGCAGTTCTTAGCGCGTGCCTGACAAACGGGTCAGTATCGAGGTCCGTAATCAAGTTTGGCTGATGTTCTGGGGGGATTGGCAGAAACATACAAGCAACGCTAGAAAACAGTTGGAGAACTGACTGCCCCAGAGTCCGCGTCAAGCTAGCGCCCAGCCGAGCCTCATATTTCGCATAGAGCTTTGTATTCTCTTCATCGGACATTGATTCAATCTTTGCAGTCGACAGGTGCTGATCGCAGAGGTACTGATGGGCATAACCCCAGCTATGACAGCAGCAAGCCTATCTCTCCTAGAAGATGAAACTTCACCAAGGGTGCAACGGGCTCAGACTTTGTGGCCGGCGGGCTAGTGGCGTCCTGTTCAAGGAGTTGATCAATAATGGTATTAGGATTCATGAATATATGAATACACCTTCGAAGTCTAATATATTGCACCGCTCCCCAGACGAAGAAACCTAAATTGGTTACTGAGGCAGTGGCTGCTATTAAGGCTAATATCACCTCAATCGAAGGCATATCCTGTGGGTTGATCAGTCTTCAGCAGCAGTTTTGCGTGCTTGGTCTTTGCTAGTAGATGGCGTAGTGTGGTACGTTCCTCACTCGTTGGAATTACATTAGTCTCTCGTAGGGCGTCTTCAAACGAGTCACGATCCTTGGTGTAGAAAAGTGCCATCCAACGGGTCTGTTCACGTAGATCCTTCAGCACAGAGTTGAATTTCTGGGTGAGGACCCAGACACTTTGCTGCGCATGGCAGCCGCTAAAGGCGAGTTCGGATAATATGTCTTTTTTCTAGGTTAGGGCTTTTGTTGCCGAACAGTCATCAATAATGTAGAGGGTAGGCTCGCCCTTGAAGCAGTGGTAGAAAGCCCTCTGCTTTTTTCGTGATCTGAATGGTTCCTTAGACGCATTCTCCACGGCCCTGCCACTACCATGCAGCTGGTCGTCATCACTCGTCCTTAAGTCGAGCCACAGAGCATACTTACTGGTTAGGTACTCTCATAGGTAGACTTCCGACAAAGCCAAGTCTTTTGCTGCTTTTGCTACACTGGGGTCTCGTTTACTCGTTGCTGCAAAGGCCTTCTTCACCTCGTCCCACTGCTGGTAGCCACGCATGCCCTGGGCATAGAGTTGATTGGGGATGCCCTCAATGGTCACCTCGACCTTCGTAATCTTTGGGTTGTAGAACGACTCTGTTTTCCTGGCGAATAAGGCGCCCTGGGGTTCTTCTAAGAGCAGTAGGATGCCCTTCATGCTGCGAGCAGGCACGTTCAGATTGATTTTCTACAGTGTATCTTTGTTATTGTATACAAGCTGACAAAGTACACGGTCGTACAAAATCGAGAGCCGACCAGTGTACTGGGCGCGTACCATATGTGCCAACTCTGGTTGAGTAACCATGTCACACTCCAGCAATATGCCATCAATTTTGTAGCTGGCGTCGGAGTCGCCTGTTGGCTGAATCACACGGTTGTAGTCGTTGAACGTGAGCTCGTATTCCGTCTGTCATTAAGCGCGCTCTGGTAGAATGGCATGTGACTCTTGAGGAGTTAAAAGCCAAGCAGCACGTAGAACCTGTTACCATACACATCAGCTACGGCCTTGTCCTCTACCTCGGTCTCAACCTTGTCTCCTGCCCCCACTTGCATCTTAGTTGTGTTTCTGTCATCGGATTTGTCAATGCCCTGGTACTGGAGGCCCTGTCTCTCCTGCGCAGTCCGCCACAAGTCGTGGTAACAGTGGTACACATCGCTGTCATCAATAGACGTGACCTCATTGCCAGAAATCTTGATTGTCAATTTCTTAACCACAGTGCGACCCAGGTTTTGCACACACTGCGGTTAAAGGCTCAGTCACACAGCGCTTTACGGCCCGTGAAGCAGACGATGTTGTTTGCGTTGATGTCGAGTTTATTTGTTGTTGTTGATTCCAAATTTAACGCTGTTCTGTCGAGTTTAAGACAAGCTACAGTCGATTTATAGACGTGGCAGGACGAGGGGAGAAATCGGAACGGCGTCGGATGCGGCAAAAAGTTTTGAACTGCTCAAAATTTTAGTACGTTATTTAGACGTGGAGTGCTGTGTGACCGGGCCTTAACATCGGTCGATGTCAGCGTGATTGTAAAGGCCAGCCGTGCTTTCCCTGGGACAATGACGTCTTCTGCGTCTGGATTGGGGAAGCGAACCAGCAGTTGTTGGTTCTGGTCAATAGTACTTGGATTGCTTGTAATAACTACAGACTGTTGCATGCCCTGTACCCTGTGGGGCTCGCGTATCCGGCAGTGTGGGTTTAGTTTGCGTCCATAAGTCCTCGTCATGTTGAACTTCTTATCTACAAGTATATCTTTAACACACAAGCATGGAGTTTGATGACCCAACATTTAACGACGCAGTGGAGGAGGATTACGACCCTGGAAGAAAGAATGAGGAACTCTCTGTGGTCCCTATACACGAGGCCCTCTCTCTCCCGCCTGTTGTAGAAGGGGACATTGAGATAAATACGTCAATAGCACAGGGAGGCCGACTCGTTATAGGGGCTGTCAATGTTTATTACAATGCATTAGCTGAAAAAGGTCACACACCAGCCCTCGGCCGTGATTATACAAAGTTTGAACTTGTTGGAGGAGGGTTACGCTTGAAGGACTACCCTGACATAAGTATTATTCAATTCAAACATTAGCTAACCATGGGGGGGCTAAGGCCGTCCGTGATGGGTTGGGGTTTACTGAGCGGTTCCAAAAAGCAGTGTCACAAAAGGAAGCAAAAGCCCTCCAAGGCGTTGACCAAGCAGCTGCTAAAGCCACAGAGAATTTAGAAATGAGCGGCCCTGAAGCCATTTCCGGGATGGGGGGTGGCGCGGAAGAAACAAGCTTCATAGAGGACCTTTATAACGCTATAGTAGACGGGGACACACAGACAGATGGTCTGACATACCGAGAGCTTGTAGGGCTTGACAAGGCTATGCAGACCCAGAGGGGTGAGCTGGTGAACAACCTAGCTAAGATAAGCGAGATAGAAGGGGATATAGACTGGCGGTAAGCTAAAATGGCAAGCCTGGAGGAGGCAGGGATGGGCGATAGTCCAGCATAGAAATTGAGCTTGCAGAGCTGAAGGATCTTAGGAGTGCCCGAGTTGAGGCTTCTTCTGCAATCCGAGAACGTCTGCGAACCCAAATTGACCACATTAGGGAAACAATCAACAGACTTCTTTACGAGGACACAACGCACGCTAACTGTGTGCACCCTGTTCCGGTAGTAAGGCATAACAATCGCCTCCATCCTCACTGCGATAGGATTGGCAATCTCGACCCTGGTAGTTGCTTTGACGGGTGGAGAGAGCAATAGTCCATCCCGGCACCACTGCCAGCTGATAAGCCTGGCTTAAAGGAGTGCATTAAAAAGCTGCAAACTCCTTGGCACGCGCTTTGAAGAGCCTAGCCAGTAAGGCAGCAGCCGCCCTTCCAGGAATCATTGGCTCCATCGTATCATGGCTGCTAACGTCAGCTGCAAAGGTAGCTGGTTGGATGGCAGAACATGTAATGGCCGCAGCTGTGGCGGTGGGGGGAGTTATCTTACTGATACTCCCAGACCTAGTACGTAGCAAACCAAAGCACAGCTAAGCCTATAACGATTCCGTCTACAATAAGAGCGGTTTTCTCATCCTTGTACATAGATGCCGGAGCAGCGATTCGAGGGTCTTCGGCGGCGGGCGGAGGGTCTTCTCTAGTGGGTGCGGCAGGCTGAGGGTCAAGGCATCCTTTGTCTGGAGGTTCAGCAACCGCGTTGACATCAGTATTGATGCCGATTTGCTGTTCCTCAGTTGCAATGGTAATCACATTGTTGTACCCAACAACGTTTCCAATGGCTCATATCCGACGAAGCCATGTACAGACCCGTTCCAAACACATAATCAACCTTTGAGGAAGCTTTCTGGAGGACGTTCTGATACCTGCGGGTGGATGAGGGAATGTCCACTGGGGAGTTGATGGCATCCTCAACGTTGGACTGAAATTGCTTTTGAGCATCAAAAGACGTACCAACACCTAGTATCTCTGAGCGGGTCTGTGTCTGCGCACCAAGAATGGCCCGTCACAATGTCGTTGATCCGTGTAATATCTGGGGCGGTGAGCCCCTCTGATTTTTCTAGGATGTAAGTACTCCAGGCAGTGTTTGCTCCATCCTGGTCTTGCTTTATAAAATCAATATGTAGCTTGCCGCCCTGGAAAACAAAGCCGTTGGTGGATTTCTCAAAGGTTTGCCTAACAGATCGAAATAGGTGGGTGTTTCCGTAATGAGTGATCACCCGTACCTCGTGTATCAGGGTCGGTGAAGTAGACCCGCCCTAGGCCCTGGTTGCCGCCCTTTATCCTCCAGTTGCTGTTTTCGTCAACCCCAAACTCGTGGCAGAGCTGGTGGTAGGTTCTCTTGTCTAAGGTGTTGTTGGTAGCCGACCATGTGGCGTCATCCGGCAGTGCTATACTAATTTCGTCTAAAAGTCTCCGGATGGTGTAGTATACGTGGAACCTGTAGAGGTTACTTAGTGCTGTACTAAGTATTTATCAAACAGGTTGGAGAACTCCGCCCCAAACGCATCTGCTATATCATCTGATTTTACCTGAATGAGGAGATGTGTCAGATTCTCGGCGACAATATGGGATGGGTATACCGGACCGGGTATGTACGTTTTATTCGTATTGAATGTAAAGGCTTCTTTATTCATAGTGCTATGTATCACACTCTGTCAAATGTTCAAAGCGGCTAGGCTGTCTCCCTGCAAAATGCTATTGACAATAGTGCAGGTGATCTATGCGTAGGTCTTAGGTCAATCACGTATACTGTAGGCTGGTATAATATTGAATTAACTATGCCCATTACAAAGGGGAAAATTTCTAGAGGAGAAGAAGTAGGTGTCGTTTTGCCCCCTGGCCTCTGGAACTTCAAACTTGTCCAGGATGTATTTTCAGATCTAGATCTTGGTTTGGAGGATAAGGCTGTAGATGGGACTATTACCCTCTCAATTCCTGATGATTGGGCTTTACAATGTGACGACGGTCTGTTAAAAATATTGGGTCTTGATGCATGTCTGGGTGAAGGATGGATTCCTTCGGGTACTCGCAAAGGTGGTCGCCCCGTCAACTTAGGCCACAAATCTCGCTAATCCTGCCTCTAAGCGCTTTAGTGCTTGAAGCGTGCATGAGTTGAAGGTTCAACTGCGGGATAATTAGGGACGGCTATTAGACAACCACAACCTTACTGATGGCGTTGTACTTGAATTTACAAGATGTCAATTAAAGCGAGTATCTATGGACCTGGAGAAAAAACTGAGCAATTCGATCTTTCTGAATATGCAACAAAGGCCAATGTTTCCATTGGCGACTCGCAAAAAAATGGACAAGGGCGGTGGTACTATGACGGGCGAGCTTGATATGGGGTCGAACCGGATTGTGGGCCTGGCCACCCAGACAGACGGGTCCGAAGCTAAGACGAAAACATACGTCGACAACGCGACCGAAGGGCTGCTCAACCTGAGCGGCGGGACCATGACAGGGGGGCTTAATATGGGGTCGAACCGGATCGTGGACTTGGCCACCCCGACAGACGGGTCCGATGCCACGACGAAAGCATACGTCGGCAAAGCGACCGAAGGGCTGCTCGACCTGAGCGGTGGGGCAGGACAGGGGAGCTTGATATGGGAGAGAATAAAATCGTTCAGTTGGGAGACCCAATATTGCCTAACGATGCTGCTATTAAAAATTATGTTGATGCAAAACACAGGCAGCATCGCAGGAACCTGAGAGATCATGTAAGCTCGCAAACGAAACACCTTATTACTATTTGGGCAGAATCAAAGTCCCACCTTTCAGGCTAGATGGAGGTGGCGTAATGGTAGTCGCTGTGGATATACCATGTTATCAAATGGTAAAATCATTTCTATTGGGCTGTCTTCTAGTGCTGATGCTGGTGCTATAGTAGTGTTTCCTGTTATAAATGGGACAACTCACCCGTTAGGAATAACTAAGCCTGCTAACCAACAGGCTGTTGTAATAACCAACCTATACCGGTGGAGCAAGGCGGCGTTATTACCTTTTACGGCCAGCTAGGGGAAACTGCCCCAGGCCGAATAAGGGTTTCTGTAGTATCACTCCTAATTGAACTTGACTTATAGACTTGTGTGCCTATAAGGGTAGTATGAAACAACAACCAACTGCGCCGCCTGATGAGAATCCAGGCCACTCCTATCGGCTGAATGAGATCGGTCTCAAGAAGCAATACCTTGAGAAAGAAATGGAAAAATATGGTGCTATGTATAAAACAATAGGTGTGCAGAAAACTCTGTGGACGCTGTAGACACTGCTTTAGTTGCTGTGGGTATGTGTCTTGGCGCAAGTGGTGCGGGTCTGACGGTGGTTGCTGCCCTGATTGCTACAGTCTCAGGTGCTACAGGGGCCGCTTGTGGGCTTGCTGCGATCGCAGGAAAGGTCATCAGCCGGCGGCTGTAGGAAAAGGTAAAGAAGCACGACCAGATTCAAATTCTGGCACAGAGCAAACTACACACGGTTACAGACATTATTTCGGCGGCGCTTGAAGACGGCTTCATCTCAGATGATGAGTTTAAGCTCGTTTCGGCCGAGATCGAAAAATATACTCGAATGAAAAGCGAAATTAAGGCTAAGACGTTGGCTAGGGCATCTCCACCCCCCCACACCACCTAGGTCGACCACCTTGGTCGCAGGGGGTGATCGTGCCGGTACCGCGATAAGTGCAGCCGACCGACTGACCATTTAAAGAGTGGTGTTTGCTGGGTATAATGGAGGCGGCGATTAAATCTTTCTGCAACGATCATACTGGAGTCAAGCAAAATACGGACCAGTGGGAGACCACGAGGAAGGGCTGCGTTGGAGCCATCATAGGACAAAACTACTACAGCAGCTATAGCAAGAAGCTGATTGAAAAAAACTAGCAACGAGGGTGTTGGCTTTAGCGCACCCTGCCTCTGGGGTACGACTTTCGAGGAGGATGCATTTGCGGTATTTGATAAGGTGTATGACACCAAGGTCTACGAAAACAATATCTATATTCAGGGTGGCGCAACGGCCTACTCTTCGGATGGCTTTTGCGTGCTCTCGATCAGGCAGGCTGGGGTAACCGGGGTGGGGCGGATGCTGTCTGTCGGGGGCATCCTAAGGAGGTTGTGCTGCTCGAGATTAAGTGCCCCTACACTCGGAGTCATTGGAGGGTGATTCCGAGCATGTATGAGCCTCCGGTTCTGTTGGGGAAGCACCACAATCCGGTGGCGACCATTGGGGTGTTTGTCGACTGCGTCTTCAGGTTGTGCGCCTTTGAGGACCTAGGGAGGGCTCAGGCATACAACCAGGTGTATCACAAGGATCGGAAGAAGTATAAGGAGACGGTGGCTTGGGGTGCGCGTCGATTGAGGACCTTGAAAACGGCGACTCTGGCGCGAACGGGAGGTTTAATAGTTGCCTGGACATGGAACAGGAGAATCACGGTCCTTGGCTGGGAAGACCGAGTGGGACTGCAGAGAGGCCGACTGGGGCGTTCTACTGTTGGAAGCTCTTTACGATGAGGTTGATAACCGCTCGTCCTGATCCCGACTTTATCGAGCAGAACAACGCTAAGTTTGCCCAGTTAACAGAGGACCTCGACCGTGTGAAAAATGGAACTTACACGGGTGGTCCCGGCCCCGGAATGTTTACGCTTAAGGACCTCTATGGATAAGAACCCTGGAGGTTGGTAGTATAGGTAATAGGGGTCCCCTTGCGACTCGTGGCTCCCTGCCCCTGCCCCCTGGGACTCGTGGCCCCCTGCCCCCACGCGACTCATTGCTGCACGAAACTTAGTCTGTTGGAAATATGGTTGCTGGCTGGTTGGATATATGGGGTTGGGCGATTTGCTTCGGTGGGTGAGGTGGTCTCAAGATTGGCCGCCCCCTGCGCTGAAACCGATATTACCTATACTACTGTTGTTGACAATCTCAAATCACCATCTACAGCGCGAAAATTAAAGATGGCGAACAGTATGTAGCGGACGCCGTGAGAGACGATAGGTCTACCAGGACAGTTTTCCAAGTTGACATTTATTTCATGATGTAGTTGCCATTATTGCTATTTAAGGCCTGTGTCCGACGTGTTTCCGCAGCGGAAAGGACATTTGCCCACTCTCATCAATCGCAGTGACGTCGGCCCAGTATTTCAAAGTGCTTTTGTTAATATCACGGTGGCGCTACCTAACGATTGCAGTGTTTCATGATAAGCGAAGCGATCACCACAGAACCACTCAAAGTGAACCCTCTTAACCAAGCTATAATCTCTTTGTTACTATTGCGTCATCCATTGATCCATTATTGCCGCATATGAACAACACGACTCGGGTATTAACTTTGAAATTAACGAGCAAACACGAATAACTCAGGATAACTACAAAGTTGTAGCTGATAAATCATGCACTTCGCTGCGTGTGGTATTGTTATGGTTGATCAAAAATACAACTATTGAGTCTCTGTCGTACAAGACGGCGTTGACTGCACCTTAACTGTTTATCGATCTTATTAATATACTGGTAACAGCATTTAATTGAACACACAAAATACTTACAATGTTCTTAGTTAATGATAATGTACCCGTTGCATCATTATAGATGGTGGGTCAATAGCTATTAAGGGTCCTCAGGGCCGCGCAGGAAATCAAATGTCCAACTATTTTTTACGCCGTGCGCGATTAAATCGTCCTCAAACGGACTCGAGTACGGTGTGACTGGCCGCCAAAACGTTGGCATGGCAATAGATTACCAAGTTATGACATGCCATTATGAACTGTAGCTCGATTGACACATCTAAAAACCGCCTCATGACAGCTTTCTATTCTGATCACATGAATTTCGTAGCGATTTCCGACTTCTGGCAATCTTTGACTTCTCCTGATATATTTCACATCACATGGTGGTTCAGATGTTACCCTGGTGAGTGAAGTTCCTGCTTTAACTATCCTACAACAACGCAAAAAGTCACACATAATGCTGAGCTCTAGAACTGGTAGCATATGTTATCCATTAAATTCATTAAAAGCTTATGCCCATGTACGCTTTTATTCCTCATATGAATTTTTAATCATGGCCTAGTAGTGACAAAGTAATGATTACTAATATATTGTGGGCAGAGAAAGGCTACCTGTCCCAACTATTATATTCCGTTTTTTCACGCAAACTGCTCGCCCAATCTCTCCAATGTATTCTACTTCCAATATCACGGCATCAATATACTGTAAATAGCAGCACGGAATCGAGAAATAACTTAAGTAACTCTAGAAAGACGAGAAGGGAATTGGAGCCACAGGAAGAGGAAAGCAATTGTAAATCGAATAAAGTTTCACCCATAGACCAATGGAAGGGGCCAATGATACAATTATCTAAAACAAGTTGCTGCTGTTTTGGACCTGGTATGGCTGGGGATTGTCTGGTTGCGTTGAGATTGTGAAAGTCTGAGTCATTTACAGTTCATTGGCTGAACTGTCAGTCCAGCAGCCAAGCAGTCAGTTTAATATGGGTGCAATATATTTTCTCTTGCATGAATATTGTTATGTTGGCGTCTGGATATGTTACTGTTGCAAAATTTGGCAATGCTTTCCCTTCTCAAGGCGTGACCGTGCGCGAATCGGAATTCAATTGAACTGTTGGCAACTTTGAATCTTATCTAAAGCTACTAAGTTTGACCTACACATTTCCCATATTCACTTAACTCGGCTGATGCGAAGGTTGCGAAAGATAATATGGCGATACATGGCTTGTTCGTGCCTAAGCTTGCTTTAACTACGTTTACTTTAGCTTACTGAGCTGACGATATATTAAATGTCTCCGGCTTCGCGTAATGTGTGCTACGTGCCTTAAACACGGATAGTATCATATCCGTTATGCGGTTATAATCGATGATGGAAAATACCTCATTGCAAATCTAACTGCATCGTCTGTTGCTGAATACCAAATAATAAAGTTGAGCACAATGATCAAAGACGTCAGACGATATTTTTCTTGATATGCGTCATCGCACTGCCGACTATTTAATTGCAGCACTAGAGCACAATGTCATTATTAGCAATGAGGTGATGACGAAGATGTCTATGTGCCCTAAGAACAGTACAGATTAATGCAATGACTACATACAAACAAGTTTGGAAATGACAATGAACTCTTCATTGTAAATAATAGTCTTTACGGGCTTCAGTAACGGGATAGTAATGTAATTGCATCACGTGCTGATGGCGTACCTGTTCAGTTATTATCAATTTCCAGTGTTAACTTATGACATTTATTCAAACCATGTAATAGTTAACTTGCATTGCAGTAAAATGCCCGCGCTTCAAGTGCATACCAGGTCAAAACACCATATGATTCATGATTGGCTGATTAAACATTTGAAAACTATTTATACATTCTGCTTTAGCAATTAAAGATACTCTTTGTGATACGTCAAAAAATAAAAGTTCGATGGAACTTAATTTTTAAACAGACGCACCATATGCTCTTCTTTGTATTAGAACACCCTGTACATATTGCTACCAGCGTCATTCTTTCTCTGGGCGTTTGGAATCGAAAGTGACTTGTGATCATGGATTGTTGTTACGTTTCATCTAATATTTTAATATACCTACATTGCAACCGCCCGACTTATTTTTTCTTATGTCTCCTCTTATGATGTCCTAATAATTCACATACACCAGACGGATATTGAGAATCATCATCCTACATATGTTTCCAACAGCGTGGCTGAGAACAAAATGGCCTGATACAATAATGGCAGGATATGGTGCTTTCCAATTATTCCCGACAAGAATGCGGTGATAAGGCATTTTAAGTTTAATGAAGTGGTCTGATTATTACGTCATGGTAATTTGCTTAGCTCACACAGCTCAAATATTTGGCAAGGATTTCTGACGGCATGTATTGGTTAAAATACAGTTACTTATCGTCTATCGTGGTGACATTACAATATATATAGAAGTGACGGCGAATATTT
>CM067353.1:69335243-69374517 GCA_034190875.2 Urechis unicinctus | reverse complement strand
AGGATTTCTTTGTCCCTGTGAGCGATTGTTATATAATTGGGTCATACTTAAATCGCAGAGAACTGCTAGCTGATAAATCAGTGTCCCCACTGGTCTCGTTTGTCGCACTCCTGGCCGCGGCTGTCCACAGAGAATGCCACTGCTAACAGATGCCACATTGTGGTGAGGATGTTTTTTGGTTAGGTAGAGGTATAACATTATAAGATTCACTTTTATTGGAGCAAATGGATGCTTTGGCCAATTTTACAATACTGGGTAAACTAGTCTACGATGTTCATTTACGGCCCGTTAAATATGTTCAGGGGCATGTTATTTCCGACATTCATTACACCACAATGCTATTCCGATAAGCTAGTCCAGTTATTGCGGTTTGTGACTTCATGTTGAAGACTGCTTGTCCTGGAGCGTTAATGTAGTGAAGTACAAAGTTATTTACTATTGGAATCGTGTTTAATCAAATGTTAGCAGTGTTCATTGACCAGAAAGTCCATCATAAAGCGTAACAGTCACTATTATTATCTATGAACTTTATTTCCCTTACATGGATAGATATTCGACCTTTGCTGTCATAATATGTTATTTCCATTAGGCCAACGATACATACAATAATAAGCGAATAAAACTTTCCATAATCATTAAATTGCTATCGCGCTAAGTGATGATTGTAAAAGGTAAACGCATGGTAATTCACTTTTATAGCGACGGAAATGATCGAGAATTATAATGATGCTCACACAGCGTCCCTGATAGTATCAAACCCGTTACTGACTACAGCCCAATAAAATAGGGATTGCAGCTATTGATGCGATGAACACACAAACAAGTGGTTGGATAATGGCCATAAATCATTTTCTCGATAGGGTCCCATTATGATACAAATGCCTTCATTAATGATTAAACGTCAATTGCTTATCTAATCCCAGTTGATAAACCTTCGCCGACATCAATGGGATTCATGTTGTTAATTTGTTATATCCTGCATTTATTGCTATTTGTATTATGCAAGCGCAGCGCGAGTGGTGTTGCATACTTATTGCACTTTAGATTGAGCTCTATGAATATTTTAACTTGGTATGAGAGAAGGGTCATTGCGAAATATCCGTTACTTAGTAGTGATTTTACTATAATACCCCACTCCTCCCCGTCATCAATCTTAAAGCTGTCCAACACACTTCAATTAGTTAACAGACGTTCAATTATTCAAAACGAAAAATGCAACAATCATCCATCATGATAAATGCTCACAGATGTTGGCAGTACCCGAGTTGCCCTTGTTACTTCGTTTTTACTGGTGATCGGCTGTCAGTTTTCTGTTTTTCTCTGCCATACCCAGCACAAGCCCGATATGCGCCCATTCTATGCATCTAACACAATGGATGGTTATTCGGCAATGTATTGTAAGTCAGAAACAGGAGGTAGGCATATGTGAATATTCAACAGAGACCCCATCCCTGCATAATTGACAAGGGCCCATAATTCATATACAACTTACAATAAAAAGTACTGCGCTACAGTTAAAATTTGTATCTCTTGCATGATGTAAATGTGAGCAATAAGCAACCAGGAACGTACTGGAAGTACATTTTGGGCACTGTATTATTTATGCTGTGACTGTTGTCGAAACGGTTTAAAGTGAAAGGATACTCTCACTGATCGTGCCTAGGCCCTTATTATGCTCAGACGAACGGATGAGCAAGTTAGATTAGACCTGATTATATGTTTGTTTGCTAGTTACATCTAGCAATGAGTGCAACTCTAAGGATGGTCACTGCACGTCGACCTAAGAGGATATTTTGCATCTCCTTTCAGAGATGGGACAGCCATTTTACTTGATATTCCGATTCACGAACAGACAGTCAAGTTCTCACACCTGAGGATCGAACCCACATCATGTGGGTCGAAAGGCGAACCAGTAAAACATTACGCCACGGGGACTATGTCACTAACTTTGCGGATAATCCAGACTACTCAGATGTCTTTCAGATGTCTCATATCCTCTTTATCGATTCTGACGCAGTTAATATGGGACAGTCCTCCCTGTTGTCACACATGCTTCTATCTCTATTATTATGTTACCACGATGGTCGATAGCTAGCTGCTCCGTGAACCAATCCATGTCAACCGAGACAAATATGTGAGCTGTGTCAAATAAGCAAGACAAAAACCCATAAAGTGATATTCAGACCACTTCATTTCTCGGAAATGCCTCGTCGCCGCATTCTTGTCAGGAATAATTGGAAAGCATCGTGTCCGGCCAATATTGGATTAGGCCATTTTGTTCTCAGCCACGCGGTCTGAATCATATGTAGGCTGATGAATCTGAATATCAATATTGTCACTGTCGAAAGGTACATAACTCTTCGAATGTTTTCCTCTGTCCTCACATATAGCGCAGCCATTAAATGTTCTACGGCGCGTTAAGATGCTGTATCAACTCCATGTTGTTAATGATGTCATATATCATGGTTATCACCACTGCAACAAATGCCTAAACGGGGATATCATCAACATATGAGGGCCGCTAAAGCGTAAGCACCTGCTCCTCGGTGTTATATATCAATAGACTATTTATAGATTGTGGCTCTCGGTTATAAAGGGTAGTGGATGTGGATTATGAGCGCATCATAAGAGGAGATTAGAAATAACTAAAAGACCATTATGTAAGTCGGGTGGTGGATATGTAGTTTTATTGAAATATAATGAAATGAAATGCAAGTAAATTGCCTGCAAAATAAATCCATGTTAACGAGTAACTTTGTTGCGATTCTAACCGATAGCCCAGAAAAAAGATGGCGCAGTTAGGAAATTGCTTAATAGGCAAAATCGACGTATCACATAAGGCATCTTTTTTGAAGAGGACTGTACGCAGAGATATAGATAAACAATTATTTTACAAATGGCCATCATCATAATCATCATAATCATCATCATCATCATCATCATCATCATCATCATCATCATCATCATCATCATCATCATAGTCGTCGTCGCCGTCGCCGTTGTCGTCGCCACGATTTCACCTAAGTGCCGCCGATGTTGACGTTAAACTCCAGTGTTAACATTCTGTCTTTATCCAATTGGGTAGTAGGATGACGAATATCGAAACAAAACCACCCGATGCATTTGATCAAACTGTTATTATTACTGTGTCACTACCAGCCCATGATTAAATATTCATATAAAGAATATAAAAGAACATGCGCATATGTTTTTTTTATGAGATCGGTTGACAATTTATAAGACCAGTTTTAGACCTCAGCATTCTATATGACTTTTTAAACTGATTCCTTCGAGTCCTGTGGCATGCATGGCCTCATATTAACTTCTTGTTTATGCGATAGGCCAATGATTCGTTTTCTGCTAGTAATTAGGCCGCACATTCCCACGTTATGTTGTAAATCAAGGCGGGTGAAGCATGCCTAAGGAAAACATACTAATATTGCATGAAGTCATAATAAGTCGTTTACACTAGTATTGCATTTACGAGAGAATGATGCCTTTCATTTTAACTCCATTCATATAAATGGTACTACGACATCGATTGTGTAAAAGGATAGATGAGTGTGGCTGTTTCTAACACAAGGGGTAATATTGACCAATTACATGCGGGGATAAATACGATGGTATTATGCATCGTTTGAAATCATACGGCATCAATATCACTTACAGATCAAACGCAATCAGTGTAGCCAGTAAGGCTAGAGTCGACGTAATATGAACTTGTCATGGCCGAATTATACAGCATATTATATATATCCGGTATCTGGCTAGAGTATGCCCCAGGGATGTTCATTTTATGTTGGAGCAAATATTAATGACATATAAATTTGCCTTGTGGGTGACGGGCGTAGCAACCTATGCACATAGACAGCTGATTTCAAGCGGCGGATATGTGGACATAAGCGTATTTATTTATTGATTACTTCAATCCAACGATGACGACAATACAACCATCACATAAAAAATTCAAAGTGAATTTCTCTTAGAAAGTAGTTTTCCTCCTAATGCGATATCTACGCTATAATGAAAACATGCAGTTTGTTAAAATATTTGGTCATCACATGCATTGATTTTTACTAACCAAACGGTTAAGTCAAATTATGTATAAGAGAGTCATATATGTTCGAAAGCTATGGTAGCGCGTTTTCGATGAGTTGATTGAGCGACAGTTCAAAGTGGCATGTCATAACTTGGTAATCCAGTGCAATGGCAACGTTATGTTCGCCAGTCACACTGTACCCGGGTCCATTTGATGAAGATTAAAACCCAATAGTGTAAACCATGAGACCTCGGGATTGTCGGCCTTCTCAGATTTAGTCTCGCACGGAATAGAAAGATAATTGGACATATGATTTCTTGTGCAGTGTAGATGAACTCTGGTAGCTATCGACCCACTTCCTATTATGAGGCAAGGAGTATATTGATGTTAACTGAGAGCATTGTAAGTTGTTTGTGTGTTCAATAAAGTGTTGATCGGATTGATCAATGGTTAAATGCAATCAACGCTGTCTTGTACGCTATTAACGCAATGGTCAGTATTTTTGATCAATCATTACATTACCACAAACAGCGTTCCTCATGATGTAACTATGTAATTAGCTTTGCTTAAATCGTGTTTGGGGCAATAATAGACCAATGGATGGCGCAATAGTACAGTGGAATGGCGCTTAGATGCAGCCCTGCATAAGCATTTATAGCAGATATGCTGGTTCTGTTACACATGATGGCCCGAATGAGAAGTACCATGAGAATCATTATCATGTATTAAGTTATGCCCCTATGCAGTGATATTCATTTACAAATCAAGGCCATCTATAATCCTTAGGCCACATTTTAAGTGATACGGGGGATCCTTACTAGCAGCATTTGAAAAAACCGATGTCAGGACATTGCATATAATTGTACATGCGTTAAACAAAAGTGTTGGGAAATGCTTTTTTCGCTTGGTTCATGTTTAGTTAAGGTCGTTTTCACAAAACAAGAAAATAGTTGATTTCAGGAGTTAAACTAATTCATATTATCTCTGCATTGACTCATATACGGACCGGACCTATTGTTGGTCTTACAGCGTATGTTACCAGGACCTTGATCCCATGGTCATTATTAAGACTTAGGGAATGAAAATGAATTGCTTTACACGATGGGTTTGTTCACTTGTCAAGCTAGATGCCTAGAAACAAAGCTTTTGACCAGTTTGCCTCAAGGAATGATTACAATCTAGCCTTGACAATACTCAATAAGTGATTTTCTGCAATATAACTCGTTAAACCACAAGTACCTCATGTTTTACCACTATAGCTTATATTCGTGCTCCTAGTTTTGAAACCAGTTAATCAATGGGATAGTATCAGAAATAAGCGACATAATGAAAAATGTCAGCCGTTTGTGCATAATCATCTCATTCGCTAATAATAATCATAATGGATTGTCAAGCATATTTGTCTGACTGTTTAGTGAAGTACATGCGTAACCGTGCCGTTCTGCTCGGGGATGGACTACGTTTAGCAACTCCCTAGCAACATCCTCCTATGTCGGCCATTTGACATGAATGGATAAACATTGCCACTCATCGCAAAAATCATTTAAGAATTCTTTTCTTAATGGTACACTTGTGACGCATCTGAATAAATATGAATATTCCATACATGTGGGCACTAACGCTTTATGGTGCATGTTTACACTACCATGATCAATAAAACATTCGTGGAACAATTACGATAGCTGAAAGCAATTACTTGACCGATCGCATGAACTTCGCGTGAAGATATGATCATGTCAGAAAGCTTATCGTTTCTTTAAGTGGGAACACATATTGCCCAGTCCGACAATAAGTGCCATTGGCATCTTGGGCCTACATAAATTTCTCGCTACTTAGCCTTGCAGCGGCGTCAGCCTATTGACAATCAGCAGTTCCGTATAATTTGGTTACAAATACTTGGTGCTGATTTTGCCCTCTGGCAAACAGGTTGACCAGACACAAAATCCGTTTGAATACTTATGTCAGGAATATTTACGTTCTCATGCAAAGCTTTTATTGATTTACAACGATGTATAAGGTTCATAAACTACTTTCCAACAATATTATATTCATCTTAAAAAATGTGTCGTACATCTTGGTGTTTATTCGTCAATCACGTCTTTGTAATGTCACAGATGAAAATATTCTTGTATTCGTCAGCTTAAATGCGGTAGCTGGTTCAATCTCTCGCAGAGGTTTTTATTGGTAGCATTCACTGCAACAGTATGCTAGGTCTTGCCAAATTGGTATTATCAGCTAGCTATAGCTTCGCAAAAAGAGATTGCCATTATTACAGTAACAACGTCATTACAAATCGTTTGCATTTTAATCTGGGTACACTATATGTCTCCCATGACCAGCAACCACATGTTTTTACTGTGCAGTCAAATTAGTCGAATTATGTTATGCAGCTTTTCTAGATCAGACACCTCTGTACCAGGTGGATGATGTCCAATGTGCACTGGTTCATAGCTTTATTAGCAATGACAACTAATGTAACAACCTGGTCTTATCGCGATTTTTCTGCTACTTATATGATGACCAGGTTACTTTATTCAGTTACTTTTTTCTTGTTCGGGACTAAGCTCTAATAATAGAAGGTAAAACAATTAGCATTCCGCTGTTCTATTGTCTCACCTAATCGGTCCTCAAGTTGTTTTTTCCTGAATGGGAAATTGGATATGTCAAAGTGAGTGATGTAATGGATATTGGCGAACACAGACACTTAATCGGTGTGTTCAATAAGCTGAACCTTGGAAGGATTTAATGTGACAGGGCATCGTATGTTGAAATGGCAATCCCATCCACTGCGACTGGAATCGCATTACCGATAGCTGTAATGAGTTCTCATGGCGACCAGATAAATGCATAAATATAGATATATTTAGACACAGCTTGAGAAGGCAATAGAATTCTCCCAACGCAAAGAGGAATAGTCATTAGTAACAAACGACATTCAGCATATCAACGTATTGACGAAATAATTGACTTAATGTCAAGCGAATGTCAACTGGTTACTTATTACTGTATATTAACTACAACCAGATGCAATGTGTATGTACCAATTTCCTTTTGCCACATGCACACAGAAAAATCTGAGTCACTACTAATATAAGAACATGCTATCTGTGAATACATTTCTGTTGATATATTTGACGGACATACCTGACTTTGCTAGGCCGAGCGTATGGCGTCTTTTTACGCTGTTTTTTTTCTTTTGGAGGCATCACATTTTAATTTAGCATTGGAAGTCATGTCGTAGCTAATGTGATGCAATGGAGCCGTTCCAATATTGACAATATATTTTAATGGCAAACTGAACGGCGTTTTCGTCCGCTTAACAACCTGATTGTGATAATATTTGATAAGAACAGGTCTATTTGCAAGAGGACATATTGAATTAGCACTACTCCAGGGCATTAGAACAGCCATGCCGTATAATTCCTCGCTAACGATATGCAAGTATCGTTTAGGTGAGACTCAGTCAAGTATTTAGGTTGCACAAGCCTTGCAGCTGCTATAAATTGTCCAAAAGGACAACATGTACCAATTGCGCATTCAGGGCCACAAGGCTCCCGCTAAACCAACTTATCCCTTAGTAAAAGCTCGCTTTCCCTCATCAGACTGCTCGAGGATAGCTTTCAGGGAGCTGCTGATGTCACGATCGCCCTTGATTGGTTACATTAACATGGTCTATCAAATCAGCACATAAATGGTTCTTGGCTCATTAAAATGAAAAACAAAACAAAAGAAGCTATATGGGAATAATTTATCTATGCATGCAAGATCTTCTTCAACAAACAACGCGTCAGGTACTGGGTATCAATGCAGCTGTCCATGTGACCTCATCCATTCTTATTTACTGCCGTATATAATGGAGACTGTGCTATGAAGAATACTTACATACAAGACAAGGTGCTATTCCGGGTTCTGTTGGTGATGTGCTGTCGAAAGGTTCGTAAACATTAGTACGGTACGGCTAGTATCCGATGGCAAAAGCAATCCATCTTTTTGTTAATTAATCACCAAAATGCGACGAAAATCTTTAGTAACGGCGACCACAATATTAACTGTGAATGTGTGGAAATTATTTCACTGGTTTGCAATCCGACCGATGCGCCTTGCTATTCATGAAGGGCATTTTGTATTCTCGACTGAATATCTGGGTGACTATGTTAACAGAGTATAAATATGCCTATAATCATTCACCGAACATGAAATGTCACTTTGTGAATTGTTATCCTTGATACAAAATCGATCAAACTACATAGCAAAACGACTTAAGTTGATACAAGCCTAAGACCCACAAACTGTGCATTAGCCGCGCATCCCCCCCCTCTCAAACCAAACTTTTAATACCTATAAAGTAAGATTAATTCTGTTCAGCAGACCGATAATTTTGGCCCCAAGGACGTCATTGAGTTCGATGTATGACAAGATAATGGGTCTTGGGGTGCGGACAACAGAAAATGCCGTAGTGTGCCCGGCATTAAGGCCGTAGTTTAGGTATGGGTTGATCCCCTGTTTTAACTTAGGCTATTCCGGTTCCAATTACGTAAATGTAAGGTTGCCTAGGAAATGTGTAACTATAGTAGTAGCTTTGACCAAAGCTATCGTTTGATCAAACTAGAAGACGTGGGTTGTTCTATTTCAAACGCTGTAGGTCGTAACATACAACAAGAACATCGGAGTGATTGACTTTGTACCATGGACTTTATGCTATGTCATTATCTGAGTAATCCTAGGCTTAAATTTACTTACCAAACTGCGTTAACGACAATTATTAATCGGCAAAATGATATTTGAGACGCTGCACATATCCGTCACTTAAAGGGTTAGCCTCTCACTGATAAGGTCATGTTTGTGCCATCATTTCTATGATTCATATGCACGTAAGATATTTAGATTAGACACTTAGGTAGTATTATAAATATAACCATGCACGTTCTGAATGATGTTATAACGAAATAAACGCGTCCATCATCAGTACTATCGAAGACTAACCCCTAAGCTGAAAACACTGGTAAATCGATGTCTAACCTTGTCGACGATACCTACTGTGTGTTCATCATATCGTTCCTTCTCCATTAATCAGTGACATTTGCACACATGCTGATATTCCTGTCATTTAAATGTCAACAACATTACATGTCGTGTGATTTCGTATTCATTTGACAGGAACAGAAAAGACATAGCAAGGACTATCAAGGCTTTGGAGGTTATATATCGCTTGCTAATCTATTTTATCTATCAATTCATACTAATAATTAGATCAAATCAGTGACAGGGTTTGAAGAAGCAATCGACGCATAACTAATAGAGCTTCAAAATACAGCAGCTCTATAACTGTCATGAGAGTCAATCGCGAATATGCTAACATAGCGACGCAATCGTAGTAACTCAAATATGTTATTCGTGCCATGCAACATCTCGTCATTAAGGCAACAGAAACATTGTAGCGAAACAGTGCTCTGGGGTTATAAATGTAACAAACCTAACACCTTACGTCAAGTATCAATCGGTCATAACTAAGTGGAGCTTGTAGTTTCATTGTTGGAACAGAGTGGCGGCATGAAACTGCAAATTAGATAACGATGCTTGACAAAATTGTTCGATATAGAAGTGTGTAAATCATAAGCTTCGAAATTTGAGAATAACTTTTTGATAGCCATCGAAACTCCTAAATAGCTCATTAAATATTCATAATGACTCTTGAAATAAAGTGTACCGTTTTCATTCAAGATTACAAGCTTAGTTAATGTTATCTTAATTTTGGGTAGAATTAGATTTTAACACAAAATGATGATCACTTTCAGCGGCTCGTTGAACAACTAGAGATGAGGAACAGTTGAGCCGAGAAGCAATTTTGCCCTGGAGCTCAGTTAAATATACGTTCATCCACTTATCCGTTATTGCCATCTTTCTTTGAAGATACTGGCGAGACGGCAGTACGCGATGATTCATAGTCATTTCTGTGCATAAAATCCCGGGTTACTTAGTGATGTATAATCAACATCGGATGTAAAAGTCAACAGAGCTTTGCTTGTTTCACAATAGAATCATGTCCGTAACAAAGATTGTATTTCAATTAACAACATATTTTTCCTTACGAGTCTGTATGTATGTCCTGGGATTCATATCATCATATATTCGTTGCGATTTAAACAGTTAACCGTTGTCATCAGTAAGATCGAGAAATGTGGGTTAAATGCAGCCAGACTCGCTCGGGAAACACTGTGTGCAGTTATATATAAACGCGATGTAGTGCGAATGTTCTGAAATAATTGCAGAAAAACCCTATGCATTAAATGAAATTATGTATCGAAATCGAAACACTCGCATGTATCTGTAATCATAGTTGACTAAATATCGGGAAATGACTGGTGACGTATATGATCAGAAAGTTTACCATGAAGCGATGTTATTGGCTCACTTATTTTTATGTGAACGGCGCTGACATTTACCGCCAAATGTGCGCTCGTGGCCCACATTTGCTGTCTGCTGAGTCCGAGCCTCATCTCTGACAATCAGCGACAGACCAATAAACCGTGCTGTATTGCTGGTATATAACCTATTACGATGCTTTAGTGTAGCTTATTACTTAGTAATCGCTTAGTAGGTTGCTATAAAAGTCGTAGCATATCCGTTTGTGGTGATACAGGGAGCAATTCTGTCATTGCCTTAGCTACCACATATTTGACATTTTAAAAGCTGTTGGATATTTGACAAGATATCAAGAGTTGAGCCATGGTGGTCGAATAATATGTGGCGTGCATGCAGTATCAGAGAGTGTCGACTTTATTAAGTGGTCTTTGATCAATAAATAACTTACTGCAACAGCAGAGTTTCATACAAAAATTATATGTCTTGTATTGCAAATTAGCATCATTGCCTTGCGTCACGCACCTCTACAAAAAAATCTGTTATTATAAAGGGCGATATAGAAACATATAATTCATGCGCGTGTAAATTTTTTACCAAAAACAAATGAATTTAATATGAAATCAGTGACTAGACGTGCCAGGTTAATACGAATATTCCGGTCTAACATGGTTGCTAATGCTGATCGAATAAATCCCTGATTTAAAAATGTGGATTTTTAAAATAATTTTACACTAATAAATAGTGTTATGGCGAGCGGCCAGACTTTAATTGAATATACTTGCCTATAACGTGTTATGTTGCATAAATATATAATGCTAAACCAATGTGCCAATTCGACAGAAAACATGTCATGTCAACTATGATAGTGCATAGTATTGCTTATAAAGTATCTGAATTGATGTATTTACGCAAACTTTTTTATTTGCTTACAGATATACAGTAACACAACATATTTGATTTGCAGTCCGTAGGTTGTCACAACAGAATAAGGACATCGTTGGCTAACTCTGCTGCTCGAACGTATGCTACAAATCAAAGCGTTAGTACTTGAAAGGACACTGTCTTGTTTTGTAGTATTATCCAAGTTCCTGTGTGATTTTCAATATTTAGTTGGGTAGAACCGAGTTTCTGTTTAGCACAATTAAATCAGCGCATTGTTTGGGTATTATGTAAACAATGACTTTGCTTGCGTTTGCATATGTGAGTCAATTATCTGTGTTATCTGTTGATGTTATGGCATCAGAAGTAATCAAAACCCGCGATAGGGTAGCATGGTATATCATGTACACCATTGTGTACTGGCCCCAATCGTGAGCATTAGGCGTCTGACTGAATGTAAATCGAAAGGCACATGTTGTTTCAATCGATCTCTTAACTCTTAAATGTTTATGTATGTGATTGAAGTCAATTTATGATTCCCTATGGTTACCGCTTATGTACATAACGCACGTTTGATATGGTATTGGGCGCCTGGTTAAATGGATTTTATAGGCTATGTATATTTCCTCAGGTAACACGGCATGACATGGAATGATATTTCACCTTTGAGAAATTTCAATCATTAGCATTGATTTTCAAAATAGGTACCATCCCTAACTTGGTACTGCATTTCAAATCAACCAAAACCCTATACTCAGGCCGAAACGAGTTCATGTCTTGCACATCTCTGCAATGCAGATAGTAGACCATTTGTATTTGTACATGATTAGTGAATTGTACGATTTCAATGTACCCATTTCCAAGGCTTATTTCAGACCAGACGCATGGGATATTCCGATTGCGACGAAGTACAATGATTAAATTACTTAGCGTAATTGAATAAATCAATGAAATACACCAGCATCAAATCGATCACATATCAACTGATCAGGACTTTAAACCCACCATCGTCGCAGTCCAATCCGATTTTAACATTGGTGAAATAATTAGAACCGATACGCTTTATATCATTGGCTATAAGCTGCCGATAATACTCAGAAGCCTAGCCGTTCTACTTTAATTCAATTGGATATATGATAGTGCACTATTAAGAGTCTGTTAAAATCGGCCACTTGTGGTTGCAAGCATCCATTTAGTAATATACGCCCCTCTTTGAAAGCAGACTTTACGCGATTTCCTGCTGAAAGAACAGGTCAACTTTTCATAAGATGAAACAAATCATTGCCGTGTTTATGGTCGGATGCAGATTGCATGCTCAGCACAGAATCTCAGATACCTCTTTCTTTGTGGAACATGTTCACTTTGTGTTGCATTAGAAAGGTTTGATCTTATCTCACTGCCGCATGAGCAAGCAGTTAGCTGACCGAGACGCAAGAGACATAAGTTATTTACAATAGGGATTCCTCGTCATCACGTCCATATGAATATATCACCCGTAAATAAATGGCATCTCGTTGGGCAACAGTAACTATTTATATATTTATTTGCATTATTTAAATGGATAGTTCTACGTAATGACTCGAGAAAAAAATGTAACCTCATTTAACAGATAATGATAATAACGTTTGAAAATCTACAATAACAAGATAGAAATATAGTTATTTTGCATTGAGACCCGGCCGTCAAAATCATATTTCCTGCATGAATTTGATAATTGCATTTGATAATTATATCAATGATTACCAGGCACCAATATGCTGACCTTAAATGTTGTAATAGTATTCAAGCTAATACAGTGACTGGCTATTTGCTGGGTAATCATTCCCATAAATAAGGATCTTCGTGTGATAAAGATTGCATTTACATAATACGCTGGAAATTGATTATAATAAATCGGATATTCTTGGGGTTCCATACAACCCACTAATTCTGCTAAATTGTGGAATTGCAATTTATGAATTTGCCTAAGAACATTTAATAAACCAACGGCGTACAGTTTTCAGCACGTCATTTATCTGATTGATAATTACCAATTGCCTAATTGTGCCACTCTCGTCAGACTATTAACTTTCGATATGTATCTGATGTGTGAAGTTAAACTTACACCTAGAAATACTTACGAGGTAGGATTCCTATCATTGGGACATCAACCATGAGCGACCTAAACACAAGAATATTGCAGTGAAACAGACATTAACAGATGTCAATCTGTAAATATATGGTTGCAACAGTCGGATGTTCCTTATCGTTGTTTACCTCATGATTCACACATTATTCCTACGTTACGTAACAAACCTGCGTAGACTCTTTGCATTTTTGAATGTATCAATAAAATACACCCTCAACGAATCGTTCCGAAATTGGCTGATCAGGACTTTTAACCACTGTATACGTCAGAACTACTGCTTTAATCGAATTTGGAATATGAACATATCAAGAGTCCAATTAGTGCTACTTGACCTTCTTGGATATCAGACTTTTAGTGATATCTGCTGAAAGAAAAGGTCAACTGTTCGTTGGATGTAATTGAATTCATAGACGTGATTATGGTCGGGTGCACAATGCCACTTTCTCGGTGGAATATGCTTCACTTTGTATTGCATTAGAAAGTTTTTATCTCACTTCCGCAGCTGACTAAGACGCAGAAGACAAAAAAAATGTATTAGCAATACGGATTGCTTATGTTCTCCTATTACATTACATGTAATCCATTTGATAATGTAGTGCTCGATCATGCAAAAAAGGGAAGGATAGTGTCAATCACATTTTCGATGCTAACCTATATTTTTATGAACATTCTCATGGCGCTACAGTAATTATTTCAATACTTACCTGCAGCACTAAAATCGATAGTTCTGTCAAAATGCATGTAACCACAGTGTTTCTTATTGGTCGCGAAAGTTCATACCTTGATGTCTGATGTAAAGCCAGCCTTTTCCCGAGGCGTAGTTGTATACTGCGCAGTCTTTCGACCCACAGGTGGCGGGTTTGATACCAAGGTGTGAAAACCCTGACTGTGATGATAACGTTAAATGGCGGTCCCATTTCTGAAAGGGGATGCACCCGAACCGGTAGCTCATTAGTAACATGATGGTCGTTTGTCTAAACCTATGTTAAGCCTACCCCGGCAATACTTTGTAGGTAGGATTCACATCATTGGAACATCAACCATAGCGACCTAAGTACAGGAAGATTGATTACGTCAATATATGCCAATAATACTACTGATCAGACATCTATTGTGTAAATGATAACAGCACGTGAATGCGAATAATTGATGGATGCCATAAATAATGACATTCATTGCCCATGCGTCCATCGCTAAACAGACAAACTCCAAGTCATGGTTACTTGGGGAACACCATTTCACATGAGATTGAGGATCAGGTACGCAACCAGGATATGTTATTATTTGTCCGTTTATTAGTTGCTGTCAAAAGTGGTTTCATTATCAAAAGGTGCCAAGCAGTAGATCGAACGACATCGGCTGAACATGACACGTTTTTTCGAATAACATTCAATAAGAGCTATATATATATATACATATATATATACATATATAAGATATTATTTATATATATTGAACAAAACATATCCATATATATATATATAGAGATAGTTATAGATATATATATATATACTATATAGGGTTATATCGTTTATATATATATATATATATATATATATATATATATATATATATATACTATATATATATATATATATCTATATATATATATATATAGTATTGTACAACCACATATGCTTGGACCCAAATGGTCTTAAAAATATCTAATGAGTGCAGTGCAACCACTAGGCATATATAGCATGTGCACCCATAAATTCTCTCGCAGCTGCCAAAACAGTCCGATTTATATGGTCGTAAAACATTTGCCTTCAAATGGTTTTCTAAATTCACTTGGCGATAAGTAAAGGAGATGCTATCAAGTTACCAATTTCGTTTTATAAAGCGTCCACCTATTTCATTACGCCACACAATGACTACTCAGGGAACAATTAAGCCATTTAATATGTACCCAAAGCTTAAGTAGAAATGCTGTATTCACATCGTGGATTAGTGCAGTGCCATTATCTACTTCACAACCACCAGAGGATTTAGAATCCAATAATGTTTTTTGTCGGTTGGCTGCCGTCATTGTCATAGTTAATATAATCTATGCATCGACAAGCTAACACTAACATTTCCATATGCTCATAAAAGCTCATAAATATTAGCTCCAACTTCGAATGAGAGTCCCAGTGGCGATAGATATATGATGTGATGTATGAGTTGCCTTGCTAATTCATTTAACGGCGACGCATTTGTGGACACTTATTTGGTCAGAGAGTGAATCATTACCTGGGCTCTTGTACATTTACCTAACATCCAATCGTCAAAGTCAAGGTCTATGCAACAAAAGAACATTACTGTTGCCGATTTAGCTGCATTTATTGCTAAGTTGATGCTAATGGTTGTTTTCTCAGAAAGCAGCTGTAGAAAATCAGAATTGTGAAGAAATTGATTCAACTGATATTTTAAGGGCTTTGCTGATGGTAAAAGGGCTAAGGAGATGAGCTGTTCGAACAAAGCGTTACCTACCAGAGATCTATCCGGCCTGACGATAGCCAGCATGATAAAAGTGGGGCAATACTGATTATTGCCATAAATGTGGACAAAGAAAATGTTTGGCAAACCCCAATATACTCAAGGTTGTAAATAATTGTCCTGGCGGGATTCCATAAGAGGATGATGATGTTTGATGGGATATATTATATCTTGCTACATATTCACAGTGGAAATATTTGGTTTTCATAACATTCTATTGAAGCTATTCGACTTTAATGTTAAGTTGCCTCTCAATAAGATGCAAGTGCTACAAAACCCAAAACGCCGAGTTAGGGATATGCTCGCCGTGCAATATAACATATGCAAGTGTAAAGCCGGCGTAATGCAACATAGGGTTATGGTAAAATGCCATATTATTTATCTGTACCTTCTGTGTAAACAGTCTATTCTCAATGGAACATAAAAAGGGCGATACGTCAAACATTAACTAATATGATTGCTCCGAATCAAAATCGTGGACACATTGTTGTCCCAATGACAAATCATCATCACCACCATCATCATCATCATCATCATCATCATCATCATCATCATCATCATCATATTTCACATATCATTCATCATATAATCATCATCATCATCATCAGAGCAGCAGCAGCAGCAGCAGCTGAGCAGTGAGCAGCTGCAGCGCCACCAAACTTCCATCATTCATCATCGTAGTTTCGTCCAAATGCCGTCGTCGTCATCATCATTTATATATTTACATATTCTTTATGGAAACAGCCGTACTTGGCAATATACGCAATGCTTCTTTAATGCTTTCTAACTGGCACCATCTTATCTCTAAACCACCCACTGGAATAGCCGCAGACTGAATCGCTAACATGAGTTTGCATTACTAACATGGGTATGATGCATGTCGATGAATCTCAGTTTCACAGGTCGGTATTACGATTATATCGCCACTTAGACCTTTTTAAATTTCTTTTGCGTTGTTTTCGTTCTGATTTACGATGCACTCATAATCCACATATATCATATATTTAGTTTTGAGCCGCGACACTTAGTCTATGATGATAGCCTCTCAAATATCATAGCTTTTACACCATATGACACTTCCTCATTGAACTTATACATCTCTTAACCATATTGCCTGACTAGACCAACAGCATTAAATGTCAGTGGAATATTTGACAATCCAAAAAAATATAACGGTAGTAAAACGCCGTTTAATCGATTTATGTTTTACAATATTTTATAAGCAAAAGCAAATATATGTCTATTACTATAACATCACATGACCCGGTCCATCGAGCATTGCTACTGTACTGGGTCAACGTGATTTTATGTCTATTCACGAAGGCGTGGTCACTTTCTTCACTTTTAATGTGTAGTCTTGTCGTATATATAGTTAAGATGACAGCGTATGATAAATCGCTGCTGCACTTCAGATTCGCCCATTTATTACCAGCGCAGCGCTAGTTGATAAATTAGATTAAACTGCGATATAGAACAATTTATCATGCTCTTCTTTGAATCTGCTCATTTTTAGAATGATTGATCCTTCAGATGTGTATATAGTCTATTGATTCAATGGTGATCTATCAAAATACAGATGGTTGATTAAGGGATGATCTCGATGTTAAAGACAAACGATTTACTCACAGACAGAGATGACGAAGACAATTTAATGAATACATGATTGCATTGGATGGGTATTCAGAATCGTCATCCAACATGTAACTCCGACAATGTAACCGATCATATATAGTCTAATATATTATTGACACCATATGATGCTTTCCAATACCCAAGTAAAATATTTGGTGTACATGTATGAAGTTTACAGGCAGCATGATTCCAGACACGAATTTCGCAGCTCGGTTCTGCAGGGAAGTCTTTTGAATATTACTTGAACATTTGTTTTTCTTGCACAGCTCCCAGTTTTTGATAAGAGGCTTTGCTGGCACGTTTTATCCTATCAGCTGTTTCATTTATTGATCGCAAACACATTCGCGGGGATCGGTAAGCTTACTGACCATGTCACAATGTGGGGCCTACTGTAAACAGTAGCCAATATGCAGTGAGTATGGCGGAACATTAAACCATTTATCCATACAGGTTATTCGGCGAGGAATTGTTCAATTCCGTGCCGAAACATGTTTTTCGTCCACATTATTCATTGAAGTACATTCGCGTGAACGGCTCGTTCATTATCAGCCAGTGCATTTACTTCTAACACCCACTGCACCAGTGTGCCATTCCTATAAAAGTTGTTTTGTTTGGGGTCACTGGCACAATTTCTATGTGTGTACCAAGGCCAGTTTACTTCTATTTAGGGAGTTTGTGTCGAGTTTTTCTTTTTTGCTGCGTAGAGGTTGTAATGGTTGGAGTCATTCCATTCTTAATTCGTGTTAACCAAATGCGAGTAGTCCAAGCTGTACGTTGACCGATCAGTCAGTCCAGTAGGGAAAGCATTACCATTTATAAAGTACATTTCTCCTTGCAGTCATTGTACTATAGCTTTTGCAGACACGACATGTTATATCCATACAGTACACTAAAAAAAGCGCTCGAATGATAATATGCTATGCCCAATGTTGAGGCAATCGACCATTAGGCATACAAAACTCTGCATATTTTCATTTTATTGTACAATATATTTGCAAGGGCCCAGTGAGGAAACAACATAATACCCACCAACTGATATCTACCAGCAATCTTACATTAAGACAAACCGAATAATAATATATTAATGTTCTGATATATTTTATTACGCAGCATTGATTATGCGAGACAATGTTGTAGTATTTTGCATGAACATGTAGTTGAAATTTCCTTTTCCGTCCGCCATTAGCACTAACCTTTATGTTTCCCAACTGTCATTGAACGAACCAGCATATCTGCCAGCAATGCCTGTGCGGGTTTCTCTGTTGCTTTAGTGCGTCTTTACGTCATCATATATCAACATCACTCCGTCATTTACTGGTATATTATTATCACAGTAAATATTCGATGTGGCTTGGGTCTGAAGCTCTGCATTTAATGTAGTTGGACCTTGGGGCATAACGAAAAAACGATTAGGTGTGGCTAGTCAGATGTACTTTCAACTTGTGTTCATATAGTCCAAGACGGCGTCTATCACACATATATCGATTTACATTATAATAAGTAATGTACTGGCTATAACGCAGTGTTTATTGACCACAAACCACCCATATATTGCTCTTAGTTACTGGCAATCAACTCTAGCCATCATTATCGAACGTAGGTCGACAGCTTTGATTGGTTATCAGGGTTGCGCAAGTAACAAAATGTCCGATGCTCTTTTTTGTCTAGACGAGATCAAACCTTAGATGATTGACGGCTAATTGTCACATTCGCCTAAGCTAGTAATGGTTGATATCACTATTGATTTTCGTCATCATGAATGATTACTTAGAAAGTCTATCGAATTAATGTTCATATTGCCATTTGTTTGCCGATGTCAATCTCTTCCGGTAAGGCTAAAGTTTAAAAGTATTGGTGGGGGTTAGAGCTTTAGACAAAAATGCAAAGCTATGAAATGTAGTTGATGCAATATCCTTGCATAAGGATTGCAGTTTTGCATGTTGTGCAGTCGGTGCAACACTTTTTGCTTGTTTCAATGTTTGTTTAGGTTTGCAATGTTTGTTTAGGTGGCGACTCAACGTTTACAGATGTAATTAGACAAATTTTGCATTCAACTAAACGTGTGTTTGAGATATCGAACACAATCATGGAGACTCCGAGATACCAGCATTGCCGGATTTGTGTAATTTGACACCACTTTTCATTCGAAATAAAACGGCTCGTCGAAGTATCTTTTTATTAGTTGAGTAATGAGACTACCATCAACTGACTGATGAAATAATTGTCAACACGGGGGGGAGGTGATAACGGATATGCAACTTTTCGCATTTGCTATGTTAGAAACGATGTATTGAACAGGAGCCTCATGCATAAGTGCATTATATTTATCGATACCACGTGATACTTCGAATTATCTTCTACTCTGTTTCGTGCTGAGTGGCATTCAACTTAAGGTACGTATATGATGTTCAGCATTCAGCCTCGCAGTGGCTTCTGACCCATGACAATCATTGACTCTTCCTGATACGTTTCTCATCACATGGTAATGGTGTTATACGCTCTGTGCCTCACTTTTTTTACCATATGCGAAAAGTTATATAGTCCGTTAGGTTCCAGAAGTATTCGCAACATTTTCGAACATTTTCCATATGAATATTCATTCATGTGTTGGATGTGTCAAAGTTATTGTAACATACGGAGCCGCGAGAGATTTAACAATGCTAAACAGATTTACGTTTCAAATATTCAACAGCGTACATTAGCGATAGCTGTAAATTAGCAATCGAGTAATAAATTCGATAAAGCGATATAGGAAAGTTAACTGTAAGATGAGGAATGGAATGTACATCGTATAGTTTTTCAACTAACGCTCAGAAAGGATCGAGGTCAATGTAACACTGTCGTGGGTGTGCCAGAGACAGATAATAATGTTTGTGACGTGTTGTGTTGAGTGATGGTAATATCCGGCCACAGGTATACTTGAAGGTCTTCTTCGTGGAAACGGAAGCATAAGATAGGAACTTGTTATGGATTTACCAAGACCCCATATGGTCCATATTTCTACCGCATTTGCAGCAAAAGGTATCAATAAGCGGATATGTGTGATAATCACGTCCTTGATTAGGCAATACAAGACCAACTATAAGAAACAGGTGAGCCTTCATTATGTCATAACTAGAGGTATCTGCGGGTTTGCTTCTTTCATAGTTTAATGCGCATAACCAAATAGAAATGACGAAGGTCGTCCCTATTTGTCATGTCTTCTACCATGGAAGATAACTTGAAGATATTCATATGCCCAGTGCAATCATGCCAGCCTACAAAGATTTTAATTATTTACGACAGTGAATGATATTTGCACCGATGCTCGTCCAGAGACCATACTAAATTATTACATGGGCACTGGGTACATTAACTGCAATTAGTCTCACTTATTCAATTCCCTGCATTGGCTCAAACGGATCGCTCAGTATCTCCCATTGCAATTCCTTTGAGTGATTCCTTTGCTACGTAAATATAGCAACCGAGAAATGGGCTGTTCGAGTCTGCAATGTGTCTACCATTTGTAGATGCATCATCTGTGCCAAGCAAGACATACCAGACATACCACAGCATCGGGCACCCGGATTTATATATCTTATTTATTGAAGACTGTTCAATGATACGCAACCCACTATCAAAACAACCATATGGACTGTGACAGATAGGCAAATAAAATCAGAATACTTCAGTTGACTGCATAACTTGATGGTCGCATTTTCAGGAACGCTGGCTGCATGAGATCAGAGGTAGAAGGTCAAAATATTGTAGTATAAATAATTGGTATTCTAGCGCACTTAATATGTGATCCCACCGCACTTGCACTAGTACCAAATTCACCATCGCGTCGATTTTGTTTGAAATAGCAATCAAAACGGCTTGCATTGATAGGCCAATTATTATCTTTAATCCGCCAATTTTTACAGTATTTTTACTTATTTCTTATAACTGAAGATGCGGGACTCATAAATGAAAACAAAACGAGTGTTTGTATGGAGTATATCCCTCTCGAACACAGAGGAGAGGAAATACTTGAATGGAACATGTGTACACGTACCAAGGTCAAAACCTGCAGTGCATTAGAAGTTTAATGTACAGCGGGAATGGAATACGCGCTTTCCACCTTATGGACGCATTCGTACCATTTGGGCACCAATATTTTCTACTTAGAGTGCAAGATTAGATAGGGTAGTTAAGAAGGAGTTTAGAGGGCTTATGAAATATGCGATGCTCAGAGAGTGTGTAGCCTTAGAATGACAAATAGAAGACCTTAATAATATACAAGATTGCTATATGTTAATCACTGATAACGTTGTTCTTCCATAGAGCTTTCCGCGGATCATTCACTACAATTAGGTTCTGATTGCTGATAGATGTTACATGTTTTTAACTTCATTCAAGGTTTGCCTCATACTCTAGCTGTATAGCTGATCTAGATACCCCAAATAATTTATCCTATAATATGCCAATTCTAGCAGGCCCCAACAACCAGAATATACGCATCTTCATGATCTTCTATAAGCACACGAACGCCCGATTGCAGTCGTAAGAAGATGCGGGACTCATAAATGAAATCAACGACTGATCGTATGGAGTATATCCCTCTCGTACACAAAGGAGAGGAAATACTTGAATGGAACATGTGTACTACGTACAAAGGGTCAAAACCTGCAGTCGTAAGAATGTTCCATATGGGATATTTTCACTCCATTGTACTTTGTTGATGGACAGGACATCATCATAATATATAGTTTAACACTCTATGCATCGCCTATAGATGTTCTGTCACACATCATTGGCTGTGTAGCTACTATCATGGTGAGTTGGGTTTAAAGTGAGTAGTGTTTTAGGCGACAACAGTTACAGCAGTTACTGGATCTATCAAAATCCCTCAACAAGGCCTGGGCCAGGGTATAGAAAGTTCTATAACAAGTGCGGAATCTCCTGTTAACAGGCACTTGGGATAGACCATTATGGTACTGCAATCGAGGTCGTATGCAGAAGAACTCCATATAAAAGAAGACAAGAGATATGCAGCCATACTTGGCCCAATCAGAGGCAGCCGAAACCCGGAGCAATGTGAGCAAGAACCACTACCATATATCCCACTTGACGGTAAGATTAGATTGCAGCCACTTTTCTATACTATTGTGTTATTTGCTTAGGCACACCTGTGCACAAGTGTTGTCAATGTTTTAAGCATTCCCTCTCAACATACATCGTCTGGAATTTCCTTAGGTACTGAGAGCAGCACGGAACATTGAAAGCGCATTACTGCCAACAAACTCTTTTTATACATTCAACTAGTGCTTCGTAAGATATGCCATGAATGTTTTTATGCTTCCATGCATACCCTGTATGCATAATTTTGGTACCCGTTAGCTGCAAGCATCACTTCGCCCGAACCCAATCTAAAACAGCGATGCGTTGGTTACGCTGACCCATGACGCTTTTGCTCTTCCGGCCGATATAAAATAGCAATTAATGCCCCGTGTGGGTGTGTGTGTGTGTGGGGGGGGGAGGTAGTATGTGTGTGTGTGTATGCATGTATGTATGCATGTATGTATGTATGTATGTATGTATATGTATGTATGTATGTATGTATGTATGTATGTATGTATGTATGTATGTATGTATGTATGTATGTATGTATGTATGTGTATGTATGTATGTATGTATGTATGTATGTATGTATGTATGTATGTATGTATGTATGTATGTATGTATGTATGTATGTGTATGTATGTATGTATGTATGTATGTATGTATGTATGTATGTATGTATGTATGTATGTATGTATGTATGTATGTATGTATGTATGTATGTATGTATGTATGTATGTATGTATGTATGTATGTATGTATGTATGTATGTATGTATGTATGTATGTATGTATGTATGTATGTATGTATGTATGTATGTATGTATGTATGTATGTATGTATGTATGTATGTATGTATGTATGTAAATCTGCATGTAAGTATGAATGTATTCATTTATTTATCAATGGGTCTATCATGCAACTTTCAACAGCATTAGCTGCCTTTCTATAAATATATTGTATTACATGTTGTATTTGTACTACTTAAGAACAATTCATTTTTTGCAATGAGCAAAGAAACTGCAATTTCTATTCACAACTACGATAACCGTCGAAACAGTGCAACTACAAGGGTAGGTTCAGTTGCTGCAGTGGGTGGATAATCACTACTTGGGATCATTAGGCGGAATAATGATGTGTCGCGACGGAAGTGGAATGTGTGTGCACGGGTATGGCGTGGTGCTCGTTGATATTCAAAGCAGGCAGCGCAAGAATACTTTATGGCGCAGCTCGCACTGGTATAGGAGCTGGCTCAAGTGCAACATATATATGCTGTCAGTGATGTGGCTCATGTCTTACTAAGACAAACCAACAAGTATGTAGATCAAATGGCGCTCCAGAGATATGCTGTATGACTAAATAATTGACAAATTTAATCCCGTTTATTGATTAAACGCATTTCCTGTGACGATGAGAAAAGCTACAAGAATATGCAGTTAGTCCATGTCTGAACACATCGGTTGTAATTATAGATACCATACAGTGGTCGTTACCTTGTATCATTTCTAATGAGCCGTTGATATTTAAACAAATGAGCAGTTTCGCTGTTTGTCACAAATATGATTCGAACACCGTGATGTCACATTAATAAATATCATTCACAGATCAGCTATCTCACCAAGATGCGTCCCGCGCCCTTATGTCGTCAAAACTGTTTGATATCATTATGATCTACTACGCATGCAACTACATTTCTTTAAGTTTGGAGAATGAAGAACATTTGTGGCTTTTAGGGGATATTATTTAAAGCATATCACTGTCAAAGATGACGTGGAAGTTATACTATGATGTCAACATCAAGCCATTGACCGTTGAAATAGAAATCGTAACTTCCCCCACTAAGTTAGATTATATCATCGATAAAAAACGATCAAAGGAAATGATAAACTACTTAATGTTCTGCTAAACAATCCTCGCGAGTACTTTCATCTTGTCCAACTGCATTGTTAACTTTATCATTAAACGTGCCGTGAGCACTTATCATATTCCTCGTATAGTCCGCTATACTAATAAATCTGATGTGCATGACGATAAATAGGACAAACAAATACTTCCCGCGACGCATGGATGTTACAACTATTTACATGAGAACACAGTGTGCCCTGCCCTCGTCATTATTATCACTGCCATCCAGAGTGAACATGATCGGAAAGCAACACAAAATGTCATTAGTTTTGATAGGATTTATATGAAGCTTGTGGGTGATATCTTATATTGCATCTATTAAACGTTAATTATGCCGGTATCTTTATGTCCCCAATCATCACCTGTGAATTATATATTTAATAGTGATATTATATATAATGTCATTCAGACTAGATTTCTCTCCTCACCAGCTTTTAAGTTGATGGAGTAAGGTTGAAACAGGCATACACTCTGTCTAGGCTTCCAATTACATGCTAATTAGCAAATAGAACCCATGCGTTGTCTAATATGAATTGATTTATTACATATTTGGAACTCAATCTACACTTCGGGATAAGAACACTTTTTATAGTCTATATTAAATTTACAGTTGTTGCATGAGCTTGCACTGATAAATGAAAACTTTAAATATCTATCACAAGCTCAATGTTTTCAACAAAATAGCACTTTATCGAGGCACAGTTACCAATCATAAATGATGAACATGATAAAACTATAACAACGGAAAGCGAGACCCATTGCATGAATATTTGACACACCACAATCGTCCTCTGTCATCACCAATATGGTGCAGACACACTGCTAGATAGCTTTGACCTGTTATCGCCTGACGTGATAGGCTTACATATCTATCATCTCTCAAGGGATAAACTCGGTCATCATTTTGTGGCCTCACTTTGTGGTACTGGCATTCCACAACTGAGCATACAGTCCAGTGCGTTACCTGATTTGTTCGGTAATCATCCCACTGTTTGAGACGATTCTAATAAATCTTATTCATAGCGATTTTGGACGAGACCTTTATCATACAATAAAGGGAATGAGTTATCGGAACATAATTACCATCGATCTGAACAAAACCAACCACGGAAGGTTTGCATCGCAGGTAATCCAGTATGACATTGTTTAGACGCTGTAACACAACGCTAAGATGGCGTGAAACAATCGTTAAGGTCATGCAATTAGTATCCCTGTCAATTATTTCTCTTGTTGAGTTGATTATATAATTAACACCAATGCGAGCTGTTTTCACTGGTATTTAATCGAAACTCCTTCTTGAGCATTTTATGTTCAAACTATAATAAAAGTGATGAAGATAGCAATTTACTGATAACCAGAAACGTTATTGTTCGTTAGACACATTGAATGCATTGTCAATGCACCTGTCAATAACGATGGTCCACTAAATGTAATGTCGTGTGCAACATTTACCTGGTATAGCTAACATTTACAACAGAACCAGCAGTTTGTTTCTGCAATGCAGCTCCACTTCAGCACTACATCCCGTCACTAACGTGTTTTTATCGGTCGATTATAGCCACTTATAAGAAATGTTACCCGGATTCAAAGCTCCTACTTCTCAAGCAAACACGGTGTATCATCAGCGAGATTGTATGGTGTGGGTGAAATGAAAATGGGTAGCGATGTGTGTGGTATCAATGATCAGACATGCCAACTACACAGCTCGTGTTAATATTGCAATAGCCTGGGTCGGATGCAGAAATGTTATTCTTATTTTAATTGACATAGCGTGCACCAGAACCTTACATTTTGTTCGCTCAAGCAATACTTATCTGCACTGCTCCCTACAGAGATGGAACTACAAACATAAAGGTTATTGAATGTTGCCAAGAAATCGCACGTCACTGAATGTTTCACTGAACACGATTGTGCCTGAACTAGATGACAGTCCCAGCGACCCTTGATTACCAATATCGCCGTAGTTTGTTATGGCTGAAAGTTCCCTTCGATTGCATCACTATAAATCAATGATCTGATTGCGATTGCATGCCACAAAATATCGTTTGTGTAATAGGACCAGTGATGAGTGGGTGGGGGGTGGGGGGGGGGGGGGGGTTGGGCATAGGAGGCTAGTGTGGTCAACCATTCATTTGATGTCGGCTCATTGATGCCTTATGGTCATTGAATGGCGGTTATATCCAAAGGTTCATATAATCCCAAAACTCTTGTGTCATCATTAAAAGAGCAAATTCTACAATGTGCCGTTGAAAAGATGAGTAGTGGGCAAGGGAAATTGTTAAATGGTTAGGTGTGCACTATTCACCATGTATTTTTGTGTGATGTAGAAAGTATATTGTCAGACACATCATGCATCAGTTAATAGTTTGTTGTCATTAGGGGCCCACACAAGCTTCGGCAATATCGTTTTGTTTATGTGATTTCGTTCACCGAAGGAAAAACCCTTAGCGGTCATTTGCTTAATGTAATTGACAGTGATGGACACACAAGATCTCATAGTGATTGGTGGCTAGAGTGAAAATATAGATTGGCCCATAACCAAAGCATGGAAAGGTATTTTTCAAATGAAGCCTTACAAGTGTAGGACGAAAGTCGGATGATATAGGGTAAGGCTTTTTCTTAAAATATATGAGCCGCAGGACGTCCATTCTTGCCACTGTTGCGTTCAGTACTCTTGGATTTATAAATGCAAGGTTGAACAAAATAACAATTAAAGACAGCAGCAATATTGCAAATGATTTACTTGCCGTCTGCATATACATACCAATTTAAATACATGCAAACAGGGAATCACAGACGTATTGAGGCGATCCCTGCAAGGCGAGTGTCTATAGCTTTGGTATATGTTGTACAGGACTCTTATTTATATATATGCCTTCACAAACGTACCTCACATGGATGCTACATAGAAAGCGGAATAATGAAAGAGTAGTCGTTACTTAATTGGGATGATTATGATGTTCTGATCGCGCCGCTTACTATCATTTGTATAAACCCTTTTGCCGAGTCTAGTTGTGAACATTCACTGGTGTCCAGATTCGTCAGCCAGTTCTTGAAGACCACGTTATCATCTACTTCATTAACTATCCATATTTAAATCCATATATCATTACATGTAAACAACCACGTAAACTGTGTCAGATGATCATACAAAGCTTATCATTAGTCAAATGCAGGATCTGGTCGCGACATTGTGGTCAGGAATTAGGTCCACCTCTTCGGCTGAAACACCAGACAACAAAAAATATTTTGTTGCATTATTGGTGTAATGTTGCGAATATCGCATTATGCGATAATGGGTTCTGTTATAATTTGTTTATGCAATAATGGGCTCAGTCAATGGTAAGAAATCTTAATTGGATGACGACCCCGAGCATTTTCCTGCATCATGTTTATAATGATTAAGCTGGCGACCTGGATCTGACTAGAGAATGATTTATGCATCGTGCATAACGTGTATAACTTGGTTGATCACCAGAAGATCAACATACGTAAACATCTATAAGATCGGTCGTTCCATAGAAAGCGCATCGACACACGAGCTTATTGAACTATTTTGCCTGGTTAAATCTAATAGATCGTCAGCCATGAAAGATTGCGCGAATTTCAAGTAGGTTTTACAATGCATGTTTTAAAGCATTTCGACACGTTTAGATATGCTATCAAATTGTTGCAGTTTGAAATGCGGTTAATGTATTCGATGCAATTGTATTTTTGATAGTTTTACAGTAACGATATCTGAGGTAAGATTTACTGGCACAGTTACATGTAATATCCACTGCGCCTCTCTATTTATTTAACATTTCATATATAAGAACAATCTACCTTGTGCATCCCTCGTTTAGCATCGAGTGATTATATTCTAATCTGTTAAAACGATTCGTGAATATTCTATTACAACTGAATCACAGTAACGACACTCATTCTGATAAAGATGCAGCATCAATGCAAAAGCGTCACCACAAATATCACACATCAGAATATTCAAACTGTTTTGTTATTGAAGCATATGTCGACCAAACAGTTACATTTAATAGGGAACGTTACAATACAATCAAGGCATTACCAAAAATTAATATACAACATATCAGCCTAGCTCTGCTAATATGATTGCATCATATATTTTCCAAATAGATTGTTGGCTATTTTTTATTATGACGGAATATGTAAATGTGGTTTAAATTGCATAACAGTTGTTGCCACGTAGAGCTTGCTTGGAGAGCACATCGCTGTTTCAAAAATCAAGGCATACTTCGCATGCAAGGGAAATATTGACGCAGATGGCCATGCTTGATGGCATCTTGGACATAGAGGTTTTAAACATATGTATACAATGCCGTCGATTATGAGGTATTTATGTAAGTAGGTGAGTTCAGGAGCTATTGAAGACTTTGAGGGAAATATATTTATTAGTTCGTAGCATTCTATCAAGACACTTGCTCATCACGCTTTCGTTTACATTGCTAATCAAATGGTTCCATGCTAATAAATAATTTTCTTTTTTCTGTAATTAGTTTTGTCTGGTATTATTTACCAATGACTCAACTTGGTGAAAGAAACGTGCCATAACATTCCGATTTAAGAATATTCCGTGGGTATTGAGATTATTAATTAGTCACTAAATATCAATATACCAGTAGCTAAGATGTTGTGGCGTGATGTTATTAATGCTTTTCATAAACAGAAATAAGCTACAATAAAATGTAAAAATAATCATTTTGCAGTCAATCATTCTCGCAGTTGCATGTCGTGCTTTGCGTGTGTTATAATAATAATGCATTATGTTCATAACTAATATATTAGACAAGCTTACGTAGTCGCAGTAGACAGAGGGTAGATTAGTGCTACACGACGGGCAGAGTACATCTTAACAATATTAAATGAAATTGATTTTGCGTTGCATCGAGGGATGTGATATAAAGCACCTGGTGATGTACGCTACTAATCAGGACAATGGCACAATACAATTAGAATGCCAGCGCAATAACAAGTCAAATGTCTTATAAGTGTACACTAGTGGTAATTATCAGGTCTAGGCATGCACTAATACTATTAGGGAATAAATACAATGGCAAGGTATTTGAGAATACACACACCAGTGCAATGAGTTGAGTTGATGACAAGACATCAAGCCCGGCTAACAACCGCTCTGTTATATCCTTATCTAGGCATTGTACAGCATTCTAAATCGAAAGATGTCCCAGCATATGAAGCAACATAGAAATTGCAAGTCATCATAATATTTTCTATAATGTTTCAATCGAATAAGAAGATCATCACAAACGGCCATCATACCAAGGTTTTCATTCAGTTACCTTGAAAACAACTTGGAGCTAATTAATGTTAATGCTTTAAACAACTAACCTCTGACAACTCCGCGCCTGAATATGATTGGCAGCGTATATATAATGCACTGAACGTAAGACAACATTTGCAGTCCTAAATCCGGTTTTAAGTTGGGGGGGGGGGGTAAAATGTTCAGCAAGACACTTCTTCTTAGAGTTGCAATAAATGCTGGCGGTTTTTTTGGCAGACCAAGAGTACGGTTACAATGTATTTTACCATCTGAATCATTGCCAATTTTGTTTTGTAATGGCAACACTCACTTGGATATTATGTCTGCTGTTGTCTTCGTACGTCCGGTAGTACGAAATCTGTAAACCCAGCATGATCAGTAAATTTTACGTAACGTCTAATGTAATATATTACTTCTGTCGGATACATCATAAAGATGTTTCCCATTTCTGAATCGATCATTCTGATTTATTTGTTTTCCAAGTTTATGTTTGAACGCTTTAAATAATTTTGAGAATGTATGAGCATAAATATTTACAAGAATAATAATGTCATCTGCCGATTCCCATCCCTGATAACAGCCCAATTGACAAGCGACATAATGAAACAAATGTCACTTTTAAAAGGATACAAATCTAATTCGATTATCTTTGGTCGGCCATATCAACTCATTGAACTGTTCGAAAGCTTGATGATGGTCATTATAATGATAGGCGCCAAACAACAATACACCAGTTTTTTTCAACAGTAAACTCGACAATACGGTCCGTTCACAGTTCCCACATTCCCTTAACCAGTTGCGTTGAGTAACGCGTGATATATGCAGACGTTATCTTTGTACAAAAGCTGTTGTACATTGTGTGAACTAGTTAAGCGAATGCTTGTCATCACACAGTGCGCAGGGAAGCTCTCCATTTCTTGTAAGCTATGATTTGCAATAAAAGGCAGTTTACTAAGCCTTAAATGTCACTGGTCCATCATACGCCTCATTAAGATGAATTGACGGTTCTATACGCCAGTTCGTATCTTTACAAGCATTAATGTCTTACAGCTGTGACCCGAGTAGGTTATGAGATTAACCTTCCCGATGCATAATGATGTAATGATAATCTGCTGCCTGATATCCAAGTTCGTGGATATTAGTCACATATCCGTAATAGATATGTGCAGGCTAGCATCGTATCAACTCACAGCTTGGGCGTGCTGTTACTGGGATAAACGTGCCAAATGCATAATGATGAATAATGATTATCTGCGACGTGGCGTAAACTCTGTGAGATGGTACTCAAATCCGTATTAGGTGCGATACTATTGGTAATACGATGTTGTTCATCTATTTATCTACTGTACCATTAGCGATGTTTATTGGCCAATGTTGGGATTGATATCAATGTAGTGCATAGTTGTAGAATCAGAAGATTTAGCCCTTTACCACAATAATATTCAACGACATTTGTTTTGGCTTTAGTCAAATTATGGATTTAAGACAACTAACGACATTTAACATATCTTGTTGCTTTTATATAATCATATCTAAACACAATGTATAGAATATTTCTTGTAGAATACCAAGAATAACTGTTTTATTCGCATAACGATAGTCTGCTAATCCTTGCTAGTCATATGTAACATTTGATATTTCTGAAAAGTCTGATTTCGTTGGACGGAATCTTGACTTTAGCCGATGCCAAGCAGCCTGCAGTTGGAGTATGTGTTTTGATGAATGACATTGCATTCGTGGACAATACACCACGTATAACAATTCCTGTGTCTTTTTTTCCCGCTTGAATAAACAGTGGTATTGACGGCAATTTATTCGCATTACATCACCGTGGGAGAGTATATGCTGGCAAGGCAACATCATGTATTTATGCATATAAGTCGCTTATTGATGTAGTGTTACAAATGAGAATCCTCGCCGTTGAGATGGCAAAACATCGGAGGAAAAACGAATAACAAACTTTAAGAATGACACGAGTGGCTAAAAAAAAAATATAGGTTATTTGAATGGTTTTGTTTGATTAACGTGCAACTAGAGTATGGTTCCGATTGCGTAGTATTAGTAATCAACGAGCCACTGAATGCAAGATGCGTCTGGCATAACATCATGATACACTAGACGTAATCATTAATGGTATTGAATCAAGGAATATCCTGGTGTATAGTGACCAATATCCGATGACAATCACTTATCAAAAGAATTGCCTTCTCAATGGCCATGATTGATTTAAAATATCAGCACTTGAGCAAATATTTGGTTACCATAGCAACGTTCTTTTGTGTGTTTTATTAAGCGTGGCTTTCCTGGGGTATTGCTAAAATGATGTTATGTTAAATATAAACACGGAATGTTATCAAATGTGGCAATGATTGTCTCAATACTAATTTCTAAATTGCCCTATTTCTTCATCAAGCTAGCAGCAAACGGTTCTTCCAACCAGGATAGTTACCTACATATATAAAAGCTTATAACGGTCAGCTCCCATTTTTTAATTCAACTCCTGAATAATAGACTTCAACGTCAAGTCTGCAAATGCTTTTTTGTATCGACTTATAACTGACATTGCCCATACTGACCTGTTGTATTTTATTATTTATAGACATCGACATATTTGAAAAGACTAGATGATTATCTATGCATATACAAATGCAAATATACAACCCCCGAAAACCTTGAGACGATTCACTCCCTCCACTTTGGCACTATCGACAACTGACTATTGCAAAGTACAGGGCATTCCTGTGACTTGATCGGCTATTCTTGAAAAGGCATTGGAACACTAATTACCAAACGCCCACCAGGTGCAACAGCGAAATAACCTAAAGGAGCAATGATAAGTTACATAGGAGGGATGTTCTAGCCTTGATCCATGACATATGAACAAATATCCGAATTGGCTCGATAACGTCTAAAACGGAACGCGTTAAAGCGCTCCTGTCTGGAAGCTTTGTTTAGCAGTAAACGAGAGAAGAGGGCTTGTAGCTGCAGGACGAGGCACCAAATAATTCTTATATTCACCATGTCACACGGCACAAGCATTGTCACCACTTAGTTTATCACGCCATGCCGCTTCACATCTGTCTCTCTGTGTCTTTCTCTGTCTCTCTGTCACTCTTTCTCTTCTCTCTCTCTCTCTCTCTCTCTCTCTCTGTCTCTCTCTCTCTCTCTCTCTCTCTCTCTCTCTCTCTCTCTCTCTCTCTCTCTTATACAGTGAGGATATTCTTGTACAAGGCGTGAGAACTAAACCACACTAATTGCACATTGCGCGGTAACTATACATCCGCCATCTAAGCTGCCGGACAGTGCAGCACCAATTGTCACACCAGGGTCTGATCTTAGAGCCGTACGAATAACCACGATCTGGTGTTAACAGAGGTGCAAGTGCGCCATGGTCCATTTGACTGGAATATTCGCACAATTTCCGCCATTTCCTATTTTTTATATTATCTCCGCCAAGGGTAACCTTATTTGCACCCAGTGCCTCCGCCTTTTGTATTTACGTGGACCACTACTTGTTTGTATAATACATGGCTTGCAAGCATTGGATAATTCGCACAACGCTCCATTTGATATTTACACCCCGCTAGTTCCATTGATGCAGTGCTGCGGGCATAATTGTGTAACTTATCTAAACCGCCATTTCTATTTCCGTTTCTAAATCTAGCAGAGCGCAACCAAGAGAAATCAGTCATGTACACATAGCAAAATGATTTGAATGAAGGAAGGGAGTGAATTATGTTCGTTTCAACAGAGTTTATACAGACATCCACTGTGTCTGCCTGTGGTATCCTTGTGGGTCGCCTGTCATAGAGACAAAGCCGTATGCAGATAACGTTTTGTTCCGTCATTCAAATAATTGTCATATAATGTCAACGCAAAATAATGCATATCAACACGCGTTTCTGGTGAGATGTCGGTTGTGCAGCTGGGAAAAAAAGAAAACAGAGTCTTCATAAAACAAGGGGACCAGCGACAAGGAACCAACGTGATTGTAGACTGATGTAGTCATCAGTGAAAGGCAATTGTTCTTGGAAATTATTATGGAAATGATAGATGGGCCACATATGGCTAGTCAAAAATAACCCAGCCCTGGTTTTGCATCCAACCGTCAGCGTTCGCACTATCGCATCAATTCGTTAATCAGTGTTTTTATAAGAGGTAGAATAAATACCTATACATCTAAAGGTTCACATCCATGCACACATCAGAGCTACTATCGTTATTCCGTTGTTTTATAATGTAAATTGCCCAATGTAATGTCATACAGCAGGTACATCGTCCGAGAGGTGATACATGGCGCATGTATTTCCGATCAGAGAATATTTATTGTAGGTCACAATAAAATAATACATAAACCAGGCCTGGTTCCTACTGATTCAGTTATGATCGTGATCTTATGGAAGGGGAAGGCAATGAGAGGTGTATAAACCAACCTGCGTTCTTATTACATCACTTGCCAGCGGGTTGAGCGTTTTTGACATTCACTTGTACTGTACTAGCTCTTTGGCATTGTTAAATCTGTCTATCACATTCAGTAAAGCACCTCGTATATTTGACAGCTCTTCTAGTTACTATGCAGTATGTCGGATGGCTAAGCGTAATGTAATTTCTTTTTTGTCATCGTCATAGGTCACGACCTCATTTTCAGCTCACAAAGTCATTTCGGGAGTTGCGGTGAATGACGTCGCCTAATAAGACTAAGGACTAAGGGATGTTATATTCTGATATCGTTAAAATCCCATTTTCCAATCTGCTTTGTAGACTACATCAACAATAATCATTTATAAAAAAAACACGGACCGTCGCCTTAATGCTTTTTATCTCGATGTGGATCTCCTTATCAGACTTCAAGCTTTTTCATGGTACCACAAGTCCCTTCATTTTCACTGATTTGCTCTGACGGGGCCGTATGAAAATTCTCTCGTTATGGATCTTACATTTCTGGGAATATTCCACGTTAGCGGATGCTGAGAGAAAAACTAACAATTAGAGCATCAATCTTCATCAAGATCATCGGTGTCAGATATTAACTTAAAAGCCGCAGTTCGATCATTTGTTGTCAACTAATGAGCTGATATTTCAGAGCAAGCTGACAGTTTAGAGCCGACGTCGCCGGACGTATGTATCAATTCGGGATGTGATCAAAGTTTTTGGAACAGGTTTGTTATTCACTGCAATGATCTATCCATCAGACCCGCGACGTGATAAGTTATATGTTACTTAATCAACTAGGTTTTTGCTGGAAATGATAAAAATGCTTGTCCTATATCACACTGGTCATTGAAAGTTAAACACAAACATGCAACTCACGGCTCATTATGTGTACCTCAAGCAGTGTCGAATAAACATGGTCCTTTTCGCGCCATAGCAATGGGCTGAATGCTACGCTAAAAAGGCTCACGCTGGATGGCTATGCGGTGAGCATTTCCTGCATGCCCAACTTCAGCCATATCGACGAATAGCGACTTATGGTGAAGATATGGACTTTGCGCCCCAAAGTAAAACAGCAGTGTTAGTGCGGTTTTTAAACAGATGTTATGCCAAGCAGGGGCGTATTCATATTTATTTTCTGGAGTGAGCCCTCTTTGTGTAGCTTTATGCTCTCAATCAATATCACTCCGGTTTACAACTCACTTGGAGTTGTATACTGAGCAAAACATGACCAAGCCCACAGCAACAGCTGCAGTCAGCCTCATTAACCCTGTGCGTCATTTTTTGTAGGAGCGTAGCAGCTATTGGATAGCAGCACAAGAATCTCCAGATGATGGGTAACGCGGCGTGTCCGTATCAGTCAGGGTACGAGTATTGCAAGATCATTGCTAACATTATTTTTAATCGCTTCCATAGACGCGCGTAATTCGTCGATATTACATATTATGTTTGAAAATAGATTCCATCAGAAGAAAGAATGCGCAGACTTATTCAGTACGCAGGAACTCAAAAGCACGAAGCAGACTTATCCAAGTGACTGAACAATATTGACAAGGGGCGATATCAACATGCAATGAGATGGCAGTTTTATAATCGGTGAAGTACTAAATATATCATCACTGATCTGATCATATCATTTATGCACCTGTTACCGCACACAGGAATGCAATGGGTGTGTATACAGAAGTCTATGCCGTCATCAATCCCTCAACCTTCTAGAGGTTGAGCAGCACTCTAGAGAAGGTTAAAGGAATGAAGGCACAACAACATCGTCAATCAAGTATGTTTTGCGTTAACGACAATTATGCCGTTTTGACCAAGCACAGGCGATACTGCTTTGTGACCTATATAACCGTCCCCATGATCTTAATTATTTTGTAAATAACCGTTTTCTTATCAGTGGACAACATTTGTTTTATATGAAAGGTTTTTTGGCTTGTTTGAGCCAATGACAGTAAATTACTGCTGCCCAGGTAATTAAACTGCAACTTTGAGAATTAAGAAGGACATTTTCAAAGCTAGATACATAATTATCATATCATGGTCAACCCACGGTGAACGGAATGTCTTTCTCTAATGGACTTTGCTTAAGATGAATGTTAACCAGTGTGATAGGGTGGAAATGAATCCGTGGCCAACGACTCTCCTCATAACCATAAACCGAGTTAACGGTGTCGTTGACTTTTATGGTCATAAGTACAAATGGCTACGATATAACTTAAATTTCTGAGCTGCTTGACAAAGTGTCATTAAGTTAAGCTTTCCCTTTCTTGGTCCCAGCAGCACTTAGTAAACTGCGTATGTAAACCGCATCATACACCTCCTGAAACACCATAGCAGATTTCGTAAGTTACTTTTGGTTAATCATTTTCTGATCAGTTTTCAACCATAAAACATTTGGTCAGAGTCTTATTTGAATCCAAGCACTTATCAAAGTATCATAAACAATTTAACTGCGTAATTCATGGGTATTCAACGATGGAAAAATATATTGTACAAATAGGTGTCGTATTTCCATTGGATTGTGGCAAGCTTTATATGATATCCATTGATAATCTACGATACCAGGGTCGAGAAGAGAGACAATCAAGTATTGGAACAAATCAATGACCATAGGCGGTCTTATGCCAATTGATATGATTGGAATCATTGCTTTCATTTTTATGCACGTAGCATCGAGACCTAAATGAATATTGCAATGCATTACCCGTCTAGGAACCATTGTCGAGGCTTATCGATATGACAAACATAATGATTATTTAATTAGGAAACACCAATGGCCACTCAATAAGTAACATTAACCAGAGAAACCTTCGATGGCTAATATTGCAAGAAACACATTGAGATAGCCAGCAAGCAACCTGAATAACGACATCTTTAAATTGGGATGTCCTGCTACAAAGATATTATTCTTTTTATGCATTGATAACATTGCCTTCAATGAAGGCAATATTCCCTAGTTACAGTATCAAAAGCAACAGCAGATTTAGTCATTTAGCAATGGACAGTGGAATGTCAGACTAATTATTATTCTATTCAAATGATTATTCATAGTATCTTATGGTCAAGGGTCGCCCGAGAATCTAGTAAATTGTTGAATACGCAAATATTCATGATATTTATACATTTATATGGCCAATTATGTATATAGCAAATATCTCACCACATTATTGTATAAATTGTTAAGAATGACCATGCAGTATTAAGCGTTTCCATTGACGGTTTTCTCTACAAAGAATACAATGGAACACAGCAACTGGTAGATGTGGTGAAATGAGCTGAGGGAGCAAAACATTCCTTTCCATAATTGAATAAGGTTTTTCTCATTACAATTTTGCTGTCGCTCGCAATATCAAAACAACAAAAAGAGAGATAAAAAAAAAAAACTCTTCGGTTCATACTGTTTCATTCTCTTTTAATAACACATGATCAAATATTCCTTACATTGGTGCAGAAAGTAGTATAGTCATACAACTAAACATGATAATCAAGCGATGACCTGCAGTTCAGAGACCAACAATTTCAAGCACACCAAAAACATTAGAAGTATTGTAAAGGATACGCGGTGGACATTATTATTGTTAATACCCACTTTTTTAAAGAAATAAGTATCAATATCTTCGTGCCCTAATAAAATCGGGATACCGTGCCAAATCTTACATGTAAGAAACGGATCAAAGGTGAAACTTGGTAAAATGCGTTGCAAAAATTTTGTTCAATACTTCGCGCTTCTTTAAATGAGGGCCTACCATGGGTTATGCATATAGTCATATTGTTTTATGAAATTACTTTTTTAGTAGCGGAGTAGTTGGAGTTGTATAAAATATTACTGAGGATAGATGCGACGAGCAGCCATGCATTCAGTTGACCAGGGTAAAAATTATTATCCACTCAGGCCTTCACTTAGGACATATTAAAAAATGGACAGGCATGTGACATGTCTGCCTTCGGCTTATATCATTCTATGTCGATGAAGGTGGAATATACTTATATCTAATCACTATAGTCGTTCTTGATTTATCTTCTTATCTTTCTTAGCTTTATATTATATGCATCGACCGATGTATTAATCGATATATTAGATTAATATTACGTTATCGTTTCAATTTCATATCAAACTACGGACTTCCTATGAAAGCCCCAAATGCATCATGCAGTGAGCCTCCTACATACTCACCTTACACAAAAGTGCTGTCGTTTATATTTGTTATGGAGATATTATGATGTCTTCTTGAAAGAAAATGATCGACGATAGTGCTCTTTTAATATCACTTCAGGGAAATGATAAATTAGGACATAATAATACCCTGGCATGCAACCTCATATTGAGTTTATGTGAAGCGAGAAACGATGCCTGCTCGCGCATTAATGTTTAACTTTGGATGGCCGTTCTGTACGTAACGGCATGGCCGTATATTCATCAGTCTATTGCAGAATATAAAATTAATGCCAACACACAGGCACACATAGACATACCCAACTAGCACCAATACACACAATACCACACACCCTGAGCACACACACACACAAACATACAAACACACACGCACACATTCTCACACTGCAACCATGGAGACGACCTCTGGGATATTCGATTGTCCTCGTCGTAATTAACGCGCATCGGCTTTGGTGCGTTTTTGTGCTGAATATAACACAGGGAAAATATAGAACTACATGAACAAAATAGCTCGATACTGAATAAGAATAAAATGCCTACCGCAGGCTTGAATATTTAATGGGCCGTAGGTAAGTGCTATTTCGCGCATCAGTTAGATCCCTCTATATATGTATATAAAAGATATCTAAGACGGCATGAGTTACTGATACTTTTCATAACTATTTAGCTAGTTCTATCAGAACACAAAACATGAACGATGCGATATGTCGAAAATCTCCGGATTTTATGATTATAGAAAATTATTTAAGAGATGATAACATCCCATGCTTAAAGACAATTTCAAAGGCAATATGTTTTATTCCAAACAAAATATGCTATATCTGAATCACACAGAGGTAACAACTTTAGATTATGATTGGTGGAA
>CM067353.1:69210243-69332743 GCA_034190875.2 Urechis unicinctus | reverse complement strand
GATTGAATTTATGACCTTATCGAATGAAAACCGTTCAAAACCCCTTAACAAACATTTAAGCTGTGTCAGATGAGCACATGAAAGCTATCATTGATGTTCAGTCTGTGCATGCGCGAAGCTTAAGCGTTCTGTTGATAAATGACCGCGAACCATAAGTCTTTGGAAGGGTTGAACGTGAGCATATACGCACATCATCAATAATAACTATGCTGAATTCAAGGTCATGTGCGGTTTTCTCGAAATACAATGTCCTGGGCATCATTTATGACAGAACCTGCACTTCTGTCACCAATGGTAATGCTTGGATATCTGCCGTATTTTAGCGTATTTAAGTCTTCGTATCCCGAAACCAACGCGTCATTAGTTGGTCTACCATCGCCGTATATATTAAATGCTGTTGGACCGTTGGGCTGAGTGAATAACATTTTTAAGTCCAGCCAATTGCAAAGGAGGGATGGTGGGTTGAAGAAAGAAGATTACAGCGGGTTAAAGGGAGCGAGGTTCTGTTGGTATTGCTGTGGTTTATCACATGTGACGGCCACTTGTGATAAAATCCTCCAAGACAGTGTTTATTACGCAAATATTAATAAGCTGCCTTATCTGCAATGTACTTGAACACAGACATCCAGACAGTGCTCTTAATACCAATCTTCTCCGGCGCATCCTTATATAAAGTGGGTTGACAGCCATGATGGTTTATCAGGATTGTGCAAGAAAGCAAACATCCAATTATCTTCGTTCTCTAGAAGAGATCAAATCTAAGATGATTGACGATTCCGATAGCTACTATTTGCAAATATCGGCTTAGCTAAAACGGCCGATATTGTCATTCATTTCCGTCGGCATAAAATCCTATTTATAATGTCTGTCCAATGGAGCCCTTATTACCAATGGTCGCATACCGGATCTCGTCTAGTAGATGATTATTGATTTGAAGTGATTTTAGAGGTTAGTGCTATTGACATGAGGTCTGGTAAGTGACGGTGTGTACTGGCTTAACGACTAACTATTCATAGATAACGGGAGCATTGTGTACAAATCTCACTATTGCCATGGGATGCATAGCATCGTTAAGGAAGCAATTTGCATTAAAGTCATTATATGGGACGAAACCTGGTTGTAGAGCTGCCTTTTTGCCATGCCAACTGTGTCATGCTGATCAATTAACCTACATTCATCAATATACTGCTGGCTGGGTGCCCTTACAGACCACTGATGCCATGTACTGTCTTCATTTATCTCAACAAACTGTAAATTGGAATAATTAATGGTAAAACAACCAAGGTTAGTGGGTTAGAAACTTTTTTTAATTGGTGACTTAGAATACACGTTTTAGCGCGCATAGGAAACCAAGTACATAATTCTAGATAATATGAATCATTAAATTAGTAGATATCTCAGTATGGGAATAATGATGATATCGTCGATTTCAATGCGGAAATGATGGTTTCTTTGATTGCTTGAGTGATCAATGTAAGCATCTTTCAATTAATACAAGCTCCGCTCGACGTTTTCCTCGTTGCATCGCCTACTAGATCAAAGCCTGCACACAGCTTATTGGATGTGCTGGTAAATGTTATCTAGGCAACGACGTTTCCCGATATGTGTACACTTAGGTGCCAATGGATGTAAGTGGTGCTTATGTTAACCTCTCAGGGTATTACAAACAGTTGTAGGTTGGCTATATGGTTCACTGCCAACGATATAGCCAACCTACAACTGTTTGTATCATCCTTATTCACATACTGAGATATCTACTAATTGAATGAGTGTTTTAGTGGCAATCAGATAGATGAATTGGTAAAACATTTCCGAGTGCGCAACGACACGTACTACACCAATATGCCATGTGGGGGAACTTTGTTCCCATCTCATCCTCATTTTGTTGAGTAAACTAACGCTTACTTTATGAACAAAGAAAAAACGTTTTTTGTTTGAGATCTGCTCCGTATAAAAAGTATACCGCATTATGTAGTCTATCGCTAAAGGATCAAATGCTTTGTATGTGTTTGAATTACAATATAAAAATTACTAATCTTAACGTACATTGATGCATGGTCTTTACTTGCTTTTGCTGTAGCTAAAAGCTATCAAGTATTTACCTGAAAACTCTGTCGGACTCTGTGATTGATTGCTATGTAAGGTCTCTGGAGCAGACTGAGCCGTCTGTAATGCTATATTCTGTATGATGACAAACTGTTCGCCGTGGGTTGCGACTCGTGTCAGTTGATTTCTTCTGGACGAGAGGCTGGCATGGCATGCTCCAGTCAATCGGCTGATAGGATCATCTTTCATGTTTATTTTCGTTCTTGCTTTTTTTGAGATCCTTACTTGCTGGTTTCGTGCTTTAAAAGTATCCTGTTTCTTTTCTTGGAAACGTATCTTGTTAAATGAACTAGGCAAATTCACTGTGTTTGACACATATAATGTGATTGCCTTGTTATTAACTTCATATATAGCAATACATTATTTTGTGGTTGCAAATTGGATAATTTCGGTATTAAATGTTGTAAAATCACCAGCAAATAAGCTATTAAAGAACATATTGTAAAGATATATATGATCCTTCTTTATTATTATCTATTTTCTGCAGCATGTTAATAGATATTCCAGCCCGTCCAAATTCATGGACGAGCGAATGTGTTATTGTACTACATAACAAACAACCATTGTAAATAATGTATTGTGATGTGTTGTGTTACTATTCCCATTCACCGCTTGGCTATCAATTACTAAGGTTGTTGTTGTCATTGGACAGTTCATAATTGATGTAGGACCTCATATTATGTCTTGAGTTGTAGCAATTGTTGTGGACGGCCTACAACACATAATGTAACAGCAGTTTGCAAACGGTATTTCCACCTTTTTCGCTTGCAAAAATGGTAGTTACGATATGCATTTTGCATCCGTTAAATAGCGTCATATCGAACTGTATCCAATCTCAGTGACATAGAACGATGCAATTGCATTGATCACAGGGTTAACAAGAAGCAGCAAGAAGAACTACCTAGTGGGATTGCTGTGATAAGCTTGTATCTGTAAAAATTGTGTTAATGGGAGACAAGAGTCTTATAGCCTCGTATTGTGTAATCTTATCACTTGCCAAAAGTAAGATGGAAGTACGATCTCAACATAGAGTCACTGGTCGCTGATATCGAGAGCTGTCTTGAGACTCCGTAAGTAATATTGGTAGTTATGTCCCAATATTTTAGGTTCTATTACGTAATGAAACATTCATAGAAAGCGAAGAACCACTTTATGTTCTGTTACACGAACGTAGCGACAACTCTCATATTTTGATACTGCTCCTTAATAACATCGTACTTCAAGACTGGTAAGTAGCGCTGGCAATTGTCGCAATCCTTATGAGGCCCCCTACGTTAATAACTTTGATATGCACTTGATTACCTGACTATTTGAAAGGAGCTAGGATATCTATGTAAAAGAGCCATGGAAGCCAAATAAATGTATTGTGGAATTAGCAAGGCCATTGCTTTGCATAATATTTGGTTGGATGCTGAACAAATGTTCTATTTGCTTTGCATATACTAAAAGGTAAACAGCTTTATCCGCGTGTTTTCAGAGTCGGACAGTCTAGTTACCGTGAATCTCATAAATCTCAAATGGTTTCGTTGTTATTTGCCTTGGGGCTCATACAAGAAATACACTAGCTTACACCACTAATTACCCACAGTAAGACTTCATGAAATATATCGGGAATCAAGTCTTAAATTGTCGCGATCAAGAGGTGTTAATATAAACCTTTACACTGAAGCATTGGATCAGTGCAAAGCCAACATCTTGAACTATGGTAACCACAATTATTAGTGTTTCTTAAGCAAACACCACGGCGAGTCAATTCTGCGTTTTAACCTGAACGTTCTCTTGGTTAAACTGTTAAATACACAACCATGGAGTACAAACGTTGTTGCAGTGGTTGTTTGAGAATATTGCCTTTATTATGCCACCAGCCAAGATGCATAAATGTGACATCAATAAACATGAGAAGACGAATGCCCGGCAGCTTCATGTACCGCCTTAATCAATACATCAACAAATGACCTTTATACGTGCGCTATGATTATGTGGTCTGAAATCAACCAAATATCGTTCAACTCTTTGGTGGTATTTAAGTGGCGATTACCATGATCAAGGGCAAGTTAATGAAGAAAAACTTCCCGAAATCACATGCATGACTGATAAATTCCCTGCAAAATGGTGCAGACACACATCCACATAAACCTTTTATCATCTGATGCGTTGGACTTGCATACATGTCCTTACCCTGGCGATAAACTTGGTCATCAATTGACGTTTCAATTGTTAGTCAAATACGTGATGTTGTTTTAAAATATGTCAATATGAGACGGTTTTTCTATATGTTAATCATAGTGATATGAGGTCCTTATCAATACAAATTTAGAGAACGTAAGAACAAAATCCAGGAGGAGGTTTCGCACGTGACTCGCATTGGACGGGACCATATTTAACTGTCAAAGTTTGTGACAATATTCCCATTGATATATTCGATGACGTCAGTCATTTCCAATCTATCTGCCGGAAGAAAAACAAGCTTTGTTGATTTCATCTACGCAATATTATGATGATCTTATGCTTATTATTTTCATTCGTTTTAAGATGTTATACCATTTTTCTAAGAACACTGTAAGCTAAGATCGTAACCTTTTGCCTTTTACAAAGTTCAATACGAAATCACTGCTTTACTGTATGTTACATGGAAGCTTATGACTATCACCTCGATACACCAGGATTTATTTTCAATGGTAATTTGGACTTTCGTCAAGCGACCAAAAGCAATTAAATTGTTGGTTATGCCATGCGATGGAAAGAGGTCAAAGTCATTGTTTTGTGAAATAGATAATGAAATGTGCAATTATACTTGACGTTGGTCGTAACCTAATGTTCATGCATTTGCATTAAAGCATGATTGTTCTGGTAATTTCATATAGGTCCTGCTTTGGGCAACGTATTTCAATCTCGGCTAAAATGTTTATAAAGCTGAAAAAAATTATTATTTATGCAATATTTTAGGAAGATTTTTTATTAATGTACAACCAAACAATGCATAACCATACATCAACAGAGGTGTCTCAATGGTTCAGTGACTCACCGATTGAAAAACCAACAAAATGGCGATTGATATAAATAAATATTCTAGTTAAAAGAATTCCACGCTAATGGTTTACCTATACATTGTAAAGTCTAAACAGTTTCACTATAAAACTTTGCTAGTTTAGAAATCATACTCTTCTTGCGACCTGTCTTACCTAGTAAGATAAGATGCTAGAGGGCCTCTCATACAGCGCATACACGCACGGACTCAAGCGTGGAGGTGCACGATATAATATCTCTCGTGCAGCCATGGATATTCTTTTCGACGAAATGCAAGTTGAATCACCCGGCACAAGTTAACGAGTAGGGCAAACATCCTACTCACCAAAGCACAGCTCAGGGTAAAAATAGAATCTGCGGGCGTCTATATAATGCTTTGCTACTTTTCCCATGCCACGTTTAATACGAAGAATCTTGATTTTCTTCTGGGCCCTGTAAATACAGCTACATCCCCTGCATGAGAAAACGTGTTGGGCTAGACAAAAATAGCAGTCCAAGAGTCGCTTGAACATCAGGCATAAATAGCTATTCGACAGTCATCTTTGCAGGCGAGGAAACGGCCCTGCTTTAAACTCGAATAATTTTATTTGGCCACAGAAAAGGCCGAGACACTGGTACAAAAATGGTTCCTGGTGCCTTCTTGTAACTGGAATACGTTCAACTGTTCATTTGTCACGGGATGATAATAGAAATTGAAAAATATTGTCTATCTCAACTGTGGCTGCAAATGTGGTGTTTTTCCAAGCACCACAAATGCAAGTCATACATACTGTGCGGCAAATGTGCATGTAGTTACGACTGTCCGACAAAACTAGAATTTAGCAGTATATATGTATGTATGTATGTATGTATGTATGTATGTATGTATGTATGTATGTATGTATGTATGTATGTATGTATGTATGTATGTATGTATGTATGTATGTATGTATGTATGTATGTATGTATGTATGTATGTATGTATGTATGTATGTATGTATGTATGTATGTATGTATGTATGTATGTATGTATGTATGTATGTATGTATGTATGTATGTATGTATGTATGTATGTATGTATGTATGTATGTATGTATGTATGTATGTATGTATGTATGCATGCATGCATGCATGCATGCATGCATGCATGCATGTATGTATGTATGTATGTATGTATGTATGTATGTATGTATGTATGTATGTATGTGCATGCATGCATGCATGCATGCATGCATGTATGTATGTATGTATGTATGTATGTATGTATGTATGTATGTATGTATGTATGTATGTATGTATGTATGTATGTATGTATGTATGTATGTATGTATGTATGTATGTATGTATGTATGTATGTATGTATGTATGTATGGTAGGTAGTATGTAGGTAGGTAGGTTAGCAGGTAGGTAGGTAAGGTGGTAGGTAGGAAGGTAGGTAGGTAAGTTTGGTAGGGAGGTAGGTAGGTAGGTAGGTAGGTAGGTAGGTAGGTAAGGTGGTAGGTAGGGTTGGTAGGTAGGTGGTATATGCATATAAATATATGTTCATATTTATGAATATATTCATAAATGCATATATATATCCATATAGATATACAGTTTAATTTGTACACCTATATATTTGACATGTATATATATATATATACATATATATATATATATATATATATATATATATATATATATATATATATATATATAAATATAATTATGTATATGTCTATGTTTATGAGTTTATCTACATATGTGTATAAAGATGTATACATATGTGTATATATATTTATGTATATATATATATATGTATATATATATATACGCATATATACATATGCATATATGTACTTGCTCTGTAGTACACACGCGCTTACTCCTACCTACTCTCTTGCATGCTTTTTCACCTAATCCACGCCCTTATTTGCGCTGTACCTGTACCGCGCCCTAGCATATTCGGTGGCATATAAACACTCGCATCAAATTATACCATAACCTGCTTTGAGGCTGACCCATTTCCTGATGTAGCAGCATATACTGCATGCTCAGTAACGATTTAGCAGCCAATCGATTCACTGATCCAACTGCTTGGCTTGATTAACAACCTCCTGTAGGAGACGCCTCCTTTGCTAGCTACTTCTAGCCATCAATTTGTGAGGTAAAGCACAGCGGTAGTGACGCATTGATATGCATGCCGTGTATCGCAAATTGGTGTGATATGTGATGAATACATCTAGGGGTCCAGCAAAATCTTTAATATAATTTTGCTGCTCCAAAAATGCAATCATTTCAGCACTGCGTAAAGACTAAGCATCCGCTGCATATTGACCTAGTGAACGAAATGTCAACGAAGACACCATTCAACGTTGAGAGGACTTTTTTTCGTAGCTTCATTTCCCGATTGACATATCTGTTCATGTCGAAAGTGGCCAACTCTGTTAATAACCAGCTTCAAGCCAACGGTCGTTCTAAAAAGATTGTTGTTTACGGACACAAATATCTGTTCAAAAATTATGCAATGCTACGTGGTTGGTCGCTCATGAGATGTGCTTGCGTTACGATGCGTTATGGAATGTGTATTGGCTAGTGCTATTAAGTATTACCTGAAAGAGTGGGTGGAGATGAGTTTCCGAAATCGGCCAAAAAGTTTCGTTGTGATTCTTCTGTTATAACAACACACAGCATTAAATGAGGCATGATTTTGCATCGACTGCAAGCTGGTATTGCATCGAATGCAAGCTGGCATTGCCCAGAATGGCACGAAATACTTGAACCTTGGTCTAGGGATTGTGGAAATGCCGACAATCAACTAAGACCAATACAATTTCCTGTCCTGTGCCTAGGTTTCCGCATGTATAACGAGAACATTCTGTGATCACTCCTCCATTCGTGTTGAGATTATGGCTTCACGTCACGATTTGTTTTAAGCCAGTGATCTTTCCAGGATGACCAATTATTGAGAAAATTAACTTTGTACATGGCCGATGGATCTCAAGCATTTCAGGTAAGCATAACCTGATCAGTAACGGTAATTATGTTTTACCTGTCTGTAGCTGGTAGACCTGGAAGGACGTGGAACAAGCAAAGGCATAATTACACCGTGAATCGATTAGATTCGATCCTTCCATCTTGGCATCTTCGACAAAAGACTATTACAAGACATGTGAAATCCATGCCAGCAGATCAACTCTGCTGCGGGGGAATGAACCCAATTACCAATAGACGCTTGGGAACAATAGAGAAATCACCTCACGGAGACGATATATTAAGTAGGAAGAGGCGGAAGGGATTTTCTGGCCTTTATCCATGCCCTATGAGCAACATCCGAACCGGCTTCTAAACGTCTGATGCAGACGGTTTTATAGCGGGCATGCCATAGCGGCGTATACTGTCCCAATTGACAAGTGCAATCATCATACGGTCAATGATCGGCTTGATTCCACGAATATTCAGCCGATATGCTCTCCAAAACCAAAGCGATATTAGAGCCGTCACTCGAGCTCAGATATCAGTTTTAATATTAACATTCTTGCAAAGATCACACAGTTGCATCAGCTATATAGATGTATAACAAGGTCGTTTAGTCCATAAAACATGGTTGAATGACCTTATCATTCGACAATCTATGATTACACTAAAGCTTACTGGCGGTCATTTGCCGCCAGTAAGCTTGGATTAACTCGACCCAATACTGCGGACACGCCCACCGAGTCATCAGTAATGCGTCGTTTTCCTGCATGCTAACAGTTATATGGATCCTAATGCTCCTTATCGCTTACGCAACTGCGATTTTATGTATGGCTATGTTGGAGAATCGCAAGGTAGGTTTTCTTGAGAACGCTCAAGCATTTTGCGAGCGGAGCACTGATAATAGTTATATTGGGGTTTAACGTCAACTTCAACAACGAGGTGATATCAAAGAGTTTATATCTACGCGGCTTTACACACGTTGGTGATATCGCGACCGGCGAGCCGAGCAAGCTGTTGCCACTTGACACTTGCTAGACAATTCAGGTATCTGCAGCAATGACTACACTTTTGCTTATTCTCATGAAGACAAATTTGGCCTGGTAGCGATCGTGATTAATGCGTAGTTTTCAGTGCGCTAGGCGTGGAAGAGGAGATTCTATTGGTGCCTGTCTGGAAGCTTTGTTTAGGTGGCGACCGGGAGACAAGGGCGAGTGCTCTTAGCCCCGAGACGAGGCGCCAGCTCATTACAAAGCTTCTAGACAGGCACATATAACGCTTAGTTTATCAATCATGGTCTACGCCACGACACAATGCAGGAGAACAAGCCGGACACTCTGTTTCTCACTTAAATCAATTGCACTTTTCTTGTTGGTGAATTTTGCATTTGCCCCAGTGTGGAAAGTGATAGCAGAGTATCACATGCCACGCTGTGTTAAACATGACATGAAGCTGCCGGTAGGTAGATACATATTACATATATCTAAATCGAAGATATGAAGTCAAGGCTCCGATATCGCAAATGACGGCCATTAATCGCTACGAGACCGAGGAACAGGCACGCCAGAGTCAGGGTTAGGGTATGTTCGTGCAGGTATGCGTCACCAAAATGTTATTACTAATATTAACCCTCAAGGAATGTCACAGGGAATCGTATCAAATGCACCCTGTCCTGGCATTGTTTCATCCATGCAGAGCGGCTTCCACGTCCATGACGCATTCATTCATGTCATCCATTGATCCATTATCGGTAACTTTACGATTATCCTCATTCTCAGCATCTTCTTCTGCCTCGTCATCGCGCGTAGGTCTAGTCCGTGTCCATGGCTACAATGGACAAATGCCGTATATCTTGTATAGTAAGGATGCACATTCGGAGAGAACTAAGTCACGCTATCATTGCAGTGATTGCACAGCGCGCGGTAACCGTAGACTCACTGGGATATCCTCTCTACCATCCACAATCGACAGTTTATAAAGCTACCTGCCAATCAAAGTGATGCAGTCAAGGTTTATACCTGAGCAGCCTTTTCGAATACAATGTCGTGGCGGGGTCAGACGACGATGGCTTTCTGAGTAACCCGGCAGATAAGCGCCGCATTGCTGGACCAGGCTCCCCTCTGAAAGCCGCTGAGCTGGCAATATTTATGTTGAGCAGCTGCAAACGCGCAATGGCCCACTATCACAGCATCAGTCACACAATCGTCCATTTCCGTAATTTCCTGATTTATTAGTTGGTCCGCCATGCTGAATTGAAACCTGCCCCCTCTAAATCAGTGCCGGCCTATCAGCAAGTCTTAATAATAAATGCTTGGTAAGCATTTCATTAGTTAACAGCTCACTTACAGGTGATTAGTGTAGACTTTAAACTAGTTCCATTAACACAGTACTCACAGCACTGCTGTGTGACTTATTTGAATTCAGGCAAGACAAATCATTGCTGTCATTCAAATGCACATACACCAATGCAGAGGTTCCAGGATGACAAAACAACACATCGTTCTAAGCGTTAATGCAGGGAATGATATGTGACCTATTCATCAATTCACCAATCGGTGAGCTGTTGTATGCGTCATAAGAATCCTCTCACGACAAAGGAGCATTTGCTTCAGTCTCTGGTGAAAGTATCTCTACAGCAGGTACGCAATTCACCTACCAAGGCTGGAAACCACACCAATGTGCCAGGTCTTGTATCCTATATGAGGGCGATTAGACACGGATACGTCGGAAAGGAAAGTAATCGTGTGGGTTTATTCCTTCATTTAGATAGAAAACTGAAACGACTTTTGGCTCAAAAGTACCATCGTATGACACATTCCAGTTGACTGGCGCCTACAGACAGAAACATATAAGTCACTTGGTGCATTTTAGTGTTAGAGGCATTGGTATATCAAGACTCTTAGGTGTCGTATGTGATTTCAAAGGAGTGTTTATTATATACCAGCCCATTGGGTAAAACAGTTGAACACCATTAGCAAAAATAGACTACCGTTGGCGCTTTCGCTTAGTCTGTAACTGACATTTTTCAATTTGCGGTTAATGTATCCAATATTCAACCCAAATAGACAAGACAATTCATCATTTGACGGATTCTTGCGGAAACACATGGCTTTAAATTGATTACATTGATACCATGTATTCTCTGTATCCATCTTTATCTGACTCACAAAGCCCACTCAACCCAAAAACTTACCGAAGATTAACCTGACAGCGTTGATCTGACACGATGAATTATGTAAACACCAGATATACAAGTTCCCTCTGCCAATTGGACCTTATATGAGTTAAATGATACCACAATGGTGCTTAATGTAAGTTTCGATTTAATTGGATTAAGCTGCGCCGTGTTTTAAGTGACGATTACTCAACCTCAATGGCACAATTAGCTCTTAAGTCTCAGAGATGGAGAAGCACGTACGTTTCCAAGTGACATCATTGAAAGCCATGCTAGAAGCTGTCGTTCCATTGCCGTGTGTGGTGATTGTACTGAATGCGCATTATGTCTGAAGTGTGGTGCAGTAGGTACATAACGACTAAAGTGCAGCAAGGGGGCATCAATTTATTTATTGATTAGACAAATATTCTAATTAATATGTGTATTGTCTTTCCGCGTGTTCTTACATATACCTTACTGCTTCGCGTGAACAGCTGACAAAGGGTCGGGTTATTCTCTCATCATGCCTACTAGAGCTATTCACGGTCATACCGAGAACTTATAACGAGGCTAAGAGGGTTCACACACACCGCCGCCCGCGAAAATATGTTATCACGCCTCCTATGAGCAGCGTGATGCCTTGCAATGTGTATTTCATTGTGACCCGGGTCATGGATCAAACGAATTGTTTGTCGCGCTGTCACTGAAAGTGAAATATATTGTCACATAATGCTCTAATCTTATGTAAAAGATTCATGTCAAACTCAATATAAAATGTAACCTGCAATAACGTGAGTGACACATTTCAAAGCTAATTAACTTTTGACAGACATAAATTATGCTTGTGCAAACATTCCACTTAGCGCTGTTGATTGACCCGCGGTGAAATTACTGTGGCTGAAACTGCGACTCATATTACATTATAAGTAAACATATTATGCGGTCTACTAAGAGCGGCACGAGGTATCTTTCTTTCTAAAATGAAGCCACGTGTCACAATACCACGTTGCGGAGCTTTATTCCAGGAATCCGACGCCAGAATAATCTTTGGCAGTTTCAGCCAAAGCTCGGCATCACAATAATTCTGTGAGGTTTGTCCGTGAAACTCTTACTTTGCGCCTGTGAATAACAAACGGGTATGGTGCCATGTATTCCGCACAGCGATTATTAAAAGGTAATTAATAATAAATGGCTGATTGTTATGACTGGTGTGCGTGTAAGCCTTACCTTTTAGGTGTACATGCTCCGCCCTATTTATTGCTGCTCATGGAAAGTTATCGCTCCTTGTGTTGGAGCCACAGGTTAGTCAGCAGCTGCTCTAATGATATACTTGCGTACGCCATCAACGGCTTATTACCAATCGGCAGCACAGGAGGACCTAACCAAACTGCCACCTCTGCCTGTAGTCTGGTTTGTTAAGCCTACAGATGTTTACCGAATGCTTCGTTTGCCAATACATTTATCACTATATGAAACTCATGATTATTGCTGAGCGTTGGGCGATTCACGGATGCAATGCAAGCAAACCCTGAAATGCAAGATCCTCCGTGCAATGCTTTTATGGGGGGCGTATGACACGGTCTGGCACAAACACAGGTAAAGCCGCTCGCAGAGCCAGACCCAGTCCTTCTGTCATTGATGAAAAAACATTTAATATTCAAGACGGGTATTACTGTGGTCAAGCAACAAATAGGCAAGATAGAACATGTAGGATGATTACTATAATTCACTGGCTCCCATTTTCTCAGACTTATTACATGAAGGATATCTCTGCAGATAGGCAGTGGCCGTGATGCATCCAGATAAAATAAGCCTAGACATCAGCTGTCATGGATACAGTGCAATCACATGGCAAGGTGGAGATAACATGTGGTTCCACTATACAAGATTCATTAGCTGAAGCCATGTGATGACGATGTATTAATAGCTGCATAGCAAATGTATATGAAAGTCAATAATGCTTTACACGCGATAGAGTAACTGCTGATAAATATACAGGTGTGTCAATTCGGACAAACATGGAAACTAATGCAATGTTTATCGTATCTGTTTTCAGCGCGCTTGGTATCATGTTAGCCACTGGCTGGCTTGTTTTCAATGTCAATTTCTGAAAGCTTAAGTGACTTCCAAGGAACTAAGTTTACTCGGCCTATGGGCGGTTACAATCCAATGCAATTATGGTTTGAATGTGGAATGCCGTTCGCAGGCTGATACAAACGTCCAGTCCGAAGCTGAACAACATTGCCGTTGTTTGCTGAATAACAGTTTATCTGGCGGTAATACTGTAAGCAATCCAACGGAGGAAGATTTCTATATGCCGCTCTGCTCGGTGGATAATATTATTCCATTTCTACCAGTCTTGATTGTAAGAACATGTGTCACAGATACTTATGAAGGAAATGCTTGTCACCAAATTGTGTTTCCAGTTGCGTACATGGCTGTTTGCGGTGGGCTTTTCATTGTCATTCGGTTCCATGTTTGTCAAGACCTTCAGGGTCCATCATTTGTTCGGGAAAGCTCATCACGGATTGGTTAAAAGCAAGGAACCTTTCCATGAATTCATTGTATTGTTATCAGAGTGCGTTCATCAAAGAACATCATTTAAGGTAATCGTGATGTTTTAAATCACGTCTTGTCATTAATCCACACGTAACGTTTGAACACATGTAAATATACAATAGTAACATGTCTGTAGCCATGTATGATGGTTAGCCAGCGATTAACTGTTCGCGTTTCATAGTTTGTCACCTCAGCTATTGCGGGACACCCAGCTGCTGTTGCTAGCAGGTGGTTTGCTGTTGCTCGAAACAGCTGTGATATAAGTGTGGATAGCCGTGAATCTCATGCATCGACTAGTTCTGTACCTTCCATGTGTAATAAGTGCATTTTGTAGTCCCCATTGATGACTACTGGCTAATTGTTGTACATAACATTTCCACCACGTGCTCACATGCTTCAGATAAAGATCCTGACTTGCAGTACAGTCCTGAGATTTATGTCTGTCATTCACTGCAACATAACTGGTGGACAGGTGCGCTATATGCTTACAAAGGGCTGATGCTTCTATTTGGAGTCTATATGGCGTGGGAAACTAGGAACGTTCAGGTATAATACACGAATTCATAAACAGTTCTTCATTTTGCTTTTTTCACATTTATTTGTACGACTTCATATAGTTGTTGGTTCTCTACGATGATGTTTGCTGGTCGCTGCTTTGTATGATTCCAAATACATCGGAATGAATTTGTACAGTGTGGTGTTATGCAGTGTCACCGCGGGACACCTTCTGCTCAACTCACAGACGATCCTACATTGAGCTGTGGCCTCCCTCATTCTCCTGTCTGCAAATCTCCTTCACCTCTTCTTCTTCTTACCTAAGGTGTCTGAATCATTGTTTATATTATCCCAAATTTAATAATGAAATATACCGCTCATCTTACACTAATTTCCAGATATAGTCGATTAAAATTGCAAAATGACTTGTGATGGTCGTCAGATGTAAGCCATGGCGATAAAACAAGACGACATGGTATCAGCAGCACAGGCATTTGTTACCAAAGCTAGTACTCGATGCTTTAACTGTGACGACTTCGATAAAAAGGAAGAAACTCGTCGTGCGCATATACAAAACCGCGTATTTAGACAACGCATTTCAGACGTGAATACATTTGCCGATTGATTAGTACACATAAATGACGCATTAGATATTGGTTTGGCTTTTGCTGGTATGTTGTTTGATCAGGATGTCAAGAGACTGGAACGACTTCTTGCCAGTTCAGGCACTACGACCTTCGACTTAGCAAGTCTGTATTTGATGCCTGTCCCGAGTCATCGGGGAGAGAGCTTCTTATCACAGTCGCATATATTGGTGATTATATGTGGTATGTACGGACATTTATCGTTATCCGTCATATATTCCATGTAAATTGTGTGATATCGGTCGCAGCGAGAGCTCTCCACTGCTGCGATCTGACAGCGAATTCCAAAACAACGAAATAAATCATGATTTATGAAACGGATCTGAGTGATAACGATGAAGAAATTGACGTCCGCGATGGCTTCAACCACACAAGGCAAGTTCGTAAGAAAAATAAAGAAATCAAAATGGAAGAAACCAGCGATGATTGAGGGTTTTTCCACTAACACTAACGACCTAAATCATCGGTGCCCTGGTCAAAGGCAGGTCTGAGACAATGCGAAGGAGCTTTACCGTGAGCTGCAAGTAAGACCAAATGCGTGTGGTCCAAAGCTGACACAAATGAGTCAACCACCATAATCCACGAGTCCGCTATATACTTCATATCCAGCGTCATGGTGCTGGAGACTAATTACATGAGTTGGATTTGTGCGAAATATGGCTAAAACGCCATCCAGACCAAATACAAGCTTCAAGTGGCCCAACTTGCAGATGATTTACAGGAGGCTCCAACCACAGTTGACAGGCCCTTAGCCAGGATTTTTAGTGGTGGAGGGGGGGGTTCTTTTCCCCTCAATTGTGGACCTTTCTCCTGGCCCAAACTGATGCGGCCTCGAACCCCCCCCCCCCCCCCCCCCCCTGGCTACGGGCCTGAGTTTTGACCTCAGAAAGCCATGACGCCGGTCTTGATTCAAAAGCGAGCTGCAATAATAATTCCTTTACACATGACCGTCATATTGCTCTGACATGCAAACCTGTGATCTACTCAAATGCCAGCTCTGTGATAATAAAACCAGTGACAACGAGCAAAAACAGAGCGTCTGGTTTGTGTTCGGCCGCTGGACAATCCAATTTTCCGAGAAAAGCACATGCAATAAAAGAAAAAAATACAATTAACTAATTAACAAATTGACCAAATCGGCGAGCAGCATCAATCACAATCATTGGTAACGATGTCATTGCAAAAATTGACGTGTGTAAGTGACCCAATCGTTTAAGCTCGCATTACTTTTCATGTGTTGTGCAATGATACCGACCACTTGATCGAAATGAACAGAACGGTAACAAATAGACCTGTATCTACAATAACCAAGCCTCTGTGTAGATCAAGGCCAATTCTCATTATAGTATTGGAGTAGTTTATTTGTTTCAATCCTAAACCGTTGCGGGAGCACAGTGATGCTATGATTATTTTTTTAATAAAGTGATTGGTACTTGGTAAGTTACAAAAGTTTCTATCCTCAAAATGTCGTATTTAATTTTTTTCTTTAAGTTAATAATTATTTCATTGATGTTATTATGCCGAAGATATATGCCATCGAAATATACATGATGCAACATTTGTCATTCATTAACACAGTCATTGTAGTCAACTTGCTTAGCAATTCCAGTCACCCATTTAAATCGAGGATCACAGACAATGTAACACCTCATCGAGCTTCCAAGAGTTGTTGTTGGTTATACAACGTCGCATATCTGTATTGTGAAAGATGTGCATATTACTCTATGGGGATACGTAAGGCATACTATATGATGAGGAGGTTCACATTTGCTGTTATCTATCAAAACATGTTGATGACTGCTTGCAATTGAACTTCGTTACCCCTCTTGGCGATGTTCGATTGGTTGATCTGGTTGATGTATCGAATGCTTTGATGAGCTCGGGAATCTCAGCCAAACGATAGAAACAAACTCAATTAGGATCTTTCATAATCAACCAGTGTTCTCGCGGAAAGGCAGCTCAGTTGGATCTGCCATCAAATGCTCAAGTTATCAGATGGATTAATATGTCAAAATACCACGTGGTTGCATTTTGTTAATTGCTACTGCGGCTGTCACTGACCCCTGCAGTTCAGATGCAATATGACTAAATATGATGTTGCGATTCATTGTTGAGCAGAATTTAGGTCCGTAATCACACTCACTCCATCATGACGATCATGGATAATTCGCCGAATGTTGCCACCAGTTGCCTGGAATTCGGCTAGCTGCGCGTAAGGCCATGATATTTGTATGAATGGTGTCTCGCTGCAATGCGTTTAGTGTTAGCCTCTTTTAATGACACGCGCCTTGTAACATATCATTCCACCCACATAACAATCATTCTCAGACATTGTGCTCGATCTTGTGTCATGTCATAATACCACGACACGTGGATACGTTACAGCCGGACGTTGATGGATCCTTAAATCTGTTTTTTGAATGCCATGATCAAGTTTCAAAAATCAATAAAATTGGCAGTCGAAACACGTGTAAGATGGCCACTGGCTTGCAAAAAGAAATACTCTTCTTTGAACCTATTGTTATGGTACGCATAAATCACAACAGTACTCCTTGCATGCCAAAGGTTTTAGTCATTTTTAGAAATCAACCAGAAAAACTTGACACACTGTGATATTCAAACTACAGTTCTGCAACCGGGTATTAATAACGCAATACATCTTATTCCATGGACAAATTACAGCCTTACAACTCAGCGTTAGGATAATCACATGTGACTCATTAAAAATACAAATGCCATCTGTTTTGTTGCAATACTGATGCAAGGCAGGAATGAGTTGTGTAATTATCACTGTATCGCAGCAGTTAGTGTCAAACTATCGAGCCATTCGCTTCAGGTAAATACGTTGTTTTTAAAGCAACTGAAAACTAGAAGCCTGCAAGTTTACCTGCTATGGCAGTGGATTATTCCGGGAATTATAGATCCTACGATTGACCATGAATACACCGCAGACACACCGCTGATACAATTAATTCGTATTCAAATTGATGCATTGAGCAAATTAAGCTTCTTTAAATTACATCCGTGTCACTGCATCGAATATCACATTACTTATTTCTGCAACGAATCTGAGAGGAGTCGTGTAGCCCAATGAAATTATCAGGTAAAATAATTCTTCATCTGCACTACCCATCAATAAGTGTTTTAGATAGCACAAGCATCATACAGAACAGTTCACCTATTTCCACCACCAAAAGGAAAAACAACTCAAAAGTTTTCAGCTATTTTGCAGGAACTTTTTTTGCTGCAGCTATAAATGTTTTTATATCTTTAAAATATGTTGCTTGGTGTTTCAAAGCTCATTTTAACAATATTGAAATATTGAGGTACCAGTCAACCCGATATTGTCAGGCAATACATGGATCATCTTTATGGATGAATATCACATGACTTGTCATGTGTTATCGACGATTAGTCGATTTTTACTGCTGTTTTGCATTTACGTCATAATGCCAAAAGCATCGCTATGTTTTATGGCTGCCTGAACATAATGCCTCATAGGTGTACGAATGCAATTTACAATGATAAAAAGTATGTATGCGGTGAACTTAAGATTAATTACATTTGTTAACTGTCGACATTGCTGGTACCGTGAAGCCATAATGCTAAGTCCATTTAATGTGAATATATGACTTCACAAGGCAATGGTAGAAATAGCAGATCAAATCGATATGATAATAGTTATTGCTAATTTGCTGCATGTCGAGAGTTGTTTCTCCCATAAATCCCTCCGGTATGTTCTTAACAAACTGTCCATCGATGGTGACAAAATGCTCTCTTGATAATGTTACAGTATGAGAGAAATAAAATGAGCGTCATGAAGAGCTGCGAAAGGAATGATGAATCAAAGCATGCTCATCTGGCCGGGTAGCATTGATGAATGGGTTCAATATGCGAAACAATCTACACAAAATTAATGCATTGGATTTTCGTTGTTCTCCTAGCATTTGGCCTGTATTTAGAGAAAACAACGGTTTACGTAATCCTTATCTATGTCACAGATACGTCAGTGCTATCTACACTCGCGACGTTTTGACACTCCAAACCGTCTGCGTAACTAATCATATAGGCGACAGAAAAACTCTTCCCCCGATGTCGAAAACATGCGTAGCTGGAACGAAATGTGCTGCTACCTCATAAAATCGAGGAAAGCGACGTTTCGATTGAATAACTATTTACCCGGGAGCAGCGTACCGCATGATGTGTGTTTCAAATAGTATGCGGCATTGAATAAAGTTTGATGGCATTTGACATAAATTCTATATGTGAGGCTGAGGGCGACAGATTTACAAGATATATGAATTAACTGCAGTAATTGAACCGAGCGAAACGCTAAGGATAAACTAGGTGCAGACCGAAAACATGCGTACCTGACACAAGCGTCCACGAAATGTGCTGCTGCCTCATAAAATCTCAAAGAGGAAAACATATAGATATATATATACTTATATATATATATAGGTTATATCTCTTATATTCGATTGAATAACTATTATATATACCCACGGCAACCTTTAGTGGAGCAGCATTTCGTAGACTTGGGTCCACCCGTCATGATGTGTGTTTCAAAATAGTATGCGGCATAACGTGAATAATAGTTTTCTCTGATGGCATTTGACATAACCTCAATATCTTCCTTACAACCATATATACTTTGTAATGCTATATGTGAGGCTGAACACCGGGCGCCATATATACTTCTCTATTTAAATTTTCCAGATATATGAATTAACTGCAGTAATTGAACGGAGCGATAAAAAAGGCCACGAGAAACGCTAAGGATCTATCGCCTTTCATATATATATAATAACTAGGTGATAAAAAATAGGTGTTTCGCAAGACCTGGTTACAAATCTTCAATATACCGACACAAGCATCGATATGATATATATATATACTTAAATGATAAAATATATATATAATATATCTTTAGCTATATAATATATATATAAAATATATATATAGATATATGCCAATATGATATATGTTATATCTCCAACAAATATAGAGGAAAAAATAATGTCTATCCATATATATATATATGAGAAAGGTATTTATATATATATTTAGATAAAAGTATATATATATATTCGCATAAACTTTTATATTATATTATTTAAGGTATGCCGAATTAATAATTAAAAAATATTTATAGTTAAAAAATAATAAAAAAATTTTCCACGAAAGGTATCTACGAATGGTTGTAATCGTCTATATATATATACAGTATACATATATTATATATTTATATATATATATATATAATATATATTTATCTATATATGTATATATATATTTATATATATTTATATAATATATGTACATTTAGGTATATATATATATATATGCATATATATATGTATATATATATATATAATATATATATATCTATATATATATATATTTATATATATATTTATATATATTTATATATAGCTATACTTGATGTTTCTGGTTCTCAATGTATGCAATATGATATTTAACCGTTCCCTAAGCTAGCACAGGCTGAACATATATCTTGGTTTATTTATTATACTACGCAGGCGAGACATAACAATAGAATGCCGCAAACTCGAGACCTGTCAGATTTTACAAGCCTGACATGTTCCGTTTGAATAGAACGCTCTGCAAATTACATTGACATTACATAATACATGGCAAGGCTCCTGCAAATTGACATAGCTGTGAAATTGTCATTGACTCTCGAGAGGTAACCCTCAATGTTGGCATAATAATTGTTTGATTCACGTTTTTAATGAACAATAGGTTAATGTAAGCAGCAATCTTGTTTGGTTTCCGTTAACCACAACATCTCATCAAGCTGTGATTGGTAAAGAATGGAAATTACCTAATAGATGGTGAAATAATACAGACAAAATCACCACAAGTTGGCCTGATTATCTGCCCTTTTTAACACTTATTAAACCTGGTCTGATTCCGAATAATGGACCAATTATGGACATGACACAGTGCTTAGAACCGATGCATAGGTTGTATATATTCAATCATGAAAAATTTAGTAAAATGGCTTCACAGATCTATAACAATCGTAGACCATAAGGTTTACCTTGCATTCAAGCGATATATTCGGTCATTATTAAGGGATAACAGTATTGTGTAAATCAAGAGTTACATAAGAATATCCAAATTCAAACGGCTGAGAGCACGCCACTTGGGAGAGAATATATTTCATTTAAACCTGTATGTCTGTTGATGAATCCAAACATCGAGCTATTCATTTAGAGAGATCAGGATGCGATGCTTTAATCGTTAAAATCGTCGCGTTTCGTACCGCTTGACGTGACTATCGTTGGTTGGAATAACACAATGTCACTGATACAAAGAAAACGACAGAATCAATAACTCCCAAGGTTGCTGCTGCATGTTACGACCTAAAGCGTTCGCATAAGAATTACAACGTTTTTTGTTTTAAATTTTTTCTTCTTTACCCTTATTAATAAAAGCTTAAAATCCTCAGGGATAAATGCTTAAAATCATTGTCACGCAATACAATTAGGGGCCATTGCCATTGTGAGAGATGTACTTACCATTACTTTGGGAAGCAGATTGTGTGGCTTTGTCAAAACGTTAGCCTTTGAGCTTACACTGTGTGGTGTGATCGGTTTCTTCGGCTTGGAAATCAAGGACGGCAAGTCACATGGTGACGTTTCTTGAGAGACGAATTTTGAATATAATTGTATGGCGTTTATTCATGCTTATCCATAGCAACCTAGATATTTAGACTAATAAACATTATTCCCTTGACTAATAAACAGCATATTCCATTCAGGAAAATGTTACGCATGTATTACTATATAATGTAAATATATAATACGATAAAGCATCCAAACAGTGTCGTAAAATATGAGCTGCCTATGTAGTTGACCACTTTAGAATGTCACACACACTGTCGCATACACACACACACACACACACACACACACACACACACACAGACTCACACCAGATATCACCCCCTCAAAATGCACACGTTACATCATTGCGTCACACCATTGCGTACATAACAATCCGCCCAGATTAAACGGTTTCTTAGATCACCATGACTGTTGTAAGCTGATTGAATATTGGCCTTATTTTTATCCAGGATTGACATTACTTTAAACTGTTAGCAAAATAACGCGAAGTTCGACGACACCATGAAATCAACAAAAGCACGTGGAACTGTTGATCCAACATCTCGGGGCTCGGCGGCTGTTATTGATATGAAGTCATCTGATTGATCAAGGCGACTACAGCTAAAAAATAAACACGTGGTTTTAAGAGACGCTATGACAATACGCTATGACAATAATGCTTTGGCTAAAAGGGGGCGTCTTCGCATATTTCCTCGGGCGTAAGGCTCAAGTTAGCGCTCTTAGCGAAGCTAAACGCTCTTTGGAGTCACAATTACGCGTTACACTTTTATCAAGACAGCACGGGCAATCAGTGTGTACATTCGTTCAAAGTCCACACATTTTTATATCAGTGTTTATCATATGTGGCCCATTTGCTTGAACCTGCTGAGACTACGACCAAGCAGCGAGAGTTATTGATTTATACCTAGTGGGTTGAAGTCCAACGGGTCACAAGAATCAATATGAGTTTGCTTCGAATGTATATTTCGCGAGTTAACTGGATCAGGACATCATTGCTCCAACGAACCTCAGAGTGGGGACAGAACTTATAGGATTTGGGTCATATGCAAGCATGGGTAGGTCTATGGTGATGAAGTGCGGTGGAGTAGCAGCTTTGCTACTGGCCATCTCAACCTGGTGCTTCATATCAACACAGCACGAACAGAACTTCAGCGCTACCTGTCTTCTAATCGGTAACACTTTGTCTTCTCTCAGCTTAATACAATCGCTTAAAAAGTGATATTAAAATGGACCCGTGCGCAATTGAATTTTGTTGCTCTGTCGGCATGTGTGAAGTGGTGGGATTGCTCAGCATGGCCTGCAGCATCATTGCGGTGGATATTACGTATCTCGGTCCCGCCGATAGCCATTCACTAACATCGCTTATTCTGCAATATTTCTCACTAAGAAGCGGATCAATCTTTGGTTATATTGCCGCAAGAAAGTTTGTTACTGAATCCAAGAATATCGGAAGAGGCAGCATAAAGAATTCTCGTACATTCTGCGTCTTAATCGAAATACAGAGTTTGGACTTCGGCACGGCTTCAGCACGATCCATTCGCGTGAAGAGTATTCTAAGAAGGTCCCCCTGTCCACATTCTATCCTGACTATGAGCAGTACATAGAAAAAATGGCTCGCGGAGAAGTGAATGTTTTGACGTCTCTTCCCCTAATAAGTTTGTTGACAACATCAGGAACTACAGGCAAAAGTAAACGCATTCCCGTGACGGCGAATGTTTTTGCTAGATTTCGACGTGTGCTTGGATTCGTAAAATTTCTAAGCGCTAACGTAAATAGTATGAAACGGACATTTAACCTAAGGTATAAGTTTAATGTGACATACACTGAGTGTGGTCTTCCTGTACAGACTATTGGCTCGTTAATCGCAAGGACACAGGCATACACTGTAGTACCCACAAGTATACAAGGCGCAATAGACAGCTGCGTGGCTACCGAATATGTGTCCGCGTTATTCGCAATTGCTGAGCGAGAGCTTGTCTATTTGGATACTACGTTTTCTAATAGTTGTTATTCATTCTTCAAATTAATTGAAAAGGACATTACGAGCCTGTGTGAAGATTTGGCATGCGGTACTCTCAGTGGCCATGTTGAAGTGTCTGATCAGGTGCGATGTGACGTCAACAGATCTCTGAAAGCTGACCCTGAGCGAGCTGACGAGGTGCGGCGAGCTGTTGCTAAAGGAGAAGTTGGCTTAGCAAAAGCATTATGGCCCTGTATGCGACACGTGTCTATGTTATCAACAGGGAGCTTCGAAGCAGCTGCTAGGCTATTAGAGTCCACATACCTGAAAGGGGTTTCACACCGAGGTTATGGTCATGGTGGAAGTGAAGGAGTATGGTGTAGTTGTTGATAATGCCTCATGTGTTGGAACGCAGACTGCTTACGCATGCGCGATAAATACTGCCTTTTTCGAGTTTATCCCGGAGGACAGCATTAACCTTGACCAACCAAATGTGCGTTATGTTGACCAGGTAAGCTAAGTCTTGTTAATTAATTGGTATTTCACATAACGAAATTTTTTCACCGCAGCTGTGAGGTTTAAATACGCATTGCATGTACACCACAATATCATGTTTATATGTGTTTAAACAGCTGGAGCTGGGTAAGTGCTATGAGCTGGTCATCACATCTGAAGATGGACTTTACAGATATCGTGTCGGGGATGTGATCAAAGTTGTTGGTCGTTTCAATGAGTGTCCGATGTATGAGTTCCAATATAGGTATGTATAACTGTTCCATAGTTTTGACAGCATAAAAGAAGGTACTCTGCCTTCAAATTCGCATCCTCTGTGCTGTCAGCAACTTGCTTCCATTGATACATCTAATGTCCTGAGAGTAACATTTGTATTTCCAAGTACACAATATCATCATTTAATTTCTTCAAATTATATTTAGGTCGGGTCATATCCTTAGTCTGACCTTTGAAAAAATGGATGAATCTACATTCTTCAAGGCGCTAAATACGGCACAGAAGAGGTGGGAGGGTCCCCTGTGCGTTGATTACACGGCTACAGAAAACATTCATGTAGAAACGATGTTGGGTAAGATTTGTCACTATCCCATGCTTTGTACCACGAAACTGTCACTGCGTGACATTATGATTTGTCACAAGCATCAAGCTGCATCAATTAGTACACTGTGTGAAACAATTTAGCTTTTTTTAATATTTAATCCTCTCAAGGTGTATCTGATAAGGGCAGGCCGAATTACGTTATCTTCATCGAAATCTTTGCCAAGGATCAGAGTCAGCTTCTTTCAAAACGACAAAAAACAATGGTGAGAAATTGTGGCTTATTAGATTAGATGGTTACACAAAATTATACAATCCATGGGAATAAAGCGTACAAACAAGTGGCACTTAAATGCTAAATAGTATGTTGCGTACCTCACAAGGCTCATCATGACAGTTATAATTTGACATTGTGTTGCACGGATTGTTTCAGTTGGACGAGGCATTGTGTGAAGTGTCAAATGAGTATCGGAGTGAAAGAGCCCGCCATGCTATTGACCCGGCTAAAGTGATACAGGTGCTGTTGCAATCATCATCAATCTAAATGCTTGTTTGATAATTGAGAGAATATACAGACATTGCAAAAAGAACATATTGTGCAAATGTGTTTTCCTTAGTATATTTGACAACTATACTCTTCGACCTTTCTCTTTGTCCAGGTGAAGCAGGGAACCTTTGCTAATATGAAAGCGCTACTGACCAAGGACAACAAGAATTTCCAGCAGTACAAGACACCACGGGTCATGCACAGACCGGAAGTGTTGTCTCTGTTATTTGACAGCGATGTGTGCAAAGAAGAAATTAGTGGCAATGTCGATACATGAGTGATAATCATATATATTTTTTTTTATTCTTTTTCGATTGCTGCTGTACATTATTTAATCAATGCAAATAACATTTCTGTAGTGGTGTTGTTAGCCACTAATCTCGCTGGTTACTGATGTACCGTGCACTCCAGTTTATCGATCTTTATTCAAGCCGTGACACGTTTTATACAACTGAACGGACACTTACTGTGATGGATCGCAACGGTCTTTTTTAATCATTCATGAAATATACTCTATTTTTGAACTGGAATTCAATACTGAAAGCATTGTGGTAATAGTGACAGAAAGAAATTATATACTGTATTTCAAAATGTGTTAGCTGTGTGTAAAATACTGCGTGCATAAATCAAATCGAAATATGCTAAAACGTATACATTGTTTGATATATTTCACGAAGACTTGACGCACAATAATTACGGTGATATGAAAATTTCGGAGTTAGATATCAGCCATGTTTAATGCAGCTGTTATACTGACTAACACAACACAAAGGCCACACAATTCGCATGCCATCTAAATACACCTGAAAGGTAATGGTTAAATGTAAGAATGCAACCAACACCTGCTTACATGCTTAAATGATACCTACCAGGTGAACAAAAAGTTGGGTTCGAATTTTGTACTTAATGTTATTTTTGTCAGAGCTGTAGCGGACACGCTCCGCAATCATCTAGGTAGGGTAAAAATATTCTGTCACTTTTGACTGACCCATTCAAATAGTCCGTTTAAGTCAAACGATCGCAGAGGTGAATGACCAACAGCTTGCTTCGATGTTTGGGGTTTTATAATTTCGCCTTGGATTCGGTACAGTCGCTATGTAACTCAGCGTGGGTGAGCTTTCATGACTCCAGTAAAAGTAGTGAAAGCGATCTACATATTTCGCAAAGATTTTTACTTATATTTATATGCCTGATAAAAAAAGGGAACGGTGGTTTGCGCTGCTGTCGCTACTGTTTTGATGTGATCATCATAGGCTTCGTAGGTTAGGCACCACGCTAAGTACACTCTCTTAACTGCTTTACAAAGGCGAACTGCTTTATTCCCTCACAGCTGCTGATTCTCACATCCAACCCTCTGATTGCCTTAGTTCTGTCTCTACAATTTCTCTCTTTCTAACAGGGCTCTTACTTCCACCAACCTACTTCTGAACCATCCACTAGAACTACTATGAGTTGGTATTCCTTGGTCTAATATGGGTATGTTAATAAGTTTCCTCTAAGGTAGTGGAATTATCACAACGTAAGGGGATGAAAGATAATATTATTATAATACAACCGGCCGACCATTGTAAATTTCTTTTTTGTAATTTTCCCTCTTTTAATAGAATGACCTTACATGATCCGGGTTATTGTCGAGCACAGCTACGGTACAGGCTTAACTTGCTTTTCTATCTTTTCACAAAAGCGTGGTCACTTTCTTTGAAACCTTCACCTTTAAAGTATTATGTTGTTGTATATTTGGCTAAGAAGTCAGCCGTATGATATATCGATGTTATAGTCTGCACTCATAGCCACCTTTTCTACTGCTCTTTCGGCATGATACAAAAAGCACTTAAGAGTTGCTCATTCATTAGCAGCCCAGTGCTTATTGATTAGCAAAGGTAAGCTACGATAAAGAACCATCTATCATTATTGTCTTTGAATCTGCTCATTCGTACCGTGATTGATCCTAAATATGTGCACATAGACGTTATGGTGATCCATCATAATGCAGATGACAGATGAAATGATGATCTTAAAGACAAACGATTTCCTTATTGACAGGTATTCAGAATCGTCATCCAACATATAATTTCCACAAGTGACTGAGCCTATAATGGCCTGATACAATATTCTGCAGAGGCATGAAGTCATATATTACTGGTAGGCTTTAGCTGCTTATCTGACACAGCTTACATGTTTGATAAGAGGCTTTGTTTATATAATAATCCTATTCGCTGTATTAATTAAGTGTATTAAATGCATGGCCATGTCACACAAAAGAGGCCACTGCAAACGGTAGTCATAATGCAGTGAGTATAGTAGAGCGCAAGAAGTACATTATATATATCATTTTCCCAAAGTGGAGTAAATGGAGGCCTCGAGAAATGGTTAAGTACTTGGCCGATAACATGCTTTTAAGTCCATAATATTCAATGACGTACATTGACGTGAACGGCTCCTTCAATATCAGCCAGTGCATTTACTTACGGGACCAGTACGCCATTCCTATAAAATGTGTTTTGCTTTGGGTTACTGGCACGATTCCGTTGTGTGTATCAAGGCCAGTTACTATTGTACATGACGTCGTGAGTCATTCACTTCTGAAATCGTGTAAACCAATATGAGTGGTCCAATCCGTTCATTGAGCGAGCAGTGATTCCAATAGCGACACGATCAGCATCTACAAAGTACATTGTCCATGGTAATTTAGCCTGTACAGTCAATAAATGTTATATCCAAACAGTACCGACATATAGCAACAGTTATGAACAACAACTAACAAAGTAGCACTCTCCATATTTAGGAGTGCAATCGCTCATATTCACTCCTCTCGAATGATAATGGATTATTGGCAGGATTGCTGAGCACCACTCTAACACGATTACAGGTTGCCCAAAACAACGAAGCCTGTTTACTTGCGAGAGTGAGCATGAGAGAACATAAAACACTAGTCATTGTCAGCAATGCCTGTGTGTGGATCTCTGTTCCCTTTTTGAGCGTCGTTTAAATAACTGTATCCCTCCATCACCCCGTCATTCATTGGTATATTATCAATGTATATAATCGATGTGGCTTGGGTCGCAAGCACGGCGTTAGATGTTGTTAGACCTTGGGGCTTACCAATAACACGTTCAAGTGTTTGGCTATTTCAATATGACTAATCACATTCACTAGCCACTGTTGTTTATCTCGTCCAAGACGGCGTTCATCGCCCAAATATCGAATAACATTATTAAAGTAATATTCTGGTAACAATGCAGCGTGTATTGGACACAAACTGCCATAGAATGCCCTTAGTTACTGACGACTAACTCCGACCATCAGTATGGAAAGCAGGTCGACAACTTAGACGGTTATCAAAGTGGCGCACGAAACCCAATGTCCAGTGAGATTTTTTTGCTAGCCGCGATCAATCCCGATGGATTATTGTCGCAAATATTAGCTGACAAGAAGTGGTTGATAACAACAATGATCTTCATCTCCATCGACATTCGTATTACCATTGTTTGCCAATATCATTCTGTTCAGGTAGATGGCTTTTGTTTTGAGGTCTTACCTGTAGGTTAGTGCGATTGACACAAATACAGAATTACAGAATGGAAGGTCTCAGGATATTTTCGCGAGACCAACACGAGATGGTGACTTGAGTGCGACCTATTAAATGCGCACAAGGTGGTTAAACACTTAACGCTTGTTTCCTTGATGCTGGTGGTGACTCAAAGGCTACAAGCTATTAGCCAATGACGTTATTGTCATATGGAAGGAAGTGAATATGGGAATATAAAACATTTAAGATTATGCAGCAAATAATCGCAGTCCTCGGGTGCGATTTCATTTTACCCAAAGTTACGGCAAAAATTATGCATTGAACCGATAAATCACGTCCACTATTTACTTCGAAACCGCGAGATCTCTTCACAATAACTCATTCAATGTGTCATTCACCATGGGGTCCGTAAATACTGCTCATCATTCAGCCTCGTAGTGACTTCTGACCCATAACCATCACTGACTCGTCTTGATATGTTTCTCATCACCTAATAGTCCAGGTGTCACCCTTTGGCAGACATGTTACCAACGTTCTAAGCTCTATGTCTTAACCTTTTGCAGTGACAAGTCGTTTGTCCGTTAGGTTCCAGAACTAGTCGCAAAATACAACAAAAGCCTTCGCACATCTTCTTTATTGTTCTCAATATGAATATTTTAATTCATGGGTTGGGTGTGTCACAATTATTGTAACATATGAAGCTGGGAGAGATTTAACAATGCTGGACAAATGCATGCTTTAATTATTCAATGCGTAAATTCACGCACAATGATGGGAAAGACGTGAATAAAACATATTTACTTTGTACAAAGGACCAAAATCTGCCGGGACATTAGAATTGCAATGTACAAAGAGAATAGAATGGGCGTTTCAAGCATTATGGTTTCATTAATGTCCTAAAAGCACCACATATGGCTACCATGTAGTGCAAATGCTAGATAGGATGGTTTAATATACGGCAGGGAATAATTTGTCATCCTTAAGTAAAGTTAGAGGAAAATATCACGCGATTGATTATATGGCGACCATTCCCCGAAAGGGTGTAATACCGAAGGTTCTTGCTTACCCTCTTATCTCACCTTTGTTTTGATGTTTTGTTTTTGGGGATCGCTAATAAGGTATATTGTAAAATGGACGAAAAGTTTGGCTCCGATCGAGATGCTGAATTGCTATTTGGTAGATTTGATATGATGATTCAACAATATTTAAAGATAACATTGTTGACGCTATTTTTGGTGTGATTCTGGTTTCCACATTTGTTTTGCTTGGTAAGATTAAGTCAAAAGTTTATTTGCTGGTCAAAATTGTCACAGATACCATTTTGCATGCTACACGATCCACAATTAACAATACTATGTTCTAAGCATTAGGTCATGCAAATGGGACCTTTAACAGCTATTTGAGTAAGAGCACCTATAATATATCCCACTTGACCATAAGATTATATTGCAGCCACTTATCTACACAAATGTGCTATTTGCTTCGACCCACATGTGCACAAGTTTTTGCCAATGTGTTAAAGCATTCACTCCCAACATTCATAGACCAGGATTTCCTTCAGTACTGAGAACAGCACGAAACAGAGGAAGCGCATAACTTACAACAACCTGGTTTTATGCATTCGACTAGTGCTTTGTAGGATGTGACTTCATTGTATGTTTTCTTTTGGTACTCGTTAACTGCAAACCTCAGTTAGAACCAGCTATGCGTTGTTTGCGTTTACACTTTTCACAGAGCAGTCAAAATAGAATAATTGTAACTGCCCTGTGTGTGTGTGTGTGTGTGTGTGTGTGTGTGTGAGTGTGTGTGTGTGTGTGTGTGTGTGTGTGTGTGTGTGTGTGTGTGTGTGTGTGTGTGTGTGTGTGTGTGTGTGTGTGTGTGTGTGTGTGTGTGTGTGTGTGTGTGTGTGTGTGTGTGTGTGTGTGTGTTTGTGTGTTCATCAATAGGTCTATGTTTTCATTACCGGGCCACTTTGCGACAACATTTGCGGTTTTTCTATACAGAATATTGAATTTCATGTAGCGTTTCTACTAGCACATAGCAAAAGCACATAAACTGCAATTCATATTCCCAGCACCGAATACCGTCGCAACAGTGCAATTACAAGGGTAGGTTCAGTTGCTGCAGTGGGTGGATAATCACTAGGTGGGATTATTAGGCGGAATCATGATGTGTCACGACGGAAGCATTTGGATAGCAGCTGGCTCATGTGAAACACGATTCAACTGCCAGTGCTGTTACTTATGTCTTACTTTAACAAAAAAAAAATGCACGTAGAATGGTGTTTTTGTATTACCCAATAATGTGCATGTTAGCACATTGGTTGGAATTATGGATGCCATATAGCGATCTTGTTTCATCATTGCTCTCTTCTAGATTTTCATTTCTATTTAGCCGTTGGTGAATAAGCAAGCGAGCCGATTCGCTGTTGACCACAAATATGATTCTAACACAGTGATGTTAGATTCATAGGCATCATTTAAGAGGTCAGCTATCTCACCGATATGTGTCTCGAGCCCCTATGCGTCAAAACTGTTCAATATCATTATGGTGTTTGGTTGCTGCATAGCTGAATACAATACATTTATATAAGATGTCTAGTTGCTCAAATAACGTGGGTATTTTGCACTGCTAATGCGCATACAATGGGGTAGAAAGTATATCCAAAATATGACTGATACTGTAGTATATACCTTCTGACAATTAGCAATACGAAGAATCAGCGATTTTCATTTTAACATCGGTGAGGCCCATTTTATAGCCACTATAAACAATAATTTATATCACCTAAAATCTGAACGATATGTTATGAAAAGAATTGTGTTCTTGTAGGTATGCATTTGACTACCAGTTAAATATTCATAAACCTCTTTGGGACAGGTAAAGACGAGTGAACCTAAATACGTTCCAGGTGCACTCGTTTATCTGATTAGGAAACCAATTGAACAAAATAGGGCTTAACGTTAACCACTGCTGAGTATGCATTTAGCCAACTATCCTTGCAATGGTCTTGTGGGAGGAACAAATGTTATGAGTTGATGGTTCTGAGATAAATTTGCTTTGAGCCTGCGTCATATCTAGTCGTATGCAATCTCAGTGACATTTAAATAATTGCATCGATCCGAGGATTATCACTCAAAGGAACGATCCACTGCGCTTGCACGTAAATTTCAACCTTATAATGGGAGAATGACGAACACTGGAGGCTTATATCGGGTACTATTTGCAGCATATCACTGTGAAAAGTGTAGCTGGAGTACGACTTTTCTCTCAACATAAAGCCACTGATCGTTGATAACAAACTGCTCCAATAAGTTAGATTATATCATCGATATGAAATGATCAAAGAAAACACAGAACCACTTGATGTTCTGTGGAACGATCATAGCAAACAACTGTCACCTTATTCCACTTCTTTCCGTACAACATCATTCTCAAGAGATGGAAAGTGATGTAAGCACTCATCATAACCCTCGTATAGTCCTCTACACTAATAACTCTGAGGTGCATGCTCATGAATTTGAAAAAAATTCTACCAATGACGCATTTATGTTACACCAATTGACATGAGAACGCACATTGCTCCGTTGTATGTAACGTCATCATTATCACTACAAACGAGCGTGGTCGAAAAGCATCGAAATGTCATCACAAGTCGTTGTATAATTTTCATTAAACGGGTGATATATTATCTTGCGTTAATCAAATATTTTGGTAGACTATATTCAGTTTGCAATGGTTACATTAGCTTGTACCGATAAAGGTCGATGTTTACTAGAGGTAACACTTGATCACAGAACTCGACATTTACCCGACATATTTGACGAGCATGATATAAGTATAAACACAGCAAATCCACTGCATGAATATTGGACACAAAATCGTTCATCACCAATATCGTGCATACACACTGTTATCGTCTGACATACTGGCACTGCAAAACTGAGAAATAAAGCCCAGCGCGACACCTGGTTTGTGGGAAATCATCTCACTATTTGAGACAGTCTAGCTGAATCTTATTCATAGTCATGTGATACGTGACCTTTATAATTAAATTTCTGGAGAAGTTTGTGCTGTCCAAACATAATTATGAAATCGATCGATCATATTGTAGGACCAGCGTGGCAGGTGTCGTAGTTTATTTTAAGCTATTCTTGTGATATATCTCTTGGATCAGTAACCGTTAATTAATGAGAGCAACTGTAAGCCCCTCTGTCAAATAATCGAAGATAATCGTGTAAACTTTAATGGTATGTATATGTGATCCTAGCTCCGGTCGAACGGTAATATGAATATCTACCGTTCTGATTTAACATTCTCCGCACGTCGACGAGAGCACGTTTAGCTTAAAGTGCTGCATCACGCATCTAGAAATTAACATATATCAAGAGCCTGTACAAAAAAAGACATCACGCACCAAAACACTTACCCCCACTCGACGCTATTCTTCAATGCATGCCATCGTTATATCGTTTCCGAAAAATTGCGATGCGATGTCCGCCATTTCGGAAAATATTGCGTCGCGTGATTTCCCGCCACCTCATCCGTATTGCCTTAGCATTAGTCGTCGATGGGTCACGTCATTCCGAGCATGCGCAATGCACGTGGTCTTGAACTTAAAAACAAACATGTTGCTGTGTTTCGGACTTTTTACCGCTTTCCAAATTGATCGAACTATAACTAATTACCATGGATGAAATCCCCCGCCGAAAAGGGATAAAATTGTCTGGGAACATCATTGCATTCTAAGACTCCATCACTTGGGTATGATTGTTGTTTGGTATATGCCTGGATCGATCTCAATTTTTTTTCATTGCGTCGTTGTAAGAGAAAGTAAGACGTCTACTCAGAGTTCTTGCAGGACTAATGGGATCCAAGTCGTAAATCCGTTGTGCTTCAAGGCCAGTCTTACTGAAGTGCTTTACAACAAAGACTGGATAAGTGGTACCCCAACAACGCATTGCTCTTGTGCAGTTTTAACTATGCTCTAACATAACTGCTATATATATATATCAATTTGATGCACTTTAATCATCAGGATTCACCGAAATTGCTATGATATATGGCAGCATGACAATCTCTCTCAAAGCACGAGAAGCAATAGGCTTGACATAGGCACATTACATACATTACAGTGCCTTACATGAATGATTCAGAAACACCCCGGGCATAAAACGAGAGGCGCTTACGGGAGATCGCCTTATTCGAATAACCACACAAATTGAAAGAGGGGATTCATTGAAATGATTGTGATGTTTAGATCACGCCCCTTACATTTTTGCCTTAAATCCAGTTGTACAAATGACTACTATATGTACGACAAAAACTATGTGAACTGTGTCAGATGAGCCAACAGAGCTTCTCGTTGGTAATCGGAACAATGCGCCTCTGCAGAAATGGTCGCCACATTGTGGTGATGATTCATGGGCTGAAACACACGGTTTTGTTGCATAACATTCGTAATAAAAATGCTGGCAATATTGTATCATGCAATAATAGGTTCAGTTATTATTTTATTATGCAATAAAGGGTTCAGACTATCGTAGGATTCGTAGTTTAAATGGCGATGACGAGTATTTTCCCACAGCATGTATATACTAATTACGCTGGATCCGACAAATGAATGATTCTTGCGTCGAGCGAATTTGCAATCATCTCTTCGTTGCTTGATGCGAACACTGCTTGTATAACTTGATTGATCACGAGAGACTCAACACACAGCGTAAACATCTGAAGGTCGGTTTACCAAAAAACGTACGCACAGACGAGTTTTTACGTAGTTATTCTTTCGCGGGTTAAATCCTATAAATCCCATGGAAGATTGTCCGACTTTCAAACGGATTGTATAATGCATTGCTACGAGAATTTCTACACATTTTGATAGCATATCAAATTGTTGTAGAACAGTTGGAAATGCGATTGCCGGATTAGATTCAATTGTAATTAAGCTGTAACGAATTCTGATGATTTAACCGATATTTATTTTGTTACAATAGCAATTAATTTGTCAAACCTCTAGCAAGAAACCTTACCCATATTACCATGTTTCTCGTCAGTTGTAGGGTTTGTCCCGTATTGACAGCGCCGAATATATAAAGAGACACTTTTCACGGGTATACAAAGTGTGCGGTTACCATGTATTTGAAGGTCATTTTGTAAAAAATGGATACAAAAGCAGGTTTTTACTTGGATATAATATCTTTTGCTGTCTACATGATGAATATATTTTACGCAGCGTTAAATGTGGTATAATACTTATGGTGGATGCAACTTAATGATGTTCCTCATTTCTATATCAATCGTTCTGAGTGAATGGGTTTCAGATTCACGTCTATTGAACACCATAAATAATTCACATCATGTAAGAACATAGGTATTTACAAGAATAGTATTATCATCTGCCGATTGCCACACAATAAAACAGTCCAATAGGCAACAACAACATGCAAACATATCACGTAAAAACGGACGCAAATCTTTTGTTATCTTTTGTTATTGCACATGGTTGAATTTGGTCAGCTATATCAACTCGTTAAACTGTTCAAAAGCTTTGTGTGGTAAAAACAAACCCAAATTGGCATTTGTTTTATTGCATAGACTTTAATCCTTTTAAGCTAAATTCCCCTTACGAAAATGCCAATTTACGACGCCCCGTAAGCTCTGTTTTGTCTAACTCGCTCCACTTTTGCACGTTTGTCAATAGACGATCACAAAATTTTTCATGTCAGGAGCAGCGATATATTACATAGGAGGAGACGGAAGGAATTGTCTAGCCTTGATCCATGCTTTATGCACAGCATCCGAATTGGCTCGTAAACGTCTGATGCGGAACGAGTTGAAGCACTCATGCATTAACAGGGTACTTTGATCCCATTTATATGCGCAATCTCCATATCGTTCAGGTCTCAAAACGTCTGAGATTGATGCGTAGTTATCTGAGCGCTTGAATTTGGAAGAAGATGTGTTATTTGAAGAAGCTTTGTTTAGAAGCAACCGAGAGACAGGACGAGGCGCCAGCTCATTGTCACCGTCAACACGTCAACACGGCCCATGCTTTGTCAGCACTCCGTTTATCAACCATGGACTCCCACCTGCTGATACTTAACATTAATATCTCTGTTTGACGCTTCCATCAGTTCCACTCTTTTGGTTGTGGTAGTTTGTATTTTCCCCAGTGTTGATGGCGATAGCGGCCTATCACTTGCCGCGCGGTGTATTAACATGACATAGATTCAGGTGATGATGACAAGGCTGACGGCCGTCAATCGGTGCGCCGACGTAGAACTCGCATACCAAAGTGTCGCTGAAGTTATATCACTGTTACTAGCTTTCAATCATGGCAACGGGCATGCGTAAAATACACGCAATTCTGGCTATGTCGTATCTGTGCAAAGAGGCTCCCGTGTCCTTGACATATTTACTCATACCATCCAGCGATTCATTATCGTCAAATTTTTACAATGATCCTCGTCTTTCTTTGTGCCATAAAGGTTACCATTATATACTGTCGGTGATCATGCGTTGAAGGGACCGTTGTCTTGTAATTTATGCAGTAAGGATATCCTTCTACATGGCGTGATAACTAAGTCACACTATTATTGCACTGGAAATTAGGCTCCGATGTCCCCTCTGTAATCCACAATCGACAGTTCAGCAATCTACCTTGGATAATACGGCTGGGGCGGTGACTGTCTCTTTAGTAGTGGTGCGCAGATGATCGACATTAGTCAAAACTTGGTCGTTTGCCAGCTTAAACCAAGCCACTTGAATGCTTAAGTTGACAATCGATTTAATCGAAAATCACTTCGAAATGAAAAAAAAAAAATACAAATCAATGCTTTTTTATCGCGATACTTTGCTTGACAAGTACCTAACAACTGCCCGTCAAAAGTCGTGATTTTATTTGTTTACGACATTAAAAGGGTAAAGTTCGTTTTTTAGCGCTCTACCCTACATGGCAGTTTTGAATGGGTAATTGCGCGCGCCAACTAGCGCTCAATATTGAGGTTGATTTGTGGGTGATTTTTACACATTATTACGGTATTTAAACTGGTATCCCTAGTAACCAGCGCTCTGGCTGCACCAAGAAGGAAAATCGATCCCACGGGAGTCCCGGGCTTGGAGTTTCCAGAAAACATGGCGGCTAAAGAGCCAAGTTGTCACGAATTGCGGATTATTCCGGGAAACAAACTAGTAGCCGAGTACGGAATTACTTTGGTTTTTATCAGATCAAAGAAGGGCCTCCCGTATCTTACCTAATTTTCTATGACGGGATGGCCTATCCTTGGTATCCCAAAATTTCACATCAGATTCCCAAATCCCGAATATAATATGAAACCGATTATAATCGATCATCGGTAAGCAAACCTAAACCGATCATCGATTATAAAATTGCAGTCGATTCCCACCACTACTCTTCAGGCAGACCAACAGAGCATCACCCATTGTCAGACGAGGGTCTGCCATTTCCAGCCATTTCCTGATTTATTAATCTGTTTGCCATGCTGAATGGGAACACAAGGTCAATCCCCGTTTCTCTGCTTCCCATATAGGTATGGGCCACTAAAAGTTTTCATAATATATGGCAGACAAGCATTGCATTTGTGGCACACTGATTCATTTGATATTCACATCCCGCAAGCAAACACGGTATTCGTGTTGACTGCATACTAGTCCCATTAACCGCAGTGCTGCGAGAACGGTTTGCGTAACTTAACTAAACCACAATTTCCATTTCTGCCGAACGAACCACGAAACACCAGACATGACGGCATGAAAAAAGATTTTGATGAAGGAAGGGATAGAATTATGTGCGTTTCAACAGAGCCAAATCAGACATCCAATGTGTTTTTTCGCAGAGCCTAATCAGACATCCACGTTTTTTACAAAGCCTTATCCGACAACCAATGTGTGTTTACCGAGCCTCATCAGACATACTCTGTGTCTGTCTGTGGGTATCCTTGTGGGTAGCCTGTCATAGAGACGAGGTCTTACGCAGATAACGAATGTTTTGTTCTGTCATAAAATCATTGTTATAGACCATAAGATGAATAAAAACGCGGGTAAAATAATATCAATAGGCGTTCTCATGGGTTGTAGGTAGTGCAGCTGGGAAAACGAAGATAACAGAACCTTCATAAAGCAAGGGGACCGGCGACGAGAACCCTACTTGATGGTCGTCTGCTTTGGCCATCAACAACGAGAGTTCTTCCTTGAAATTATCATGGGAATGATAGGTGGGCCACATATGGCTAGTCAACCATAACACAGCCCTGGTTTCGCTCTCAATCGTCAACATTTACACAGTTGCCACCTTGGCCTCCCCATAAAACGGGTGTAATTCTGATTTAATGCCCACATACAATATTACAAATACACCACGGGGATTTTAAGCACAGCATCTCCGGATGCACTCTTAACATTACCAAAAGGGGTTGCATACTGAATATGGGCTTAATGCATAGTCCAATTAGACGACTCGCTAAGAAAACATATATACCAAAACCATTAGCAGTGGAAAAGTATCGTATGCGTTTACGACATTAACTCAAATATTTGTCCATTTTGATGCTTATCAATGGTTTAACCAACATAACAATGCTCAAATGGGTAAGATGATCAATATTTAACGTCAATTCATCAATTAGTGAAAAATACGTGCACATTTAAAGGAGTATATACATGTGCGCACAGCAAAGCTACTTAAGTTCGTCTGCTGGCTGATAATGTAAAACGCCAAATCTGGCAGCAGCGATGTCAAACAGCAGGTACGTCGTTTTATAGGCAAAACATGAAGTGACCTACCTTGTGAGAACCGCCAGGACCGTGTGCCGGTTATTTCGAGGGGCATCTGCGGGTTATCCTGAAACAAGGTTCCTGCTAATTCTCACATGCAAACTCCCCTTTGAATAACACATATGGTGCTGTCACAATAAATAAGCAGAAATTGGGCTGACGAAACAAAACGAAAATAGCTCGGATAGCGCCTCATACCCTCAACATGGCTGTCTAGCAAATGCAGCATACACTAATGCAGAGGTTTCCGGGTGACAAAACTAGCATTCGTGTTTAGCATTAAAGCAGATAGATTCAACAAATCTTGGAAGTGGCTACATCCGTTATGAGAAAGCGCACAGTTGCTAGTGTAAACATCTCTTCTACGAAAGTACGAAGGGATTTTTCATAAAGTATCAAAAGTTTGCCTTCGTCATTACATTTAAAGCTGACCATAGTATGAATATGCGTTAGGTGTTAACTTATAAAGCCACATTTGTCGTCAGGGATATGTGTTGAAGGATAACGACTATGTAACCCTGATGGAATAAGGCTATTATTCTACTTGATACGCAACCCGTTAACGATCAAATGTCCCGTTGTTAACCACATTATAGTTGGATTGGTCCTTCATGTGCAGATGCCCTCCAGTTTAAACTGCTTGCTGTTTACACTTTTACTGGTGAGCAATATGCTGGATTTACTTAGTGTTTAGTTCCGATGTGGCACCTTATTGTCTGGAACCTTGCCAACACTCACTATACAACTGCAGGGGTTATCTGTTTCAAGCCATGGCGACCGGGCCCAGAGCCACAGCCAACTCGACTGTGCTTATAACGCTTTGATGCTAAGCTTCTTGTATGCAGCTATCACACAAACGACGTTCAAATGAACTCTATTCATTCAGATTGTTTACATGTTAGAGAATCTTTGATTCAATCACAAAACGACGAACAGGGAACACAGGTTGAAAACGTATATAAACTGCGTGTGTGAGGCAGTTTTTCTGTAAAGGAATGGTCTCTTGGTTGACTGGGACAACGTGCAGTTATAATTTTGATTCAAAATCTACCGCTGACACCACTTCTACCTAATAATTGTATTCATAGACCACAACAACACGCCTTGCATCCAAAGAAAAAACATTGGTCGATTTTGTGGAAACCATATATGAAAATGAGACATTCATTGATATTGATATTATAGTTTTGTTGTTGGGCATGCACACCACAAGACATCTTAACCATTAGACGAAACAAAGGCTGCGTTACAAAATTGACATAAAATGCAATAACAATGTCAGTCTATTGACTCATGGCTGCTCCAAACAATGATGAACTGCGTTTATTACCCTGCAGTACAGCATTGTACGTCAAAACCCCCAAGTAACTTGCCACATGTGCATCACCTCACGTGTGAGCCACTTGGCATGTATATCTATATGATTTAAAAGCAAATAAATGAACTAGATTAAAAAGTTACCCATATGTTAACTTGTGCCATTAAGTGCTAGGGCAATGTCAACTAGCCGTGGTACAAATAGACAAATGTTCATTTCCTTCTCTGAACAGGCCACCAGTCTGCATTGTAATTATATTATATATATATATATATATATATATATATATATATATATATATATATATATATATATATATATATATATATATATATATATATATATATATATATATATATATATATATATATATATATATATATATACATTTATATATATTTTTATTTATACATATATATATTAAATGTGGTAAGGGATCAATCCCTGTAGCTGCTTTTAATTCCACAGACGCTGTAACAACGCTAGGGTTTAGCAAATACGTTGGGTTTGCTTCAGTCGGATTCGCAAAATGTCAGCCACGTCTGTTAAAGCAATGGCTATCATTGCTGATCTGTAGTTTATACACGCGAGTAGTTTATTTGCGTCCCAGAGATGAGAGTGGTACATTAGATAGCATTTCTCTGTTTAAATAGCCGGGCAAAGAATCAAGAGGTTAACCATGCGTGCTTATTGTTATTGGCACTGAGCTATCAACATGCAGAATGACTAGTTAATGTCAGCTTTCGTGTGGATGAGGAGACTCTTTTGCATAACCTAGTCCACTGCAGCATATTGAAACCATTAATATGATAATATTATATATCATTCCCTCACAGGACGATTGCCAACTTTATGTACATCCTTGTAGCTAAACGCGATAATCCCTGAGAGCTCACTTAAGAAACCTTTATATCGTTCCTGTGATGCATGCAGCGAATTCGCACTCAGGGACGTTTAATCTACGCATCAGGAGTAGTACCGGGAGGGGATGAGGGAATACTTAATATTTTATACTGCTTTGAAAGTTGCAACAGTTCTCTACGCATATGATGTGTCATCGACGTATTGGAGAAAATAAGGTTCGAATGCAAATATGACACAGGCACAAAAAATACCGCCATGAGTTAAGTTGTCACTCAATCAATTGATCGGCAAAATGCTAATAAGAAGTTGTATATTGGATTGCATAAAATAGGTCCGTATTTACCCCCACTGCGTATCTAGTAAATAAAGTGGGCGTCCGTTGAATGCATATGCCAGAGCACGATTTGCAATTATAGAATGTATGCGTTATGACCTCACCTTTTATGAGCTATAACTCCCAGATAACTACGGGTCTTTGCCTTATAAAGGGCTTACCCCTGTAGACCATGCTAATATAAATAGCATGGATGGCGTCGTATATTTTCGCCACACGTTCAGCTTTGTTTATCGCATGTGGCTGATCCTGAAGACCACCCCCTCAATGGAATATCTTGAAATATGCACGCATGGCCTATATTGATAATTATTGGATATCAATGAGCATGGCTTTTTTTAGCATATATTACACGATTTTTGCATTTAACACTCACTTCGCTGGGTTAGCTTCCATGCTATCTCTGGATAAGTAACACGTGCCAAAATTACAATAATCTTTAAGGCTCGGTTGTAGAGGTTGTCACGTTCATTTCGCGAACCCGGGGGACTTTTTTCGAACAGTTATATTATTGTTGCATTAGCCAACATTTTTATCAGTCCAGCCATCGAAATGTTGTGTCTCATATTGTGACACAGCAGTTTAGGGTATGCGTCAATATATAACATTATTGTTAATTGTTATTCTTGTGTAATTAATATTGGTTGATATAAAACGCATGTACTCGTATTCGCATTCAGTACACTTAAATTGACAATAATTAATCGTTGGCATCCAATCATGGATGCCATTTAGAGTTTGGATGAGTGATGACGAATATTTGCAGTCTGTTTGCTAAGGAAATCTCCGTTATTCATCGAGCACATCATTGGCTCATATACAATAGCAAATATATACTTCTTGTACATCCTCTGCAAAGTCAGATTGGCAGATAATATATATTTAATTATTCAGCCTGATAATTCTGTCATATATTCATCTATAGCCATGATATGTCACTATTGCAATATTCCATTGTCATATATATTTAAGAGGTTTGCTGAATTATATTCATAGCCGATATCATCATTGGTATCTATATAATAACGGGCATCATAAAAAAGTTTAACATCTGATATTAATACTCAAGCCATTAAGAATCCATTGGGTAACCATGAACATTGATTATTCTTTGTGCTAGAACAAAAAAAATTACAGGTCAATAAAATCAACTGGCGATAGATTATTACCGACCTGTTTTCGGGATGCAGTAAAAATGGTCTGATTTAGTTAGCTGCAGATATATGAACAACATGTCAGAAAAGAATGTTTAACGATCGTATTGGACATTGTTTAAATACTTGTCTGTAATTGAACAAGGCATGCCATCAGACATCGCAAGAGATCTCCGGACATAAATATATGAGATATTTCAACATGCTGACATGTCATTCTTAAAAGTGAACGGTAGAGGAGGATCGAAAGGCGCGTCTTTTAACAAGTTGGTGTTTTGCAGATGCAGATTACGAAACCTCCATTGCGAGAGTAGTTCAACCTTTACATACTCTTGCGATATGACTGCCGTGCAATCCTAGCCGATAAGTTACCGAGATAAATGTAAGCAATTCCAGACATTCTTGCATCACGCTTTGAGTAATATGCAGAGCTAATGAAGTTCATTTGATACAAATAAGAAATCCGAGCAGTTTTCTGAGACTTCATTGATCAAATGTTGGAGTCACTGGTCTATTATTGGACTGATACAGTTGGTGTTAAATACCCTTGGTCTATAGCGATACATGCAAACAACGATTGTTATTTACTGTCATTATTGGCTCCCTAGGACCCTACAAAGGAGCAAAATCATGTTACGTTTCACACAAACCTTACCGAGTCCAAGAACACCTCCGAACATTGCATCCGTCTCAAGCTAATCAACTTGCGTTTCCCTGTATCGCATGCCGTAAACCTGTCAATTACAGAGCATTACTAACGAGGCCTCCTTTGTGCTAGCTCTGCGTCTTTCGACTTGATAATGATGATTATATGACCCGTATTTCCATTATCGTTGACATTAATGGATAAAACCTCTTGTCTTTGAAAGGTAAAAAAGCACAAACGTAATGGCGCCATCTACCTCTAGATGCCTAACTGCAACCTAACATCCACTCCTACTTCTCTCTTCCTCCGTACTGAACAGTTCAGATTCATGTTTTTCCGACCAGTAGGGAGATTCTATAACAGATAACGAAATTCTACTTCTTTATACTACACCAAGGGATTTATCGCCAGATATATAAAGTCCCGTTGCAACACGATGTACATTTGCAAGGCTATATAGATGAATATAATTTCGTGGTCGGAATGTCTTTCTCTAATGGACTTTTCTAATAATGAACGTTAACTGGTTTGGTGGGTGGTTTATGTGTCTGTGGCCCCCAACCGCCACCATAACCATAAACCGAGTGCACAGTGTCGTTGACTTTAACGAGTATGCTATAACTTATTTTTATGAGCTGCTGGAATAAGGGTTATTAATAACACGTTATGCTGCCCTTTTCTTAGTCCCTCTAAATGACAAACCACACTTAGGAAATTGTGTATGTAAACTGCCTAATACACAACCTTCAAGGTCCTAGCAGATTTCGTAAGTTAGCTTTGATAACATTTCTTTGATAACTTTTTAATTATAAAGCAACGGCGTCAACGACAGCACTTTTACAGCGGTTAAGTATATATTTGATGCCAGAAAGAGCTATCCGATGTAAAGAGGCTTGTCTAAATCAAAACATTTATCATGTACCATGAATTACATAATTGCGTATTATGTTGGTATTCGATAATGGCCACGGTTGACTAGTTCTAGCAAGATAATTAATTCATAGGAAGGTGTGTTGTTCTCAGGTGTGCAGTATTTTCACGGAGTGGCGAGATGCCAAATCGTTGCCACTAATATAAAATGGATAGAAGGCAAATTTAATGAATAATGGGTTATAATAAAACCAAATTTAGCACAATCAATCACGCGTCAAAAAGAGACCCAATGCCTATCGATAAGATCGCAGTCATTGCAGGAAGACACACTGAAGACACACATAATCTCACCGAGTATCCGACTCAATAGAATGATGACTACAATCAGCTAAACCACGTGTATTCATTGCTAAGCACTTAACATCGAGATCTAAATGAATGTCAAAAATGGCTTTTCAAATCGTTGGATCTCGTCTAATAGTAGGTTGTAAAGTTAAAAGGACTTCGGACGTTGGTTGGATGTAAAGCATCGCAAATATTGTTCTTAACGAAATACGAGCATCTCATCCCTGCCCTCAAAATGATGTATTTGGCTGATACTAAAGCTCGTTCTTGGTGTTAACCACTTGATATATATTTGTTAAATCTTTGTTCTTACCTACATCAAGTTGATGTGACATTAAAAGTACCTTTCAGAATACCTTTAAGCAAAGCATTCAAGTATCTGCTGTGCAATGATATTAACAAATATACAATCAGCTACGCCCATATACAAAATACATCTACATCCAGGCACATGGTCTGCAACAAGTAAATTCCTTTGGATACAATAGTCGAAGGTCATAAGTTATCGAAAGATAACTGTTATCAGGTAAGCATGAGCAAAATATAGCACGGTTTAATGCTACTGCAAATTGTCTATCATTAATATACTTTCAGTAACATGAGGTATCGCTATACGCTGGTAATCTCATTTTAGCATGGGTACTAACATGCTTATATTATATCATTAACGTAATGGTCAAGCCATTCGAGTATTCTCATCGCTGAATAAAGGTCATACTGTAGTCGGAGATTAGCACATTTTACTGACATATTATACATACCAGGATAATACAACGTATTGTAACATTGGACCCGCCCATCATACTGACACTGTATACGTTGTTAAGCCAATTCGTTTCTGGCATAGCAACATTAAGTCAGTGTACGTTGTCCTCTGATACAGATGATGTGTCACGAAGAATTAACAAGACGGCAGTCTCGAGCGTAATAAGGTTTGTAATATAATTTCAGTAAAGTGGGGTTACAATGGCCTCTCCTCAATCATTCATCGAGAACAGAGAGTATCTTATGCAAAAGTTGATAATAACAACAAGCATGGGTGCTTATCTGCAGATCTTATATCTTAAACAAAATGGTCGCTATGATTTATCACACATTCGATGCACATTAGCAATGTAAGTGGTTATGTGGTACATATCTCACTATGACGCTGGATAAGAATATTAAATCTCATGATGCATTATCCCCATGGGATTTCCCTATGATAACATGTTAGGTCCATACTGACCTCGGAGTCTTAATGATGGGAATATCAATGAGAGGTGATCTTTGCAACACGGATGTAGTAAAAATATCGACTGTTGTGTTGAAGGGCTTTGCGCAACGACGCAGTATTTTCAATATAAAGATCAGCACGTGCTACATTATCATAACCATTCATGCATCGTCATCATAAAGGGCTTAAATGTGGCTTTACTTTGCATTGCTAGTTGATGAAGTTTGACACATTGGGGCATTTCATATAGGAGAGTCTATGACCTGTTCTGAATGAAATATTTCTGTAATTAATTTCTTCTGGCTCTAGCATATCTTTGATATATCCTTTAGAATCGCTAACAATGGACTTGTAACGATGAATTTGTATTGGTTGCTCTAATACAGGTATGCTTTTGCGTTTCATCCAAAGACCGAGATTTGGTCGCACAAGTCTACTGGTCAGAATGACATAGATCCGATCTTTAAAAGCGCATTATGACTATATTATCACCGCCCTATATAGTGGTATTCCTAGTTATTTCTAATTATTTTTACTATGCACTCATAACCCTCATGAATTGAAACTGAATTACAGCCGAGACCAACGATTTATTAATGGCCCTAAGGAGCCATTATATCACACTGCAGAGCTGGTGTATAAGCTTTAGCTGCACTCAAATGCCAGCGATATCCCTGTTGATGCATGCATGGCTGTGGCGATAGCCCATAATAAATAATAGCATAAAATGGAAATTATATGGCTTCCTAGCTCGGTCGTTAATGCATTGAGCGCAATTTCTTTAGCACCACAGCAGCCATCAACGTTACGATACCCACCATTTACTGGCTGGGTAATAGTGGAGGACTGACGAGAATAAACCGAAATAATACACAACGTTTCATTCAATACAAGTTTAGCAATCAATTGCTTACTGAGATCAATTTCTACCATTTCAGTTATATAGAAGAGCAGAACTAAAAACACTAGAAGAAAAGAATGACCTTATGTGACCAGGGCCATGGTCCACGCAGCTACGGTTACGATCAAACCTGCTTCGATATCGATTCACAACGGCGTGGTCACTTTTGTATATGAGCATCACTTTGAATGAAACAGACTTATGATATATAAGGTAGTACGACCGCCGATTTAAACCACGGTTCTACGGTTCACTGTACATAGCGACTGTTCTTAATACGGTGGACATTTAGTAATTTAGTAATAGACGGATAATCAGAATTGTCATCGTAAGTATGATTCCGACAAAGCAATTGAGAACATCATAGCCTAATGCAGTATTGATCCCAATTACTGTACTGGTCATTGATCCTCACAAGAATGCACGACAAGGTTCTTCAGAGGAATAAAGTGCTGTAAATAGCATGATATACTGTATAAGCCTATTTGGGGCAGGTCACATGTTGGATCAGTGGCTCATGTTTTGGCCCATGACGCGTTATTGATTTTTAAGATCGCTAATAAAATCACCGAGAACAATTTAGCTGACAACACAGTGCCCGCGCCAATATCATTTGTCAAACGCCTGACAGCAACACACGAACGGGGCTACAGCAGTTCAAGGCGTCTTGGTGCTGTGAGTGCTTGAAATGAACTTCACTGAATTTACTAGTATTGCTGCTGCTGCTGCTGCTGCTGCTGCTGCTGATGATGATGATGATGATGAAGACGATGATGATGTTGATCAGGATGACCTTGTATATGACAAATCTTGCTTAGTACAATAACAAAAATTGTTTGCTATCAAGGATACTGCATAGTCGCAGACTTCACTAAAACAACGATAGCCTCGGCGACACTAGCTGATACATGATGTGAGGCCTGTTTGCCTTGTTTATCGTTGTATAATAGACCGAATAATGCGCCCAAGCATTTGATTCGCATGCCGTCAACCATCATCGTCATTTTATGGAATCAATCAACGACAATTATATACAACTTGGATATGGGGCCTATCCATCATTTGATTTGTATTTATTCATTGCAGCATTCCGTACAACCCCGCTTTTGTCATATTGGGTATTGGGATTATGATTTTGTTCACATTTTGTTAAACACAATTTCGACGTGGCTGAATAAGACCTTCCGGACCGAATGCAACTGGACAAAAAAAACTATGTCAACATAGAAACAGAGGTAACTGGCTAATGCATACACGAGGTTGATGTGCAGTTGACAGCAGATATAAATGTTTTTTTCGTTTGTGTGATTAAAAGTCTTTCTATTATTAATTTTCCATCCCCTTTTTCAAATGATATGTTCATTTCGGCTATTCATATGCATGCCATGAGCATTGGATTATAAAAATTTTCAAAAGCCTCAGTTACACCAATTTCTGCAACACTGCTGGGCAATGATTGAATTCCACAGAAAATCCACCTGATGTGAGGTGCGTAGTATGCGCTTGTTGTGAATAAGATTAGCCAACAATTTGTTCCTGTACTACAGCAATATGTTACATTAGTGAGGTCAATAATAGCAGTGGAAGTACGATTCCTGGAAACAAGTTGATCACTTTGTTAGGTCATAGCAACGCTATCCACTTGTATAGATCTAAATTGTGAGGCATCACAACTAGACCAGTACATTTGTGTCTGTCATTTTGGTTTTGATAACATCAATTATCGAACCACATCGACGTTGCTACCGTAAAAGATGAGCGGTTATGTTTACCAGTTACATATGGGGCTCAATACCAGAAGTAATTGTATCCCGTTTGGAATTATGCGGTCATCAATGTCACTTTTGGATCAAATGTTACCCATGTGGCCTGGACGTTAAATGGAATGTTGAATAATACACCCAGCGATCCATTTATTCGAGGATATCGCAGAAACAGTTACCATCAAATATGCTGTTGCATTCAAAAATACTTTGAGTCATTGTCAACGCAGTTTGGCAGCCCTGTCTAGAATTGCTAACTAATGGCAGTCAAGTACGACAAAATCCCCTCAAATTGTTTCACAATTTCTGTTCTTAATTTACTCATTGATAGCAGCGTACCCTAAACTAGAACAAAGACGCAAATGAAGCAGATAGCAAGCGTATTTGAGACCATTGTGGTTCATTACACTACGATATCTGTTTAATGTTGCTTTCTGAGTTTAATCGTCTTGTGGTTGACAGCAACACACGCTTTTATGAGCAGGTGGAAATATTGATGTTAGCTTATCGATGGATAGATTTTATCAACTCTAACATTGACGTCAACCCAACCTACACAAAACATTATTAAAGTGTAAAGACATCTGGTGGTATATGCGCAGATTGTCAATTGTACCCTGAGGAGTCATTGTGTGGGCGTAATGACAATGGTTGATGTGTTAGATTCATTATGCCTTTCCCCCCATGTGACAAAAACTTCAATGGTAACTTTGCTCATCGTCAAATTAATTTAGAAAAATATTTTATTCTACAAGGTAAATCTTTTACGACCGACTGTGTTTTCAGCCTCGAGAGATTGTATAGTTTCACATGTTATAGATGCCTAGTTGCTGCAGGCAATTGTAAAGTTTTGAGCAAACAAAATAGAAGTATTTGTAATTGGTTATAAATGCAAGCACGGATAGCCACTTGGGCATGCAACTTCTGTGTCCTTAAGCAATTGTCGTAACATCACCACGAAAAGTAGCAAAAAGTGTAGAATCCTATTGTGCAAGTCTAGCATGTTATGCTGCTCATGTTGTTTAATCACGAATGGCAAGCCACTTTTATCGTCACTCGCCTTACGTTTATTCTCGTATAGATAACAAACGAGGATTTGACATTTGCTTTCTTGTGTAAATCTTAGTTGACACAGATCGGCAACACTGTCAATTGCTTAGAACATTGCTTGAATGAAAATAGGTGACATAAAAAAAAGAAAACACTGTAAGTTAACAACTGCTCAATGTATTTTTAAGCCCAACGCCATATGAGGAGTAAATTAACATAAAGAATATACTTGATAACATAGCCTAGTGATCCTATGATAGTATAAGCATGAGAGTATGTTGCTCAAAACCCTGAGACACCAATTATAGGTGCTTTCATAGAGATGGAACATCCTCAGTTGGGACGCACATATAGCCAGATCTATTGATAGGAGTTAATGTATGGCTCATTCTGTTCAGATAACATCTATATATACAGAGTTATATATATATAAAATGTATATTCCGAATATGGCAAATATCACAGATTTATTATATATATATAGTAATATAAAGACGCTGATATATTAATACCACCCCTATAAATATAAATATAAATATATATATATATATAGGAACCATATAGATATATATAATGATATATATATATACATATATATATATTAGATATATATATATATAAGTCTATATACATATGGCTATATATTGGATATTACTACCTATAACATCTCCTATCTACGATAATATATAGATATATATATATATATAGGGATATATAGATATATAATATATAACTATATATAGAAATATATATATATACATATATATATATATATATATATATATATATATAATATATATAAATATTATATATATATATATATATATATATATATATATATATATAATATATATATATCTATATATATATATATATATATATATATATATATATAAATATATATATATATATATATATATATATATCATATCTATATATATATATATATATATATATATATATATATATATATATATATATAAATATATATATATATGTATATGTATATATATATATATATATATATATATATAACATATATATATATACTATATTTATATATATATATATTTATATATATATATATATATATATATATATATCAATATATCAATATATATATATATCTATATATATATATATATATATATATATATGTATATGTAATATATACATATATATATATACATATATATATATATATATATATATAAATATATACATACAAATCTACATACATGTATATATATATGTAAATATATATATAAATATATATTATATATATATATATGTATGTATGTATATATATATATAATATCTACATACATATATTTGTAACATATATATTTATATATATATTTATTTATATATATGTATATATATATATATGTATATATATATATATATCTGTAATATATATACAAATATATGTATATATATGTATATCTATATATCTATATTTTATGTATTTCTATATCTATATATAATATATGTATCTGTATATATACATATATATATATATTATATCAATATATATATATAAATATCTCTATCATATCTATATCTATCTCTATCTCTCTATCTCTATCTATCTCTCTCTATCTCTCTATCTCTCTCTCTATCTCTATCTATCTATATTTACATATGTATATGTGATTTTATTTTTGCTTGCACGATTCCCAAAGACCGTCAATGAGATGACCCATTGTAGGATATGGCTAGAATTAAGTTATATAGCTTATAACTTAGTATTTATGGTAGACTATCGTGTCAGGAGATCTACATTCTCCATTCGTCTGACAGATGAATAGACGTGATGGAAGGGAACAAGATTGTAATGTGAAACATTTCCTTTGTTGCATTCTTCATGTTCATCATCATAATCAGTTTGCGGTAAATCGTACAAAGAACACCATTTGTTCTGTGGCATATCAATCAATATTGGGTCACAAATTGACGGAAATCCATCTTAGCGTGACTCTACTTACTGTATCACTCCACGTTGGACACGCAGATAAAACTTTTTTGCGGGTCCCTGACGCAAGAGCTCAGATACCTTATTTACCTGATAAGCACAGCTGTAAATATTTGAATGAATATCATAGCGGCACTATATGAAAGGCAACATCTGGTGTTATACGTTGGTATTGTGGCATCAAGGTCGCCGTATTCTGCTCTGAATCAGATATCATTCTGACCGATGATATACATCGGGCATCTTTTGACTGCTGATAGATGTAATTGCATTGTGTACTTATTTGCTCAACTGGCGAAGTAATTTGGTTTGATATATTTAAAATCAATCGCATTTTCTAATATCGGCAACTTTTATTGCATCGAAGTCACACATTCCTGTCCATTGATAGCATTGTGGATAATTGTATACACGTTTAAAGTATTGCGGGCGGTTAATGCGTGTGTTGAGGCCATTCTACTCATTGCAGGTTGCTGAACCAATATTTTCGGTCGCAATGTAATCTTAGACTTGTAATATTATTTCAAGTAGAAAAAACTGATATGAGGGGGCCTTCGTGTCATTTTCAACATCCATTTCCTATAGCGAGAGCTATAGATGAGGATAATTTTGACGCTTGCACAGCTTCTCTTAAGCGTCTGGGCCCTAACTGCGTTGCGTCCGTTGGCCCATTTCAACGAATGTCTTCGTTGATTATTAGGACGAATATAAACACAAAACTTCACATACGAAGTGATTGTAAATAAATATCAATCTTAAGCCCAAAACTGTCTTGCCGAGATATCATGGGGCTAATCAGACTATTGGTTAAGATCACGTATCAATGGTTTACTTACTTTCTGATGATCAGTCCTTATCGACAGCCGAAGGCGGGGACACTAAATAATCAGCCAATTTATCCTCGGAGATTGTATTTTGATATAATTAAAAACCAATCTATGGGACAAAACATAGACGTCGCTATACGTCAGAAATAATGTCTGGCTGCAAAACTAATGCACCTAGACCAAATGATGTCTTAACAATATTTGGGTCTTGAAAATAGTATAATATTGTCATAGGCTTTTTATATGGTCCGACGTATTGTGTGAATCAGGTAATCAGCGATTTAGAACACCCGCCGAATACAACCTTGTATTCATCCGCCAGAAGTCTTTTGATAAGCAATCGGTCCGTCGGTAACATTGCTCTGACGGCTTACTTTGAAGTAGATCAAGAATTGTTTGAGGTTTCGATTGGCAGCAGTATCCTGGAATATTTGCCGATGCTCAAATGATACCAGAGGTACTTCCGCACCACTACATATTGAAAGTTATTTGATATTCGAATGCAGGTGTCATGTTGAGGCTAAAGAAGATGGAGAATATTTGTCACAAAAAAACTCATATACGGACACACAGCAGATTACCATGGATGCGTACCAACTTCTTATGCCCATAATTTCGATTACAATAGACACCATGTGAGATGTTGCTCCTGAGTGATAGAACATGAATGTGACAGCTTATTGCATCCGCGTTGCTATTATCATCACCACAATGAATACCTGAACAATATATCAAGAGGATACATCAACTTAACCAATATTCCTATGCTTAGGTCGCTCCTGGTTGATGATCCAATGATGTGACTCCTACTGAGTATTGTCAGGTGTAGGCATCAGACATCGGATACATATCGAAAGTAAGAAGACCTACGAGAGTGGCACGCTTCAGCAAACGTTAATTTTATCATTTAAAAAGGACGTGCTGCCAATGATATGCCATTGGTTGATTAGCATTTGCAATCATGATTTATCAATGGAAACCTTATGCGTCATTGTGCCATAATATGCAAGACACAGTGAATGTCTTAAATAACGGGGAATGTCCGATTTATGGGAAAATGACGCATGCGTATTGAAGGGTCATTTGTTTACAACACATAGTGGTGACGTCACGCGCAGCGTAGATTCGACAGAAGTTGGAAACGCATGCAGCCGAAATGGTGAGTGTTTTGATTCCTACATTTCTTGTATGACTCTTCTTTGATTGGAGTTTTCGATTGTTATATAAAAAAAAGAACCCGCCTCAATAAAGTGAACACTAGCAGTACAATAGATTGCCGCAAATTTAACAATAGATAGCGTTGCACCTGTGAACAAACCCTGAGGTAGCCCTTATATATATTATATTTATACTACCGTTCGACCGGTGCCCTGAGGCTGCGCATGTTCAAGCGTAATAAAAACGATATTCTTGACTAGTTTGTCACGTTTTGGAGTGTAAAGCCATGACACTTGTTCGAGGTTTGATTATTTCATATGCAATTATCGGTGCTTTTTCATAGCAAACTATTGGAATATTCCTGAATGAACTCATAAATTGTATTATAAATCAAGGGACTGGGGTCTCCCTCAGGACGTCTACGTTATCTGGTTATAGTGAACTGAAACAGGGATTTGAATTGGCTGGCCGGTCGCTATCTTCTATGCATACATAAACCCTACAGAGGAGATAATGGCCAGCCAATGCAAATCCCTGTGTACTGTACTCCACGCTAGGAGTTTGGGGTGGTATGTATCATCGTATGGGTTTGGCTGACTTTTGCAGGCTTTTGGCTCAAGCACTGTAACATTATTGATTGAATTATTCTTGTCATGTTCATTCATTGATTAAATTGAACCAACCCACTTTCAAATTTAAAGGAAATCAAAATGCCAAGGAGGGGATCACGTACAAGAAGAGGCAGTGGAAGGGGTCATTGTACAGATTCTGACAACGTGTGTGGAACTGAGGTTGGTTCCTTTTTCATTTGATTCTTATCAAGGGTATTTTATTGAACTCAATACACCCATTATGACTGGGAAGGATGTGTTTAATGGTTTGAAATTGTTCACCATGACACAGGTGTCCAAGTTGGTGGAGGTTGCAGACAAGCCTGAAGAGGTGGCAGAGGAGCCCCACCTTCTTCAAACAAGGTACTTTTGGGCTTGCTTTACCTAATTGAATCACTTGTCAGTAAATAGGTCCAATGTTGGACTATCGAACCATAAATTTCCATTGGTTCTCATTTGTTTGTAGACCTCGACAGGCCGAAAGCGAGTCAATCTTGTTTGCAGAGGCTACCTTTGCAACACACCAATAACTAACCAGACCCTACAGCAGAGTAGAGTGGCTGCTAAATCTTTAGAGCTGTCACAGAAGGAGAAATGGTAAGGTATTGTACAACTCAGCAGTTAGCACTCTTCAGCTGCTCCAAAAACCTTCATGCAATTTTGGTCACAGAGAGAGATTTGTATTGGAGATATTCAATACATCAAAATGAAGACTTTTGATTACTCATATTTTCAGAATTTAGTGCGGTGGCTGGATTTGGATGGGGTGCGTCAGTTGCTGGTTAGAAAGACAGCCACAGTTTGCGCTTACAATCACCCGACAACCCACACCGCCGAAAGAAGGATTCCACCGTCCATCAACTACCACTTCACCAGACTGTTGCATCTGCCTTCAATGTAGGGAAATGCCTCCCCCTGTGGAGCGGCAATGTTGCACTAACAGCCCAGACTTTTGCACATATGCACTACCTCAGATGGAAGGAGTTGTGCTTGACCCAATGGTCATTGAGGTTATTAACAGGTACCGGGTGGACTTGCTATGGGATGCGGTTGTCGAGGACAAAAAAAAAAGATGCTTAGACACGGCGCCTATCAGCAATTGGTTCTGTGGATTCATGTATTTTTGGAGTGCAACAGGAGGGTAACTCTCTCCGGGTGTGTAAGGAAGATCAGAGAACTCTTCCTTAACATGTATTGACAGTATACAGGCTTAAAACAAAATAGGTTTTGGTAATATACTAAGCTTAAATGTTTTAATTTTTAATTTTAATCAGGAAATATCACATTGTTCTGATTGGTATTTTTGTGTGGATTATAAATTGCCTAGTCTCACAAAACATGTGGTATTACTTGTTCTGAATATTTTTGCTTCAACAAACTGATAACTTATTGTCTATTTGTTTTATGGAATGAGCATTCATATAAAAGTAAATTTTTTGTTTCTCAAACACAGAAGAAAAGAATTATGCACACATTATTTTGTCAATCAGTCATGACACATTTTCAGCTTTGACTTTTTGTGTTCATAATTCTAGCCCTGATAAATGAGATGTGACATTAAAATGAGTTCATGCATTATTTTTTGCCAATTACATGGATTTACAGACAAAAGAATGTGACTAATAAAAGATTTGTACATTTCAACAAAAACAAATTTCCAAATCATATTTTTAATCAAAACGAGACTGCTGCAACTGTTTCTTGGGTAGATGGCCCGGCACAGGAGCAATGTTCAAACTGATTTTGCGGGGTCATCAGCAGAGCGTTGTGGTTGTTGTTGTGATTGCTGTCGCATTGCTCGGGCCTTGAGATTTCTGTCATCATATCTGGTATATGGGCGTAAGTCTTGGCCTCTAAACCGATGACCACGTCTTTGACTGCTTGTTGAAGCAAGTGCTGTACATGTAACACAACAAATGGCATTATATGGCCAAATAGCTAGAACACATTACATGTGCAGCATCAGTATTTTGTTTTCTGATAGGACATTTAGTCAGTGCGTAGTTGAGTGGTCATGAGAGACTTACATTGACTGACCAACCCTACTTGAGTGCATATGTCCTATCCCAATGCCAGTTGTGGTCCATTGTCACAACTTGACTGCAGGTAAGGTATGACGAACACCTGATCACCAGCAATTGAATTAGGGTCAAGAGGATGCAATAATTTCTCTACCTGAAACTTACAAAATAAGATAGGTATGTTTACAACAACAATTTACAAATCTAAATGGTGCAATGGACTCACAATAGGCCCTTAGATTTTATTTATTCGGTGACATTTACACAAGTCGATTCAATACAGACCGATTCGATAGCAGGATATTCATAATACAACGAGATTACTTACAAAAACTTTGCAGCTTCTTCGTTGGTCACACTCCTCACTTCCCTGAATGCCTATCTTAAGACATCCTCGTATTAGACCGCAGCTGGTCTAGCTCCCGCTTCCTTCTCTTAATTGTTGAATCTATTAACAGCTTCTTGCTCCCTCCGCCTTTTCTTCGCTTCTTGGTTTGATCGTCCATTATCGCCATGAAAATAGCGCAAACTAAACACCCGCCGGCGGCGATCGGCACAGAGTGATGACGTTTCTGCGCTTCCGGAATTAATAATACATGAGCTGCCAAATATGGTCTATTTTTGGCTGGAAATGAAAAATAAGGAATTGAAAGTTTATTTAAGAACAACAAGAAATATATACGACCATTCCAACTTTGGAATCCAGATATCAGCACCATTTAGGGTACTCATGCAATTAGCAACTTTTTTTTCGATTCAATATCGAGTGATTTTTTGATGAAATGCACCTTTAATTGATATATCGAAGCCATGCATTTCATCAATCATCTACAAACTAGAGGGACAAGTTAAAGGCCTTAATTGATGCCGTGTCGGGTATGCGTAAGTCAAGAAATCTTGTAGGCCCTAAGAATAGGGTTATATTTGAGTACAAATACGCCACCAATTTCGGGATAATACGTACCTGGAAAATCAAAGTGTATGATTGAAATACCCACATCATGAATTGTCATTGCTTGCCATGCTGCGCATGCATTGCAGTAGATAAAGCTGTATCATCACATTTCGCCCATAGCGTTCTTGTTACCCGATGAAATATATAAAGTGCCTTACTATTGATCTTCTGGCTGATGCCTAACGCTTAAGATATGGGCCGGTACACATCAGTATACACAATATTCCATGAAATCCTATAACGAATTTTGATATATATATATATATATAGATATATATATAGATATATATAGATATATATATATATATATATATATATAGAGAGAGATATATATAGAGAGAGAGAGAGATAGATCTATAGATATATAGATATATATATATAGATCTCTATATATACTATATAGAGAGAGAGAGATCTCATAAATATATATCTCTCTCTGTCTATCTATCTCTCTCTATATTCTCTATTTCTCTCTCTTTCTATCCAAATCTCTATATCATAAAGGGATATTTCCCTCCCTCTATCTATCACACACCCCAGAGAGATCTCTCTCTCTCTAGAGAAGAGATAGAGATTATCTCATAGGAGAGAGAGATCTATTCAGCGGCTATATAGAGAGAGATATATATATATATATATATATATATATATAATATAAATATTTATATACATATATATATATATATATATATATATATATATATATATATATATATATATATATATATATTTATTTATCATACAAAATCAAGTATCTAATAGCTTTAAATTATCAAACATTCAATAGCCGGGCACTGACAGAATTACTCCCTGTATGCTCGCAATCTGATAAGTAATGACTATTATAACAACCTACTAGGTAGGTTTATTTATAGTTATAAGCTACACCGAAGCATCGTAATAGGTCATAAATCTGCACTGCAGCACGGTTTATTGGTCTCTCGCTGATTGTCTGACAGCAAAATGTGGGCCACGAGCGCACAGTTTGCGGTAAATGTCAAGCGTCGTTCACATCAAATGAAAAAGCCAATAACATAGCTCTATGATAAATTATTTGATCATATGCTTACCATTCATTTCTTAATGATTCGGTCACTAATCAGGTGCATTAAGTGATAGCCGGTACACGTGGTTTTTTATTTTGTTTAATGCTTTGTTGTTGTCTGCAATCATTTCAAAACATTCACACCACATCGCGTTGATGCAAAACTGCACACAACGGCATTTAACCTGCAAATGTCGATCTTACAGATGACAGCGGTTAAATATCCACAAGCGTATTATGATTTACATGCCAGGATATATTTATAGACACATAAGATGAGAATAGGCCGCTAGTTGAATGACAAAATACAGGCTAGCTGACCGCCGCCAGCCGTCTTGTAGCTTTGTTACGTCCCTGATTCAAGGTGACAAAAGCTAGGCATATCTGGCATATATATCCCATCCTTGATCATGCGTTACTATGTAACCCGTGATTGTGCGAAGAAATGCGTCATATTGGACTACCATCAGTATTACCAAAGATGTAGGGCTATAACGAGCCACAATATTCGCCTACACTATGTTATATATTTTGCCGAGCCCCAGGGCAAAATTGCTTCGCTGCTCAAGGGTTGAACAAGCCAGTGACATTTATCAGAGATTTAATTCTCCTCACATTTCGAAACCATTACCTAATCTTTGATTCTTGAATACAGATGCAACACTTTACATCAACACACATCATAAACACCCACTGAGCTATTTTTAGTTACGCTGGTTATCAAAAGGCTTATTTTCAAATGAGTTCAACGACTGATAAACAATTCCTTGCAACTATATTACTATAAGAAAATTCATAATTAACACAAGATGTTCATTGACGGTCGTATTCAAGTTATTACTAATTGATACATAAGTTCTATTAGTATATGCATAATTGACTCTCAGTATAAAGTAGATAGGATAAAGCTCAATTAATTTGGCTATTATGCGTCGAAAAATCCGTCCAAACGTTATAATATGATTGGCATGTTTTATTCATTTATTCTACACGAATAAATATGATATTGATAAAAACAAATGAAACTGTAAGGTTTTATTTCTTCTAGCAACACGCTGCGACAGTGATAGATAAGATTCGGGTAACAACAGCTAAAGATTAGCAATCTTATGTATATATAATCTCGAAGCCGTAATAGTCCTTGCTATGTCTTTCTTTTCCTCTCATAACAGTACGAAAACACATGTTATCTTCGTATTTGACGGACACTAAATTTTATGACCGGAATATTGGCCTGGTTTAGCCTCATCTCCGCTCGTGTGATACTCGATACAATATTGACAGCGAGGTTATGGGACATCTGGTACTTCCATTGTTCCGCGCAAGATAGAATCGATAATTCCAAATGTCCTTCTTGTATCAACTGGTTTCTTCAAACGGCAAATGAATCACTTATAGATCAAATGACATGTCAAAAGAAGTCAAAATAACCAAGAACTGCAGACACTTCGTATTACTGTGGTTAGGTTATACTGAATAATGTCAATAATATATGTAACGAATAGATATATGTCGATATACATACAACATTAAACCATTATACTAGTGAAGTGAGTTTCTTTGTTCCCATGCATAATGATCTCATGCAGTGTGAACCAAATTTGGAATCACCGCGTTTGCTATTGCTTGGCAGGACTATGGTATGTCGGCATGATATTACAAAAAGCCCATGATACGAAGTGAGTGACCGGATCATTTACTCCCAAGCCTCTTGTTGCATGTTACAACCTACTGCGTTTTCAAAAGAACAACCAGGTCTTTAGTTAGGTCATTTACATTTGGTCAAAGCTATAGTTATACATAACCAATGTGAACTGAAATCGGAATACCATCACTTTCAGCTGGGGAATAAGCAGTACCTTAATGACCTCCTTAATGCTGAGTGTCACTACGGCAATCTCAATTAAAGTAACATAGCTAATCTCATTCCTCGGTGGGGCGCTACCCAAGACACGTTATCCCGTCATGTGTCGAACTCAATGACGTCATTGAGGTGAACAGAGACTCGATATCTGTATAACTGTTTAAAGACGCTGTCACGCTCAATGGAACAAAGGGTTACCGTTAATCCTTTGAATTCACGTTGACGTTGTTAAAAGGCAAAGGATATCAACAAAATTATCGGTCCCGCAAAAAATTCATCATATATTAGAAGGTACTTTATGATAAGTAGGGGGTATTGCGCGGAATTTGCACAGTTTCTATGGTTTATGCTTGATAAGGCTTTGAGTCCATGTTCGGTTTGATCTATGTTCTATCAAGGATGAAAATTCACTAGTCGTACCGTATTAATGTTACAAAACCCTCCCAACAGCACATCACGAACTGCGGACAGGCACACCCTTACTCCTCTAACTCAGCAAAAGAAATGGCCCATTAGATACAATTTGTTTTATGCGTACACTTTCAAGCACAGGCAATAGAATCCTTCATAGTACAGGCTTCATTATATACGGCAATACCCAACAATGTGCAGGGTCAGATAGACAACTGCATTTTCAGCCAGTACTCGACGCGTTGTTTGTTGAAAGATGGCTTGTGTGCAGGGATAAATGATTCTCTTATAGCGGCTATTGGTTTTTTATCCATATTAATGAACCGAAAGCTACCTATGTTAGCATGGAGTTATTTGTTTGGCCAAATCAAAGTAACCAATCAAGGGCGCTGTGACGTCACCAGTGCTCCGAAAGCTCACCTCCAACGTGTTGACGTGGAGCGAAGAGCTGCTGCTCTGAGCCAAGATGGCTAATCGAAAGGCTTGCGGCCCCGAATGTACTTATGGTCGACTTGGAACTTTGAATCAGCTATATTGTAGCGAGGGAATACTTGGCAGGGCAGTTTTAATGCACTTGAGTAGTGCAAATGCAATTTTCCGTCTTGCCAATGGACATCAAATATTATCACTATTTGGTCATAAAGCAGACGCATAGGTCATCCAGTTTGCCATTTAAATAAGTTGCCAATGATGAAAAGGTATCTTTACATCTTATAAGCTACGGTATAGGCCTGAACATAGTCAATTATAATATCAACAGAAATTTTCTCGAAGATAGCAGGCTCTTATATTGGTGGTGATAATTATCCACGTCCATGTATTGGAAAGAAATTGGTACATGCATATTGCTTTGCCATATCGGTTATGATACAGCGATACTTACTTAATTAACATTCGTCGGAACATTAAGAAAATTGCTTCGTCAATATATTGATATCATCAATGGTGTTTGTTACTGTCCAATATTTCTGCAATCTGGCTCTTTGTTTCTCGGGTATATTCTAAAATTATCTATATTCATTCATTCGTCAGGTCGTGGCGCTATGACTAATACAGCTACCGGTAGTGTGATTCCAGTTGATGCGGCAGACATTGTCATTACAGCATACGATGTCCTGTCACAATATATCATTCCAAGGTTTAATCTTTGGAACACACCGATTAAGTTTACGGTGTTTTCCAATATCCTTAACATCACTCACTTTGACATATCCAATTTCCAGTTCCGAAAAACGAATTGAAGGACCGATTAGTTGTGACAATAGTATAGCGGAATGCTTACGGTCATGCCCGGGTCCATTACGAATATGTAGTTTCGAACAGTACATATGTAACTACATTTACTGAATATGGCATGACAAAGTAACATGGACGTGATTCATTCTATCACTTAATTTGAAGAACCATCAATATAAGACCGGATCGTGAATTGTAGCGATACACTTCGCAAGGCTGTTTTCACAAGGACATACAGTCGTAATCGTAACGCACTTATCTATGAATCACTGTATGTTGTCTAACAAATGCTATGCGTAAAGTTGAACAGGATGCAAACCCAAGTTTCTTTTTAGGTTTTTATGAAGATCCGTATGGAACCAAACTTTTGCGACATAGTATGAATTAAGTAAAGGTTACCTATGTTTCCAATCAATCATTCAAAGTGCACTTGTAATGGTGCTAGCTACACAAACGTTAATATACAAAAGTTAATAACTACCCCTGGCCCTTGCACTAGAAGGTTTTGACATCTTCAGCGCAAACATTAAAGATGGAAAACAGTATGTAGCGGACGTCGTGAGAGACGAGATGTATTCGATAGGTCTACCAGGACAGTTTTTCAGGTTGACATTTATTTCATTTTTAGTTGCAATTATTGCTATTTTAGGCCTGTAAACGATGTGTTTTCGCAACGGAAAGGACCTTTTTCCCACTCTCACCAATCGCAGTGACGTCGGCCCAGTATTTCAAAGTGCTTTTGTTAATATCACGGTGGCGCTACCTAACGATTGCAGTGTTTCATGATAAGCGAAGCGATCACCACAGAACCACTCAAAGTGAACCCTCTTAACGAAGCTATACTCTCTTTGTTACTATTACGTCATTATTTGTCCATTATTGCGCATATGAACAACACGGTTCGGGTATTAAGTTTGAGATTAACGAGCAAACACGAATAACAAAAATACAAAGTTGTAGTTGATCAATCATGCGCTACGCTGCTTGTGGTATTGTTATGGTTGATCAAAAATACTAACTATTGAGTCACTGTCGTACAAGACGGCGTTGACTGCACCTCAACCGTTTATCGATCTTATTAATATACTTGTAACAGCATTTAATTGAACAAACTAAATACTTACAATGTTCTTAGTTAATGATAATGTACCCGTTGCATCATTATAGATAGTGGGTCGATAGCTATTAAGGGTCCTCAGGGTCGCGCAGGAAATCGAATGTCCATCTATTTGTCTACGCTGTGCGCGATTAAATCGTCTTCAAAAGGACTCGAGAACAGTGTGACTGTCCGCCAAAACGTTGGCAAGGCAATAGATAACCAAATTATGACATGCTATTATGAACTGTAGCCCGAATAACGCATCTAAAAACTGCCTCATGACAGCTTTCAATTTTGATTTCCTAGCGAATTCCGACTTATGGCAATCTTTGACTTTTCCTGATATTTTTCACATCACATGGTGGTTCAGATGGTACCCTGGTGAGTGAAGTTACAAACTACCCGTCAACAACTATCCTAAAACAACGCAAAAAGTCACACAGAATGCTGAGCTCTAGAACTTGTAGCATATGTTATCCATTAAATTCATTAACAAATTATGCCCATGTACGCTTTTATTCCTCATACGAATTTTTAATCATGGCCTAGTAGTGACAAAGTAATGATAACTAATAAATTGTAGGGCAGAGAAAGGCTACCTGTCCCAGCTATTATATTCCGTTCTTTCACGCCAACTGCTCGCCCAATCTCACCAGTGTCTTCTACTTCCAATACCCACGGCATCAATATGCTATAAATAGCAGCAATGACTCGGTCAACGAGTGATGACGTAAGTAACTTTAGAAAGACGAGAAGGGAATTGGAGCCACAGGAAGAGGAAATCCATTGTAAATCGAATACAGTTTCACCACTAGACCAATGGAAGGGGCCAATGATACAATTTGCTAAAGCATGTGCTGTTTTGAACCTGGTATGGCTGGGGTTTGTCTGGTTGCGTTGAGGTTGTGAAAGTCTGAGTCATTTACAGTTCATTGGCTGAACTGTCAGTCAAGCAGCCAAGCGGTCAGTTCAATATGGGTGCAATGCATTTTCTCTTGCATGAATATTGTTATTTTGACGTCTGGACATGTTACTGTTGCGACATTTGGCAATGCTTTCCCTTCTCAAGGCGTGACCGTGCGCGAATCGGAATTCCACTGAACTGCAACATTGAATCTTATCTTAAGCTTCTAAGTTTGATCTACACATTTCCCGTATTCACTTAATCCGGCTTAAGTGAAGGTTACGGAAGATAATATGGCGATACATGCCTTGTTCGTGCCTAAGCTTGCTTCAACTACATTTACTTTAGCTTACTGAGCTGACGATATATTAAATGTCTCCGGCCTCGCGTAATGTGTGCTAAGTGCCTTAAACACGGACAGTATCATTGCCATTACGCGGTTATAATCGATGATGGAAAGTTACCTGGTTTAAAATCTAACTTCATTGTCTGTTGCTGAATACCAAATAATAGAGGCGATATAATAACGGGAGCAGAATGATCAAAGACGTCGGACGATCTTTTTCTTGATATGCGTCATCGCACTGCCGACTGAAAAAAATATGTAATTGTAGCACTAGAGTGCAAGGTCATTATTAGCAATGAGGTGATGACGAAGATGTCTATGTGCCCTGAGAACAGTACAAATGAATGCAATGACTTCATACAAATACGTTTTGAAATGACAATGAATTCTTCATTGTAAATAATAGTCTTTACGGACTTCAATAACAGGATACTAATGCAATTACCTCACGTGCTGATGGCGTACCTGTTCACTTATTATCAATTTTTAGTGTTAATTTTTGGTTCTTATGATATTTTATTCAAACCAAGTAAAAGCTAGTTTGCATTGCAGCAATATTCCAGCGCTTCAAAACATGTAACACCTGGTCATGGAATTGCTCGTCTTTAAACATGTGATATTCATATGCATACCAGGTGTAAATACATTGTAAATATATCGTCAAAACACCATATCATTCATGACTGGCGGGTTATGGAAGTCAATGACAAAGCATTTGAAAAATATTGGTTTATTTATGCATTCTGCGTAAAGTCCTTTTGCAGTGATAGATACTCTCTGTGATGCGTCAAACAATAAAAGCATGATGGCTCTTAAACTTCAGATAGACGCACCGTATGCTCTTCTCTTTATTCGAACACTCTGTGCATATTGCTTCTTGGAGAATTTACTACCTACGTCATTTTATCTCTGGGCGTTTAGAAACGCAGCTAAGTGATTTGAAGATTGTCGTTGGTAATGCAGGCAAGGTTTTATCTGATATTTCCATATAACTACATTACCACCGCCCAACCTACATAATTGTCCTTTTAGTTATTCTTAATCTCCTCCTATGATGTGCTCATAATTCACATACACTATCTCGTATCCTATAGAGCCGAGAGCCACAATCTATAAATGGCCTCAGAGTACCCACATATAGCATTGGAGAGCACCTTAACGCGCCGTAGAACCTCCCACATTTAATGGCTGCGCAATATTTGAGGGCAGAGGAGAACACAAACGGATTCATATAAGGCATCTCATTCGTTACATGGGGCTAATGATTTGCTCATTTACAGAGTTGTGTACGTCACGACGGTGACAATGTTGTTATATTAGACGGATATTGAGAATCATCATACATCGCATGATTCCGACAGCGTGGCTGAGAACATAATGGCCTGATAATATTGGCAGGATATGATACTTTCCAGTTATTCCCGACATGAATGCGGCGATAAGGCATTTCAGGTTCTATGAAGGGGTCTGATCATCAAGATACGGTTATTTGCTTAGTTAACACAACTCTCATGTTTGGCTGATGACATGTATTGGTTCAAAGAACGGTTACTTATCGGCTATCGTGGTGACATAACAATATATATATAGAAGTGACAGCGAATATTTATTGCTTCAGAGATGATAAACACGATAAGAGATACCTGAAATGGCTTTAATTGGTATCTACGTATGCTGGATTATCCGCAAAGTAAGTAAAGCACGGTTAGGCATCTCGAAGTGCGTCGAAATCGAGACAATCTATGCACAGTATTCATAATAGTAATAATTGCAGGATATAACAAATTAACAACCTACATCCAATCGATGTCGCCGAGAGATTATCATCAGGTAGAAGTCAAACCATTAATGTTTGATTTTTAAGAAAAGTACATTTGTCATAATGGGACCCCCATCGAGAAATATATTTTCGGCTTTGTGTTTATGGGCATTTTCCAACAACTGATTTCAAAGATATCTGCAGTTCCTCTTATATTAAATACAATGACGGGTTGGTTCTAAGTAGACTATACCACTATCAGGGACACTGTTCAAGCATCATAATCAACCACAACCAATGCCATCGTTATAAAAGTTAATTACCAACGCCTTTACGCTAGCAGAAAAGCGGCCCCTAATACGAAGTCACAAACAGCCATAACTGGACTAGCTTATTGGAATAGCCTCCCGACATATTGAGTGATGGAAGTTAAAAGCGTGAATGAATGTCGTAGACTAAATTCCCGTGTATTGTAAAATTCTCCAGTCTCCATTTGCTCAATTGAAGCTAAATTGCGTAATGCTATGCCTCTTGCCATCATACCATTACCACAATGTGGCTTCTGTTGGCAGTAGACTTCTCTTCGAACAGCCGCGGTCAGGAGTGCGACAAGTAAGACCAGTGGGGACACTTTATCAGTGGAGAGTTATCAGCTTAACGGTGTTCTGCCATTGAATTTGTAATCTATGAAAATCGTTCCCAGGGACCAAACACGACAACCGAGCCTCTTATCACACCGATGAGCTATGTCAGATAAACGCATATACCCTTTAATTAGTATTCAGCACGATTCATTCTACTGCAGAAACTAGTCGCGGCATTCTTGTCCGAAATAATGGCTATCGATAAAGTTGATGCACCCGAACCAAATGTTACTGAGGTCAAAACAAACTTCGTATCATGTCAATATTGTATTGGGTTATTACATGTTCAATCGCATTGAGAAAATCTAATAATGGATGACAATTAACGACAAGCGTCTATTGAAACCAACCTAAACACTGCAAATAAGTAAATCGTTTCCCTATAAACCGATAGCGCAACTTCATTGCCGTAGCCGTTTACCTTTTTCACAATAAGTCAACAGACTACGTGAACTTCTGAAAACATTTTTATTCCAAGAACATGTACATTCCAAGAAGATCATCGCCAATCGGCCTCCACCATAGGTCATTAGTGTTTACTTTTGTTTCTATTTGTCTGTAGATACAAGCTAAGATTGGAATATTTTTGCTATGCCTATGAGACGAATACAAACCCTTATATAATTGTTACTGTAGTATGTGCCCATACAAAAGTAAACAAACAAAAGGAATGACACCTTTGACATCCGTTACAATGTCATATAGCACAATGGCTCTAGAGCTGTAGCAATAGACGGTTGTCATGTAGAATAGTGTGTTGAATTAGTTTTAGTATCTTGCCAAAGACAGCATTTATTTTAGGATCTTGATCTGAGATGATTATTCATTTATGTTCGCGATATTGCACAAGGCATTCAGTATGCTTAATGCATTGAGTGGTTATGCTCAAGTGGCAAAGCTGAAATTTGATGTCAAAATTTATTAGTTACTTCAAGATTACTCAAGCTGCCCCTTCATTGGATGTTCTCAATGCTGAAAAAAGGGAAGGTCAGTATGAATTTATGCATGCGCAATACCTTAACATTAAATTGATGATTGACTATGATTCATATATCGTATGGAGGGATGAAAGTAAATATCGCTGCCTATCATAAATGATGACGTCAGTGAATGCAAGGTCATGTGCGGGATTCTCGAACTATTGTGTGATGGCCATCATAAACGGCATAATGTGCTTATCTGTAATCAATGCTGATGCAGTGATATCAGCCGCATTTGGCCCTCTTTAAGTCATTATATCCCAACACCAACGCGTCATTAATAAGTCTATCATCGCGGCCTATAATCAATGTGACTCGTGTTTAGGGCTCACGATTAGATGTTGTTGGACCGTGGGGTTTAAAAAGAACACGATTGACTCTGACCAATGAGAGAGATGATGGATTTGTCTAAGAAGTGCTCGCTGGTAAAACAGGAGCCACGTTGTGATGGTAATTTTAAAGCTAATCTCATATACTGGTTCCTTGTTTTAATATCGCCAAAGACAGCGATTATTACTCAAATATAAATTAACGGCCTTATCTGTGATACAACGTACAACGCTGAGTTTATTGCAGGCACACCATTCCATACATTACCTTTAGTCAATATCCACCTACTGGGTAGAAAAATTGGTTGACAGCTGTGATGGTATATCACGATTGGCGCAACAACACAAATGTCGAATTATCTTCTCACTCTACAAGTGTTCAACTCTTAGATGATTTACGATCATAAAGGCTCCTATTTGTAAATATCGGCTTGCCTAGAAAATGTTGATATTGCATTCCGTTATGTATTAAATGGACGGTCATGTTGCCATTGTCCGCATTTGGCAAATTCTTTCTAAGCGATAAGCTTGCGTTGGCATCAACAGTAGGCTGTATAACCCAGAGTTAGTCGTTGATTGTTAGCTCACATACTACATATTCTGCAAAGTTGGCTATAGCTGCCCATAACCGCAATGGGGAACGGACTGATAGAGGCAGTTGAAAAAGACAGCTGCAACGGCATAAATCTTTGCTTCTCTGTCATCCTTATCCAATCCGTATCATGGCGGTGTTTCGCTCATGTGCAGATAAACTGTTACTGTGAGTTCGTGAGCCCATGCACAGTCTATCAGAAGTTGCTCATTTAGCTCTGTAGACGGCATATTGAATATATTGTGGAAACATATACCAAGACATAAAATAGCCAATTGAGGGTTCACGTTATCAAAAATTACGCTGAACCATTAATATAAATTATCTCAATACTCACTCTGTGGGATTTGACAAAGACTTAAACTTTGTTATCACTAGATGTCTGCTGGTTGTGTAAATGAAGATTAAGTTAATATTCAACGAAAACAAAATAAGCAGGATATGTCAATATATGTCACGAACGACCATCATACTAAGATTTGCATTTTGAGACTAATTCATGTTAATGCTTTACACAACTAACCTCTGACAACTCCGCGCTTTGATATGAGTTGCAGCGTATATATATAATGCACTAAACGTAAGACAACATTTGCAATCCTAAATCAGGTTTTAAGTTTGTTGAAGTAAAATGTTGTTCATTGCAGGATGGAGAAGTGTTTCACGCATATCCCAAGGCACTTCTTCTTACAGTTGAAATAAAAGCTGGTGTTTATTTGGCAGACAAAGAGTAAGGTAACATTGAATTTTATCATCTGAACTAGTTCCCATTTCGTTTGTAATGACAACAAAAGCGTGCTCGCATTTGGATATTACGTCTGCTGCGGTCTTTGTACGTCAGGTACTACAGAATCAGTTAATCCAGCATGATAAGTATATTTCACGTAGTGTCTAATGTTATATATTACTTCTGTCGGATGTGTCATAATGATGTTTCTCATTTCTGAATCGATCATTCTGATTTAATTGTTTCCAAGTTTATGTCATTTAAACACTATAATTAAGAGAATATATGAGCATAAATATTTACAAGAATAATAATGTCACCTGCCGATTGACATCCTTGATTACAGCCCAATCAACAACAACGACACAGTACGCAGAGGAGCCCTCCATTTCGTGTAAGCTATGATTTGCAATAAAGGTCAATTTACTATGCCTTAAATGTCACTGCTCCTTATACGCTTCATTTCCAAAAATTAATGTCTTACAACTGTGAACCGAGTACGTTCTGAGATTAACCTTCCCGAAGCATAATTATGTCATGATAATCTACTGCGTGACATCCAAGTACGTAGATACTAGTCATGTGTCTGTTATAGATTGGTGTAGGCTAGCATCGCCTCAATTCACAACTGGAGCCGGCTGTTACTTAGGTTAACCATACCAAATGCAGTCTTAAACAATGATTATCTGCGACGTGGCGTACAATCTCCGTGATGGTACCTCAAATCTGTATTAGGTGGGATACTGTTGGCAATACGAAATAGCGCAAGTAACACCATAGCAGAGCTGCATACAAATGCGCATTTGTTCATCTATTTATCTACTATTAGCGATGTAAATAGACCAATGCTGGGCTTGATATCACATCAGTGCACAGTTGCTGAATAAGCAGATTTAGCCATTTTGCCACAATAGTATTCAACGACATATGTTCTTAAAATATATTTTGAGCTGATGGCTTTAGTCAAATTAGGGATTTCAGACAAGTAATGATATTTAACCGATATCGTTGCATTTATGTTCTCATTTCTTAACATAATGATTAGAATATTTCATTGTTGGATATCAAGAATAAGCCTCTTATATCTGCTGATCCTTAATAGTCATATGTAACATTTGATAATTTCTATAATTTTAAATTACAGGGAAAAATCTGCTTTCTTTGGTTGGAATCTTCATTTAAGCCAACATCATGCAGCCTGCATTTGGAGTATGTGTTTGGATAAATGACATTGCATTCGTGGACAATACGCGGCGTTTCTTTGGTCGTTTGCCGCTTGAATGAACAGTGGTATTAACATTAATTCATTGGCAATACGTGTCACAAATGAGAATCCTCGCCGGAGAAAAACGAATAACAAACTTTAAGAAAGATACAAATGCCATAAATACACATAGGTTAAATTTACGGTTTGTTTAATGAACGTGCAACTAGAGTATGGTTTCGTTTGCGTAGTATCACTAATCAACGAGCCAATAAATGCAAAATGCGTCTGGCATTACATCATGATAAACATGACGTAGTCAGTAATGGTATTGAATCAAGAAATATCCTGTTTTATGGTGACCAATATCCAATGACAATAGCTTATCAAGCGAATTGCCTTCTTAATGGCCATGATTGATTCAAATCATCTGCACTTGAGCTAATATTCGGTTACCATAGCAACGTTAGTCTGTGTGTTTTATAAAGCTAGTTTTTTTCGGGGAATCGCTCACATGTGTAGCTTATGTAATGTTATGTTTAATATAAACATGGACTGTTATCAAATGCGGCAATGTTCGTCTCCATACTAATTTCTAAATTTCCCTATCTCTTCATCTCGAAATTGGCCAATTCTATGAATATCAAGCTTGCAGCAACCGGTCCGTCTAACCAGGATTGTTACCTACAGATATAATAGCATTTAACAGTCAGCTCGCATTTTTCAATTCAACGCCTGAATAACAGACATCAACGTCAAACCTTAAATGCTTTTTTTGTATCGACTGATATTGCCCATACTGACCTGACATATTTTAGGATTTAAACACATAGATATAATTTAAAATACCACATAGTTAGCTACAGTAATCTTATAGGTTTTGTGTGAAAACAAGACCAAATTGGCACTATTTTTAATGCCTAGACTTCTTTTCTTTTTAAGATGAATTACGCCTATAAATGGAGTCACTAGGCATATACAAATGCAAATATAATGCTTTAATGCTATGCTTCTGATCCACAGCTATCACACGAGCGGCGTACGCATATATTCCGAACTTAATTTATCAAAATCGTTGCCATGTTTGGGAGTCTTGCAGTCATACGTGTGACTCGCATATGCATTAGGATATCAGGTGGAATAATGCTTATAACATGTGTGTATGCTGCAGTTTTCTTAGTTTTGAATGGTGTCTTTTTTGACTGAAACGAAAGTACCTCAAAATCTACCACAACGGGGTGGAGGGGGATGACTTTAACCTGCTAATGGTATTCATAGATCACAACAATATACCTTGCATCCCAAGAAGAAACATTGAGCGATTGTGAGAAACGATACATGAAAAATTAGACACTTGTTGATATTGATATAATAGTTTTGTCGTTGGAGCATGAATGCTACAAGACATCTAAATCTGTATAAATACAAAGGCTGCGTTAATTAATTGACTAAAATTGTAATATCAATGTCAGGATATTGACACATGACCCTTCCTTGTTATTCGTACTATGGTGTCAACGTGCAGAAAGACGGATCATTATAGATGAGGAGCCCCTTTTGCATAATTTAGTCTATAACTACAGCTTTAATACCATGATTATGATAATATACTATATCATTCCGAAACAGAAGAGTGACAACTTAATGGACATCGCTGTGTCTAACAGAGATAATTACTGAGAGGTCGCTTAAGAAAGCTTTATCTCTTCCACATAGATAACTCTTGTTCCAATGTCATGTAATGCGGTAGTGAATTCGCACTCAAAGACCTTTTTTGAATTTAAGTGAGAGTGCTGAGTCATAATGTTCTTCCATGTTACAGGAGTAGTGCCAAAATTACAAACGGGCGTGATTGAAACCTCGGTTGGTTTATATGCGAACAAGGTTTTGTAAAATTTTACTACACTGTGTTGACCTTGCTCTCGAAACTGTGTGTTACTGTAAAGTGCATATGATGCAAACAGTTGACTGCCCAATAGTTAACCTTGCACTCAAATTTTGGTGCAATGATCTTAATGTGCACATTGTAACAATTGCAATTAACGCTACTCCTAAGCAATGATTTAATACATTATGTTCGGTGTAAGCCGTATTTAACATAAAACGTCATCAGCCGGCTTTAGCGCTTATATTCAGCCTGTTGGTAATTTCTTTAGAATCATATTTATTTTCGCTGGGTAAGCCTAATTGGAACAAACGCGAACTAGTCCTTCACTCAACAGGTATGCCAGTGATGCAATAATTGCAACATGCCCATAAAAACAATACAACAACAGGTTAAAATGATAAACAACCAATTGATAATCAGAACGTTATTAAGTAGCAATAAATGAGCTTGCATACAGTATGTCATCTGAGTACTTATGTAATGGTGCAAATCGACTAAATTTACAACCACTACGTTTCTAGCCAATATAGCTTGCGCCCGTTGAATGTATAAGCAAGAGCAAGAATACGTTGACGTTTGTCAAGTTGCTAATTTCAAAATCGCCATATCCAAGGTTACCTTTATCACTGGCTTGTACCATATGCCTGAATAATATCCCATTAGCAGCATAACATCTTTTAAACTCTTCAACTCCCAGAGCACCAGGGGTCGTTGCATTATAATGCCTACATAAAAAGTATGCTATATACTACTCCAAGTATGCTTGGTCACAACAGAGCACTTTATAAATAAGTGCTTCTATTGTGGAAATATTCCTTAAATGTGCATTTCATAAAAAAATCACTCGATTTTGAATCGAAAAAAAAGTTACTAACTGCAAGAGTACCCTAAATAGTGCCGATATCCGGATTCCAAAGTTGGAATGGCCGTATATATTTTTTCTTGTTCTCCTTAATAAACTTTCAATTCCTTATTTTTCACTTCCAGCCAAAATGAAAGCTCATGTATTATTAATTCCGGAAGTGCAGAAACGTCATCAGTCTGTGCCGATCGCCACCAGCGGGTGTTTAGTTTGCGCTATTTTCATTGCGATAATGGACGGTCAAACCAAGAAACGAAGAAAACGTGGAGGGAGAAAGAAGCTGTTAATAGATTCAACAACTAAGAGAAGGAAGCGGGAGCTAGACCAGCTGCGGTCTAACACCAGGGTGTCTTAAGATAGGCATTCAGGGAAGTGAGGAGTGTGACCAACGAAAAGCTGCAAAGTTTTTTGCTGGACATGTAAGTAATCTCGTTGTATTATGAATATCCTGTTATCGAATCGGTCTGTATTGAATCGACTTGTGTAAATGTCACCAATTAAATAAAATCCAAGGGCCTATTGTGAGTCCATTGCACTATTTAGATTTGTAAATTGTTGCCCCAAACATAACTTACTTACTTAGTAAATTTCAGGTAGAGAAATTATCGCCCTTATTTAATGGCTGGTGATCAGGTGTTCGTCTTGCCTGCAGTCAAGTTGTGACAATGGACCATAACAGGCATAGGGATAGAACATGCACTCAAGTAGGGTTGGTAAGCCAATGTAAGTCTCTCATGACCACTCAACTACGCACTGACTATCAGAAAACAAAATGCTGATGCTGCACATGTAATGTGTTCTAGCTTTTTGGCCATATAATGCCATTTGTTGTGTTACAGGTACAGCACTCACTTCAACAAGCAGTCAAAGAAGTGGTCATCGGTTTAGAGGCCAAGACTTACGCCCATATACCAGATATGATGACAGAAATCGTAAGGCCCAAGCAATGCGACAGCAATCACAACAACACCCACATCGATTTGCTGATGACCCCGCAAAATCAGTTTAAATATTAACTCCTATGCCAGGCCATCTACCCAAGAAACAGTTACAGGAGTCACGTTTTGATTAAAAATATGATTTGGAAATTTGTTTTGGTTGAAATATACAAATACTTTATTAGTCACATTCTTTTGTCTGAGAGACGAAAAATTTACTAATTTATGAATGCTCATTCCATAAAACAAATAGGCTATAAGTTATCAGATTTTTAAAGCAAAAATGTTCAAAACAAATAATACCACATGTTTTGTGAGACTAGGCAATTTATAATCCACACAAAAGTATCAATCAGAACAATGTGATATTTCCTAATTAAAATTAAAAATTACATTTAAGATTAGTATATTACCAAAACCTATTTTGTATTAAGGAAGAGGTCTCTGATCTTCCTTACACAACCGGAGAGAGTTACCCTCCTGTTGCACTCCTCCAAAAATCCATGAATCCACAGAACCAATTGCTAATAGGCGCCGTGTCTAGGCATCTTTTTTTGTCCTCGACAACCGCATCCCATACCAAGTCCACCCGGTACCTGTTAATAACCTCAATTACCATTGGGTCAAGCACAACTCCTTTCATCTGTTAGTGCAACATTTCCGCTCCACAGGGGGAGGCATTTCCCTACATTGAAGGCAGATGCAAGAGTCTGGTGAAGTGGTAGTTGATGGAGGTTGGGATCCTTCTTTCGGCGGCGTGTGTCGAGTGATTGTAAGCGCAAACTGTGGCTGTCTTTCTAACCAGCAACTGCCGCACCCCATCCAGCCACCGCACTAAATTCTGTAAATATGAGTAATCGAAAGTCTTCATTTTGATGGATTGAATATCTCCAATGCAAATCTCTCTCTGTGACCAAAATTGCATGAAGGTTTTTGGAGCAGCTGAAGAGTGCTAACTGCTGAGTTGTACAATACATTCAATTTCTCCTTCTGTGACAGCTCTTAAGATTTAGCAGCCACTCTACTCTGCTGTAGGGTTTGGTTAGTCATTGGTGTGTTGCAAAGGTAGCCTGTGCGAACAAGATTGACTCGCTTTCGGTCTGTCGAGGTCTACAAACAAATGAGAACCAATAAGTCCAACATTGGACCTATTTACTGACAATGTGATTCAATAAGGTAAGGCAAGCCCAAAAGTACCTTGTTTGAAGAAGATGGGGCTCCTCTGCCACCTCTTCAGGCTGGTCTGCAACCTCCACCAACTTGGACACCTGTGTCATGGTGAACAATTTCAAACCATTAAACACATATGTAAGGATATACTTCCCAGTCATAATGGATGTATTGAGTTCAATAAAATACCCTTGATAAGAATAAAATAAAAAAGGAACCAACCTCAGTTCCAAACACGTTGTCAGAATCTGTACCATGACCCCTTCCACTGTCTCTTCTTGAACGTGATCCCCTCCTTGACGTTTTGATTTCTTTCAAATTTGAAAATGGGTTGGTTCAATTTAATTATTGAAAGAACATGACAAGAATAATTCAATCAATAATGTTAAAGTGTTTGAACCAAAAGCCTGCAAAAGTCAGCCAAACCCATACGATGATACATACAACCCCAAACTCCTAGCGCGGACGTTTTGGTACACAGGAATTTGCATTGGCTGGCCGCTATCTTCTTTGTAGGGTTTATGTATGCATAGAAGATAGCGACCGGCTAGCCAATGCAAATCCCTGTTTCAGTTCACTATAACCAGATAACGTAGACGTCCTGAGGGAGACCCCAGTCCCTTGATTTATAATACAATTTATGAGTTCATTTAGGAATATTCCAATAGTTTGCTATGAAAAAGCACCGATAAATGCATATGAAATAATCAAACTTCGAACAAGTGTCATGGCTTTACACTCCTCAGGGCACCGGTCGAACGGTAGTATAAGTCTGTAAACATAATATACTAAGTCTAAGGGCTACCTCAGGGTTTGTTTGGAGGTGTAACGCTATCTATTGTTAAATTAACGGTAATCTATTGAACCGATAGTGTTCACTTTATTGAGGCGGGTTCTTTTTTTATATAACATTCGAAAACTCCAATCAAAGAAGAGTCATACAAGAAATGTTGGAATCAAAACACTCACCATTTCGGCTGCATGCGTTTCCACCTTCTGTCCCATCGACATGTGCTCATGTTTGTAAACATGGGTGTGACCGACAGATTTCGATACGGTGTAATCGACGATATAGTGTTGAACTAGTTCCAAAAATGGTTTATTTGGGTTCTAAAAGAGTTGTTATATTAAATGAAGTAAAAAATCCGCATGCCATTTTTTGGAAAAAATGCACCTTTAAATTAGCTTTGGTCGTCAATAGTAGGTAGTATAGCATTGTTAGACTTTGTGCATCAAGCCAATTGTTGCGAAATAAGCTTAACATTTTGTGAGCGATTTAGAGTTTTGGTGAGTGCAAGCAATATACATCAATAGGTTTAAAAATTAAAACACTGGTACATCCCGTCAGAAACAGCAACTAAGGACGGAGGAGTGTAATGTTCAGATTTCTTTAAATTCCCATTTTTTTCCATTCTGCTGTGTAGAGTGCATCAACAATAATCAATTATAAAAAACACGGACCATAGCCTTAATGCTTTATATGTCAGTGGATATCTATATCAGACTTCAAGCTTTCCCATAGTACCAGAAGTCCCTTTATTTTCACGGATTTGTTATGACGGGGCCGTGTAAAAATCTATCGCTACGGATCAAACATTTCTGGGAATATTCCACGTTAACGGATGCCGAGTGAATAGCTTAAAAATTAGAGCATCAATATTCATTAAGATCATCGGTGTCAGATATTAACTTAAAATGCCGCAGTTCGATCACTCGTTGTCAACTAATGAGCTGATATTTCAAAGCAAGCTGACAGTTTAAAGCCGATTTCGCCGGACGTAGATATCAATTAGGGATATGACCAGAGTTTTTGGAACAGGTTTGTTATTCACTGCAATGATTAAAGCATCAGACCCGCGACGTGATAAATAGAATGTCACTTTATCTACCAGGTTTTTGTTTTATAGGATAAAAATATTTGTCCTACAATACTTTCGTCATTGAAAGTTAAACACAAACATGCAACTCACGGCTCATTCTCTGTACCTCAAGCAGTGTCGAATAAACATGGTCCTTTTCGCGCCATATCAAAGGGCTACAAGCTACGCTAATAAGGCACACGCTGAATGGCTATGCGGTGAGCATTTCCTCCGCGTTCAACTTCGGCCATATTGACGAATAGCGACTTGTGGTGAAGATAAGGACTTGGCGCCCCACCATGAACCAGCAGTGTTAGTGCGGGTTTTAAACAGGTGTTATGCCAAGCAGCGGCATGGTCGTGTATAATTTCGGGAGTGAGCCCTCTTTAAGTAGCTTCATGCTCTTAAAGTGCCTATGACACCTAAAATATGATCTTGAGTATAAACTAAACAAATCGATGCGGATCGAATGAGTTTTTGGCCTCCGATGAACAATAAAAGAGATATTAAACGTTCTTTGGAGCGAAGTGGCATTTCGTGCGTGAGCCGAGGTCAACCGGAAGTGATGCATATAGGGGGTCCCAGTTTCTGCAGCCCAGGTCAGCTTCGATAGATGCGCTGGCGCTGTCAGCTGGTCAGAGCCGGAGTTTCTGTGCCTACCATAACACCCACGCGTCAACCGTGAATTTATATCTTGTTTAGTCTGGATCAGTGATGCCAAAAAGCTGCGTGGCCGCGAATTGTTCGAACTTCTCTTTGGAAAGCGTTCAGTTATTCAGTTTTCCTCGGGAGGAGAAGTTGCGCAAGCAATGGATATCGCAAGTGCGCGTACAAGAGCAGATTGGCGGGTCCGACAACCCACTCGCGTTTGTGAAGCGAGCATTTTGGACCGGAATGTTTTGACCAGGCACTTGCAGTGAGAGAATCTTTAGGATTTGGGTACAACTGTTCCCGAAATATTCTCCCAACCGCTGTTCCTACCATATTCAAGAGAGGTTGCACGGATTCGCCACCAGTCAGAAAGTCTAAGGCAGTGGAGAAAAGGGAGCACCAAAAGGTGAGCTGACATATTGCCAAAATCTCTTAGATGTTTACTTTCCACAAGTTCCTTAAATTTCCTTGAAAAACAAAAAAAAAATCTAACAGTTAAATTGCTCTTTATATCCTTAGATACGAGGTGTGCCATAGAATTGGGAAAAATTATCACCAACAAGAGATTGTGCAAGGACATCAAGAGACTATCAGGCAATGCCCAGACCTCCTAAATAGAGGCTTTCCACAGCCTTCTGATCCAGTTTGCTCCAAAAACCTGTACTTTCAGTTACCTCTGTCTGCTTTGCCGATAAATCTTTCAACTATTCCAGTCTGCTTAGCTTAAAAGTTGTAAACTAGTTAGATTTTACCCTTCTTTCAAATGTAGGATTGTTGTTGACAAGTGGATCCATAAACAAAAACAAAGTGGAATAAACAAGCCGTTCAATTTCATGAAGTTTAATTTCATGAAGTTAATGTACTGCTGAATCCAACTTATCACAAAACATCCAATAAATCAAACATGAAAAGCACAAACTTATCCAATTTCAAACTGATAGAAAGGTTCAGAAATGTTTTCAGATCAATCAATGCAACTACGCATTTCGATGAAAATGCTGGACGACAACAAAGAATAACAGCGCAGGATGAGGACATGTACAGCCTCCACTACCCCAAACACAAGGGAGGGGGTCACACAGTGAGGAAAGTGCTGAATGATCTATCTTATGGTAGGGATTGTTTCTAAATTTCACTTTTATGTGAAAATTATAATCTGTAATCTCAAATGAACAGCTAATACATATATTCAATACAGGCTATGTAGAAGATCATTTGGCAACAACAGTCAGCATATGCAAGGCCAGTGACATAAATGATGAGGAGACGGAAGCATTGGAGATCCCACCCAATCTGAACTCCACCTTCGAGATCCCAGAAAAGCACCAAGCCGTCAATCAGTTCCGCTCTCGCTTCTCTGAGTGCTAGTTCCATCTGTATATCCCACATAATTGTTTTTCTCCTCTGGAAATGTTTTTCGGGTGACTGAATTCACACAGGATGGTATAGGGATGCGATTTTTCTTGCCAAGATAATGGTAGCACCACCGGATAAACTGCCTATATCCAGCGTAACGCTTCCAGCTGTAACACACAACCATACACAAACCCTTAAACCCTTAAACATCTTTACAGTGCTGAATAAATATGATATTTTAACCCATACATTGATTTGATGATTGAGTCACAAAAATAGTGTTATCCTGGTATAAACTGTATTGATAATTCAGGCTGAGTTGAAAACGTCATTCATTTGAGTACAAATGACTCAGCAGTTTTTGGATTTTTTTTCCGACATAAATTTATAATTTGGTGTTTGTTGTCTGTCAATGCTTACTTGTTTCCCTTGTATGGACCATGATGCTGCTTGTAGGCGTAGTATGCTGTCTCCAATACATCTTCATTGAGACTTACAGCATTAAAATTTAGATGCTGCGTCACACATTTAATTTCTGGTAAATTTCCTCTTTTAACCATCACTTTCTCCTGCTCCACACAGCAGACACTTTCTCTGACAGTTGGCATGGTTAAGCAGCCTCCACATTGGCACCTGAAACCAGGATTTCAAAAACCTATCAAATACATACCAGACTCTGTCTAAGACTAAGATTAGGGTGGTCAATGAAACGGGTTGTATTTCATGTGTAAATGTTCCAGACCTTTTCAGTACGCAGGAAGGGGCGATATCAACATGCAATGAGATGGCCGTTTTATACTCGGTGAAGCAATAAATATATCATCACTGATCTGAAATCATATGCACTTGTTACCGCACACAAGATTGCAATTGGTGTGTGTACAGATGTCAATGCCGTCATCAATCCATCACCCTTCTAGATATCAAGCAGCACTCTAGATAAGATTAGCGGAATGAAGACGCTACAATATCGTCAATCAAGTATGTTTTGCTTAAAGAGACTGTTCAGCCACATATAAGGCAATCAGGGATCATTTCGTTATTACATTACTACGATTAACGCAGACGTAAGTAATGACATCTTCTAATTTGTGCCGCCGAGTTTACATGATGGAAGTTATGTTGATAAGTTTTTAACATTATTATTTGACTGGAAATGTTCATGATATACTGTGGAGATCTGTTTTATTCAGTTATGTCGTTCCATCGATAACGGTGCCTCCCTAAAACCATGAACTACACGAATGTTAGCTGTAAATCATAACGCGCTCTGAATTTACCTCGCTTACGATGTGTATTCTTCCGCTTTAGTTACATAATGTAGATTTCATAAAATCTTCACTCATTCAAGTTGTGGGCATAATTGTGCACACATTAGACCGACAAGCAGGAAGGATAATGTCCGACAACATAAATGGCGACTGTCGAAGCAAGGATCTTTTTTCTGAGACCACAGCGCCGCGTAGCGACTGAAAGTCTGAAAATGTAACATTTTTGGTTTCCAAGGTGCTGTTACCAAGCAGCTTGCTAGGCAACCACTTTCCTTATATGGGGCTGAACAGTCTCTTTAAATTATGCCGTTCTGACCAAGTACAGGCGATACTGCTTTATGACGTATATAACCGTCCATGTGATCTTAATTATGTTGTAAGTAACCGTTTTCTTATCAATGGACAGCAAGGATTACTTGTGAAAGGTTTTCCGGTTTGATCGAGTCAATGATCGAAATTGCTGCTGTCCAGATAATTAAACTACCACTTCGGGAACTAAGAAGCAAATTTCCAGAGTTAGATAGATGAATATCATATCGTTGTCAGCCGTACTGTGGACGGAATGTCTTTCTCTCAAGGACAATGCTTAAGATGAATTTTAACCAGTGTGAAAGGCTGTAAATGAATTCATGGCCAACAACCTCCCCCATAACCATAAATCGGGTTAACGGTGTCGTGACTTTCATGGTCATAAGTACTAATGCTAAGCCATAACTTAGTTTTATGAGCTACCTGACAAAGCGATATTAATGATAAGTTAAGCTTCCCCTATTTTTGTTACTTTAACTGACCAACAGCACCATAGACCTCCTGCAGCATCATAGCAAAGTGCGTAAGTTACTTTGGTTAAACAAATGATAAGTTTTCAACTATAAAACATTGTGTCAAGCAATTACCAGAGTATCATACATTATATAACTGTGTAATTCATAGGTATTAAGCCATGGACACTGCCGATTAGTTACGAGATTGATCGCAAATCACTATATAGTGATCAAGACAGCCGCATTTGCAACAGCAGCTACGAAAGTATCCGGAGTGATACTAAATTCACAGAAAAATATATTGGTCAAATATGTGTCGTATTTCCAGTGGATTGTGGCAAGCTGTATATTATATCCATCAATAATCTACGATACCAGCGCGGAAAAGAGCGACAATCAGTTATTAGAACAAATCAACGACCATAGGCGGTCTTATGCCAATTGATATGATTGGAATCTTTGCTTTCATTGTTAAGCACTTAGCATCGAGACTTAAATGAATATTGTAATGAATTACCCATCGAGGAAGCATTGTCGAGGAGAATGGTGATCAATATGACAAGCATAACGACTATTTAATTTGGAAACAATTCTGGCTACTCATTAAGTTAATGTAGCAAGAGAAAACATGGATAGCCAATATTAAAAGAAACATATTAAGATAGCCAGCAAGCAATTTGAATTCCGATGTCCTGCTAAAGAGACCACATTCATTCTATGCATGATAACAGAGGAAGGCGGCATGGCAAACTATTATACTGACTGCATGATTATGCCTCACAATGCAACATGCAAGGTTTAACAGATTATACGGCAGCAATGTATAAATCCCAAAACAATGCTTTACTACGGGTAAAAGGTTTGCACAACCGTAGGATGATTGTGGCGGCAGAATATCTTAATATCTATTTAAAAGATCCGTAGAATGCACATTCGGCTTTTAATGAAGACAATATTCCATAATATATATATATATATATATATATATATATATATCCTATATATATATATATAGCATATATATATATATATATATATATATATATATATATATATATATATATATATATATATATATATATATGTATATATATATATAGCATATATATGTATATATATATTTATATATATATATATATTATTGCTATATAAATATATATATATATATATGCACATATATATATATATATATATATATATATATGTAATACACATGTATATATATATATATAATATATTTATAGATGTTGTTTCACAAATTAAACAAGTCAAACATTTACTCAAACGTTAGATCAAACCATCATTGTAATTCTTTATCCAACCAAATACGGCTTCTGTGAATAACAAGTTTCGTAATAATGAAGGTTAACTACGATATTCAATATACTGTTATGTGCAGAAGGCGTGGGAATCCCTGGTCAAGCGACTACTGCAAGCCGTGTTAGTTTCTGACTGGCAAACACTGCATATTTTCTCCTGATACAGCATTAGCAAAATAAGAGTAACAAGTGCATCTTATTATTGTCAACAGCAAGGATAGCAAACAATACGATGAAATATTTTGGGTCGAGCTTTGACTGCCCATACAAAATCAGTTTTGATCGTATTTGCATAGTTCTACATGGCCTGCGTAATCTAGGCTTGGTAATCACCACGCAGAAGAATCGAAGCACATGATCAAATATACTGGTTTGAGATCCATTGATTTGACAAAGTAATATTGAGTTTTGATATGCGTAAGTGTTCAGCTTGTTACCTATCACTTATGGTCACATGGCTGATGAATCTGACCGTATCACGAGACAATGGTTCATGTTTGTGGTACAGGTATAGCTTATCAAATATCCAGGCCACATGAGATGATTTGGCCCGAGATATCGTTGATGTTACAAATACCAACAATTAGTCTTAACTTTAACGTTCTTTTTTATTCAACTAACAATCATCAAAACAATGTTCTTAGCAATTGACAGTGTTGCCGGTCAGAGTTACTCAAGAAAGCAAATGCCAACTCATCGTTTGTTATCGGTCAGATTTACCGTGTAGAATCAAATGGTTTTCTATATTAATTTGGCGATAAGCAAGGGAGATACTATCAAGTTACCATTGAAGTTTTTGTCGCTTGTAGGGAAAGACATAATTGGGGTAATACAAACTACTACAACTGGCAGAGGGCAATTGGTTGAAGTGACAAACAGAGAGATATGAAGACTCAGCATGTGGGAGTTATCCTGTCAGAAACGTGGTGTAGTCCATGGATGATAAACGGAGTGCTGACAAAACATGGGCCGTGTTGACGTGTTGACGGTGACAATGAGCTGGTGCATCGTCTTGTCTCGCGGTTGCTTCTAACAAAGTTACTACAAATGACACCGCATCTTCAAATTCAAGCGCTCAGAAAACTACGCATTAATCTTAATCGTTAGCTCTGTTAGTTTTGAGGCCCGGACGATATGCAGATTGCGCATATAAATGGGATCAAAGTACCCCGTTAAAGCGTGAGTGTTCCAACTCATTCCGCATCAGACGTTTACCAGCCCATTCGGATGCTGTGTATAGGGCATGGATCAAGGCTTGACAATTCCTTCCGTCTCTTCCTACGTAATATATCGCTGCTCCTGATATGACAATCCTGCACTTTTTGCTCGTCTATTGGCAAATGTGCAAAAGTGGAGCGAGTTAGTCAATAAATAAATCTTACGGGGCGTTGTAAATAGGCATTTTCGAAATTGAGCTTAAAAGGATTGAAGTCTATGCAAAAGATAATTAATCATTTTATCATGACCATCACCGAGCTTTTGAACAGTTTAACGAGTTGATACAGCTAGCCTATGCAAAAAAACCAACCAAATGCCAATTTGGGTTTGTTTTTACCACACAAAGCTTTTGAACAGTTCAACGAGTTGATAGAGCTGACCTAATTCAGCCATGTGCAATAACCAAAGATAAGCCAGTTAGATTTGCGTCCATTTATACGTGACATCTGTTTGCGAGATGCCTATTGAACTGTTATCATGTGTGTCAATCGGCCGATGAAAATACTATTCCTGTTTATATATTTATGTTTTACTTTATGTGAATCATTGATGGTGTTCAATTGACGTGAATTCACTCATAATGATTGGTAAAAAAATGAATTACATCATTAAGTTGCATCCAACATAAGTATTATATCACATTGAACGCTACGTAAAATATATTAATCACGATTGGGTAACTGATTCAGTATTACTTTCTATAGATAGACAGCAGAAGATATTAAATCCTAGTAAGGACGTACTTTTGAAGCCATTACTAACCAATTGTGCAATAATTTTGACAGTCAAATACATTGTAACTGCACACTTCGTATACCCGTGAAAAGTGCCTCGGAGAGTTTCTTTATATGTTCGGCAATGTCAATACGGGAAAAACCCTACAACTGACGAGAAACAAGGTAATGCGGGGAGGGTCTCATGCTAGAGGCTTACCAAATACGTGGCTGCTGCGAGAAAATAAACACCTGTTTATTGAAAACTATACCTGTTTCAATTAGAAATGACAAGTTATATGCGTAACAAGCCGATGGTCCCAGTGGCGTCGTGGTTTATTGTCTCGCCTTTCGATCCACAGGCTGTGGGTTCGACTCCCAGGTGTGACAACCGGACTGGTTACTCGTGATTCAGATAATCACATAAAATTGGCGGTCCCATCTCTGAAAGGAGATGAAATGATCTTTGGATTCTGGTAAATCAGGGAGACGAATATGTGCTTTTAAATGTTCCTTGGAATGATAACAATAGCAAACTAGGGGGGAATAAAAAGTAAAGAAGAAGAATAAGGAGAAGCAGAAGAAAAAAAAAAAGAAGAAGATAGAATAAAATGATGCACACGCGATATATATATATATATATATATATATATATATATATATATATATATATATATACATAAATATCCAGTCGTGTATGATTATAAATATATATTTATATATATATATATATATATATATATATATATATATATATATATATATATATATATATATATTATATATATATATATATATATTATGATATCATTATTCTTTTTACAGAAGAGAAGCTTTGTTTGCTCACCTTACACATGGTTGATTACACTCTTTATTGTATCATGTGGGTTTACTGTGGATTGTTAATGAGAGAGATGAAAATGTCATCTTCACGAATGAGGAAGTACAAGTTAAGAGTTTAAAACCGGACTAGAATATAGGGTAAATGACAAAAATATTAAGGGGCGCGATATAAACATCACAATCATCTTAATGAAGTACCGTCACCTCCTTCATAATTGCTATATATTTAGCAGTATCATTAGGGCATAGTTAAAACTGCACCAGAGCAATGCGTTGTTGGATCCTATTAATTAACGGTTACTGATCCATGAGAGATGGTCACAGGAATAGCTTAATATAAACTACGACACCACGCCGGTCCTATGATAAGATGTAAAATGCTACCATCCAGTATTCCCGGTCGATCAATGTCCAGTGTGGTATATGGTCCACCAGGTATATAAGTAATTAAGCAAGAACACTATCACTACGTCCTGAGAACGTGATCCTTTAATATGTGCCATGGGCGTTAAAAACACCACTGTACTAGAAGGACTGTTAAAGGAAATATATAGTGTTCAATAAATCATCATATATCGTTACCAGGTTTCTGTGATACCCATGCTTATACACACAGAAAGTAAATCATTAGCAATGTTGCTGTTGTCTTCCACTGTCGTTTAAATGTTGTATTACATAATCAACCTTATAAAACGTCACAGTGACAAGAATAAACCATCATGTGGTTTCTATTTGTATCCATGATTAAGCATTTACATATTCTATTCATCTAAGGATACACAGAAATCATAAATTTTAAGTAATAACAATGCATCGAATCGTCCGATTTTCGTCTTTCAGGTGTGATGATTTATTTGTGAAACATCTTCCCATGCTTCATAAATGGCCAATCAGCCTTTTCACTATAGCCAGCCATCACTACAAGATCTTGGTTTGCCATCTCTGTCAATCTCTCTAGGTCAAGGACCTCTAAGAGAAAAGGAAATGATGCAACAGGAAATGATGCTGCCAAAGCGTGCGTGGCACCTAAATGACAAATAAACCATTAACTGATGCGCGATGTAATAATATACTTTCTAACTCAACAATTACAACATGTGATGAGTGCAAACTACACCCTTTCAAATTTCCCTTGCACACTTTTCAAAAGTAACATTGTAACGTTCTAATGTGCGAATACAAATCCTGGTAAGATATAGATATAAACGCCATTTAATGAGCGTAAGGCACCTATGGGCAGGCTTAAAATCAATGACTAATCACACTAGCCTCCTATATTCCCTCCTCATCACTGGTCCTCCATCACAAACGATATTCCATGGCATGCAATCGCTATGAGAACCTCAATATGGATGCAATCGCAGGGAGCTATACATAGCTACGTCGATATTGGTAATCAAGGGTGGCTTGGACTGTCAACTATATCAGGCAAAATCGAGCCCAGGAAAAATTATATGTGACAAAAGATTTTCTGAGCAATGTTTATTAATCTTTATGGCTGTAGTTTCATCTCAGTAGTGAGCAGATTATTATTTTCTGAGAGAATATACGGTAAAGTTCTGGTGCACGCTATTCCGATTAAAATGAGAAAAGCATTTCTATAAACGACAGTCTTGTGCATTTTTAACACGAGCATTGAATGTACAGTTGTCAATGAAAATGTTAATTACAAATAAATATTATGACAAATGATCGCAAACTATTTTTTGCCATTTCTCCCTTTGTGCAAGCATGATATTGGCTACGTGGCCTTTACATTGCTAATAAACCATCGAATGACGCGTGATATGTCTTAGAATATACTTTCTACCACCCCCCTCGTATATGGCGACGAATGCAGTCGTAAAAATGACACCATTTCCGCAATCGCTTGCCCCTTGCTGTGGTAATAACGTAACCAATTGTTGCCATACCCTACTACTGACTTTGTCCAATGCCAATGGTTTACCAATTGCATTTATTAACGACATAAGTGCTTTGAATAACAGTAGCATTACACATTTCTGTTTTTATGTATGAATAAATAACCGGCTGAATCTCACCATAACAGCTTATAACATCAATGAGCGGTGAGCATACTAGCCTTCTATAACCCCACATTCTTGCGTGTTGCAGTTGCAATGAAAGCGTCGACTAGATATTCATTTGCTTCAATATTGCTGCAATCGATACTGTAAATCAGGAAAGTAAGAACCCCCAATTATCTCTGACAAATTCTTGCCCAAGAAATAACAAACAGTACTATTATTTTAGAGCATGCATTGGAAGATTCTAGTTCAATGCAAAACTGACTGTAATGAGAATTTAATTTATGCAGCTGACACTGCATTGTACAATATCAATCAGGGTATGGAAAGTATAATTTACACGTCTGAACAAGCGGTGGGTAGACCCTGGACCCAATACGTATATTATGCAACTGCCTCAATGGAAGTATTGATCGAGGGTTGGTGTGATTAACACTGCAGTGAGGCCTGGAGGATAGCTGTAATGAAAGCCTTCCTTGGTTGAGTTTGTTACGATCGATTTCATAATTATTTTTGGACAGCACAAACCGTCATGAAATTTAATTATAAAGGTCATGTCTCACATCACTGTGAATAAGGTTGAGTTAAACCGACTCAAATAGTGAGATGATTTTCCCCACAAGCCACGTGGCTATATTTCTCGGAATTGGAATGCCAGTACGTTAGTCGATAACAGTGTGTGTGCATCATATTAGTGATCATGGAGGGTGATTGTGTTGCGTTCATTATTCATGCAATGGGTTTGCAGTGTTTAAACGTATATCATGCTGTTCACATTCATCTGGTTAATGTTGAGTTTTGTTAACATCGACCTTGTGAAGGAAATTTAAATTTTATTATTATTAGTACAAGCTTATGTAACCAACGCAAAATGAATATAGGCTTCCAAACTATGTTAAATTTATAATTACACTGTGTTCTTTTCCAGCAGTGTACATTGAGTTTCAAAATATGTAATAAAACAATTTACATTAGATCAATCATGCTTATCATCATAACATTGGAGAACTAGACAAGGCACTTGCGAGAGTTAACCCTACCCCACCATCATAAATGCTTGTTGGGACAGAAACCTAGTCTGAATATCATGATATGTAATTGTGCTCTTGGAAACATAATTTAAAGGTTATGATTCGGAACATAACCATATCGGCATAATTGCCGTTCGATAAACGCATGATAATGTATCACCCGTTTGGTGAAAATTATACCTCGACTTATGATGAATTTTTTGCTTTCCGACTAAGCTAATTCTAGTTTGTAGTGATAATAATGACGTTAAATACAAGGGTGTAATGTGCGTTCTCATGTAAATTGCTATAACATACATGCGTCGCCGGTAGAATTTTGACAAATTTATTAGCATGCACCTCAGTGTGTTTAGTGAACTATACAAGGGTCATGATGAGTGCCCACGGCACTTTCCATCTCTTGAGAATTATGTTGCTTGCATGCAAGTGGGAAAAGTTGACAGTTGTTACTATGATTGTTCCACAGAACATCAAGTGGTTCTGTGTGTTCTTTGATCTATCCATATCGATGATAGAATCTAACTTATTGGGGCAGTGCAGAGTTTGATATTAACGTACAGTGGCTTTATCTTGTGAGAATAGTCTTATTCCAGCTACACTTTTGACAGTCATATGCTGCGAATAATTCCCGTTACTCTAGTGTTCGTTATTATCCCATCATAAGGGTGAAATTTATGTGCAAGCGTAGTAGATCGTTCCTTTGAGTGTTAACCCGCAGATCAATGCAATTTCATCGTATGTCACTGAGATTGCATAGGGCTAGATGTGAGGCAGACTCAAAGAAGATTTATCTCAGAACCATCAAATCATAAAATTCTAACCTACTTGAATATATATTGTCACAGAGAATATATAACTGGTAGTCTAATGCATACCTACAACAACACAATTCTTTTCTTAATATATCGTTCCGATTCTATGTGGTACAATTATTAATTTATAGTGGCTATCAAATGGGACTCACAGAGGTTACAATGAAAATCGCTGATCCTTCGTGTTGCCAATTGTCCGAAGGTTTATATTACAGTATCAGTCATTTGTTGGATTAACTTTCAGAGCTTACCCCATTGTACAAGCATTAGCAGTGCTGAATACCGACTTTATTTAAACACATTAGTATAGCTTGTCGTATCACGAATAGGCAGGTCTACATGTTCAGAATGCTGATTTAGTCGATAAACGGCATAAACATTCAGTTTGATTGTCCATTATTGAGTAATACAAAAACACCATTCTTCCTACATGTTTATTTGTTTGTCATTGTAAGACATAAGTAACAGCACTTGCAGTAGAAACGTGTTTCAGATGAGTCAGCTGCTATCCAAATGCTTCCGCTTTGAAGCATCATTATTTCGCCTAATGATCCCACGTAGTGATTATCCGCCCACTGCAGCACCCCAACCTACTTTGGATTTTTACTGTCGCGACGGTGTTCGGTGTTGTGAGTATGAATTGCATGTATGTGCTATTACATATACGTGGTCATACATAACTCTTATGAACAATTCGTTTCTAAAAGTACTAGTAAAAACGCAACATGTAATTCTATTTTTAGTATAGAAACGCCACAAATGTTGTCAAAAAGTTAGCTGGTAAATAAATAAAAAATGAATAAGCAAACACACACACACACACACACACACACACACACACACACACACACACACACACACACACACACACACACACACACACACACACACACACACACACACACACACACACACACACACACACACACACACACACACACACACAGGGCAGTTATAATTATTCTATTTTGACTGTTCTGTGAAAAGTGCCAGGGGTCAGCAACCCCAAGCATCGCTGGTTCTAACAGAGGTTTGCAGTTAACGAGTACCAAAAGTAAACATACAATGAAGGCGTTTCCTGCAAAACGCTAGTTAAATGCATAAAACCAGGTTGGCAGAAATGCGCTTCCTCTGTTTCGTGCCGATCTCATTACTGATCGATGTATGTTGGGAAGGAATGCTTAACACATTGAAAAAAAAACTTGCGCACATGTGGGTCTAGGCTTATAGCACATTCGTGTAGAAAAGTGGCTGCGATATAATCTTACCGTCAAGTGAGATATATTACAGCTGCCCATACTCAAATAGCTGTTAAAGGTCCCATTTGCATGACAAAACACTTAGAACACAGATTTGTTAATTGTGGTTGATGTAGCATGCAAAATGGTATCTGTGTCAATTTAGCCAATTAATAGTAACACTCAAACAGGGGATTCCGCCTAACAAACCACTGATTGCTTACCACTTTTTCAAAAGTGGCCTATCCCAAACCAGTGACCACCCCATTTTCTAATGCAATGTCAGCATGTCTTGTTTATCTGATAATGTTCTAGGTTTCGAATGCCCCATATTTTGTCATGATTGGCATTGTATCTCTTGCCTTCTGTTATCTGTAGTAATTCTGTAAGTGTAAGTGCTAACAAAGGATATCTAAAGGCGATGTACTGAGGGTTAAACTATATATTCTGATTATTTTATGCGCCTGAGCAAAGTACAATTCAATGAAATGACCCCATACAAAAATTTCCTTGGATTTGAGCGTTCGCAAAGAATGATTCTTTTGCTTATTGAAGATAGTTATGAAGCTTATATATTGATAACTAGTGCCTGCTACAATAGGTAATATTTTCCAGATTTGGTATTATCATATTGAGAATAAGATCAGCTATGCATCTACGGGATGTGTCTTTCGACCCTAGAATGCAGTTAGAAAATAGATTACATATATCAGCAGGCAGGCTCCGCGGAAAGCTGTATGGAAGAATAACCGCTCAATGCCTTGCATGTAAAAATATCAACGCTGCTGTTTTATGCCATTCATGTCCTCTATTTGCCGATCTAAGGCTATACACCTACCATTATTCAATGAGCATCACACACGTGTAATTTATTAGCCCTCCAAACTCCCTCATAACCATCCTATCTAGCTCTTGCAATTCCTTGGTAGCCCTTAGAACATTAACGAAACCATAAGGCTTGAAACGCCCATTCCATTATTTGCGTTCATTACACTTCCTATGTCCCTGGAGATTTTGGTCCTTTTTTAGAACTACGTATGTTTTATTCACATCTTTCCAATCATCATGCGTAAATTTACGCATTGAATAATTGAACCGTACATCTGTCCAGCTTTGTTAAACCTCTCCCGAAATCGTATGTTACTGTAACTGTGACACATCCAACACATGAATGAATATTCATAGGAAGAATATTAACGAAAATATGCGAAACCTTTTGTTGAATTTGCGAAACTAGCGGACAATGCGACTTTTCACATTCCGATATCTGGTATCCATATATATTTCTGATGAATATATTTTGATTATTTGTCTAATTACATCAGAAAACGTTTAGTCACCGCAAGCATTAAGGTGCAAAAAGAAAACAAAAACTACCTTGGGTGCATTTAATATTTTGCACCTAAGAGCGCAAAATTTAATCTCGCGAAAATATAGGGAGACTTTCCAATCCATAACTTGGTATTTATGTCAATCGCACTATTCTACAGGTAAAACCTCAAAACAATAACCATTTATCTGAACAGATTGACATTGGTGAACAATGGCAGTATGAATGTCGATGGGGATGAAGATCAATGGTGATATCTTGCTCAGCTAATATTTGTGCTAAGAATCCACCGGGATTGATCGCGTCTAGAGAAAAAAAAATCATTGGACATTAGGCTTCGTGTGCAACCTTGATAACCGACTAAGTTGTGGACCTGCTCTCCACTGATGGTCAAAAATGGTCGTCAGACTAAGGGCATTCTATGGCAGTTTGTGTTCAATACACGCTGCATTGTTACCAGTACATTACAGATAATAACGTTATTCGATATTTGGGCGATGTACGCCGTCTCGGTCGATATAAACACGAATGGCTAATACATTTGATTAGTTATAGCAATGCCAGAAGAGAGAGTCGCTTCTGTTGAAATAGACAAACACTTGATCGTGTTATCGGTAAACCCAATGTCTAACTACATTTAATGCGTGCTTCCTACCCATGCCACATCGATTATACATAGTGATAATATACAAATGAATGACGGGTTGATGGAGGGATACAATTATTTAAACTACGCTCAAAAGCGACAGAGATCCCCACGGAGACATTTCTGACAAATGCGCTGGTTCTTTCAATGACTGGTGTTTTATGTTCTGTCATGCTCATTCTCGCATGCTAGCGGGCTGCGTTATTTTTTGGCAACCTGTAATCGTGCTAGGGAGTTGTACGGCTATCCAGCCAATAATCCATTATCATTCAAGAGGAGTGAATATGAGAGATTGAACTCGTCCTAATTAGGGAGTACAATGTACTTTGTAGATGCTGATCCCTTTCGCTATTGGAATAACTGCTTGCTAAATGAACGAATTGGACTACTCACATTTTAGAAGTGAATGACTCAGATCTTTACGGCCTCTACACACAGCCAGACAAGCAGCACGCAACACGAAGTCACGCACAATAGTAACTGGCCTTGATACACGCAAAGGAATCGTGCCAGTGAACCAAAACAAAACACATTATATAGGAATGGCGTACTGGTCCCGTGGGTGTTCGAAGTAAATGCAAGGGCTGATATTGAACGAGACGTTCACGTGAATGTACGTCATTGAATATTATGGACGTAAAAGCATGTAATCGACCAAGCACTTAACCATTTTGTCGAGGCCTCCATTAACTCTGCTTTGGTAAATAATATAATGTTTGACTTTCTGCGCTCGTACTATACTCAATGCATTATGGCTACCGTTTGCATCTCTTTTGTGTGATCTGGCCAGTCAGCGGCTTTTTCTGCTATGCACTTAGTATGCTTAACAAATACAGCAGGTAGGATTATTATATAAACAAAGCTTCTTATCAACTATGTTAGCTGTGTCACATAAACAACTAAAACCTACCAGCAATAATTTGAAAACCTCATGCTCTGCAGAACATTGTATCGGACCATTTTAGGCTTAGTCACATTGCGGAAATTATATGTTGGATGACGATGTTGAATATCCATCTATTGTCGCTATACATTCCATAAATTGACATCATCAACTCTGAAAATGTGCAAATATTGTGTTTTTAGGATCATCATTTCATCTGTCATCTGCATTTTAATTGATCACCATAACGTTTATGAGCACATATGTTGGATCACTCACGAATTCAAATACGATCATGATAAATTGTTCTTTATCGTAACTTACCTATACTTATCTATATGCACTGGGCTGTTTTTTTACCATGCCGAAAGAGCAGTAGAAAAGTTGGCAATGGATGCAGAAAATACCATCGATATATCATACGGCTGCCTACTGAGCCAAATATACAACAATATACTACTTTCAAGTTGAAGGTTTCAAGGAAAGTGACCACGCTTTTGTGAATAGATAGAAAAGCTAGTTAAGCCTGTACCGTAGCTGTGCTCGGCATTAACCGGGTCATCTAAGCTCATTCTATTTAAAGATCACAGACACAATATTGTTTTGATGCGCAATTAGAAAGACAAAAAAATTTTTTTTTTCTTCATAATAACTCTCATTCGGTGCTGCTCCGATCTTAAGGTACCGGGCGAAACAGGACTGCTGTACATCGTCCATCCAACAAGATGCCGCGTCATCCTGGAGCAAAAAATAATTGATTAATTCTTAGGAAAATAGGAAAATGAGGTTTTTTATCTTATTTTGTGGTCAACTATTTACTTAAGATATAAATGTATTGCTTTATGTGCCTAAGTAGCATTGAACATGATAACCAAATGTATTGCACAACATGGTCACTTGGGATAACACATTGTCCATTGTTTTATAATTGACCAATTCCAGAAGTTTCAATACAGACAAAACTTACTCATTTGTGTTAACATCATCCCTTATAGGTCCATCGATCAGTATGTACTCGAATTTAGATCTAAACAGGAACTAATGATCCAAGCAGTTTGACTTGAATCCTGGATGCGAAAACTTACATGGCCACTTTTCCATTGTTGCCAGAGTCTTCGGGCAATTTCGACATAAAAGAAGTATATTCAAGAGAGCACATGGGCTATGGTAAATAAATACAGTGTAATAAAATACTTAAGGGGGGGGGGTTGGTAATTACTTTCTCAATATTTCAATCATGGGCAATCAGTGCTTTAAAATTATATAATAAGTCTTTTGAATATACACTGATGCTAGATATATTATCAGGACGTCTGAGCTCTGAAAGGGGACAGATCACAGGCACCCAAGTAAATCCATTGAACGAGCCATCATACATGTAGAATTTATTGACTTGGATTTGTGGGCCAGATAGACCCCATTGTACGGAAATGTTATTTCTACTGTTCTACCCGTGCTAATCCATCTCGATATTAAGACTAATAGAGACGAAAACTTTCTACGCACCACACTTCCACTAGCTTGAAAGTCAAAGCGTCTTTTCTGCATTCATTTTCCGAATCGAAGTCCGTTTCTGAGCTCCCAGTCTCAGTATCTGACTAGGTCGTTATTCCGTCTACACGCAATCGTGTGGGCTGAAATAGATATCCATGGCAGGGAAAAAAATCGCAGATCGCATAATTTTTCTCGGCTTCCGAAATTCCGCCTTAGAATTTGTTTTGGGACGACCTGCAAACGTGACGTCACGCGACTTGCCTCCTAGCGGCCAACTGGTGCAAAATGAACTCGAGGAATTCAATCGGAATTAAACCTGAGCAGCACCTTATCAGCGGATTTATGTCCACTGTACTTGAAAGAATGATAAATTATCTACCGTGGTTAGATCAAAAGATACTTTCCTACATTTTGAAACATCGAATATGCCCAAAAACGTTAGTTTTGATCTTTAAAGATTAAACATTACTGAAAAGACATTTACAATGATCAGGGCAGTTATATTATAGTAATATCATCATTCATCCCATTACGGTACGATAACTCGAATGCCTTAAAGGAAACTTATTAACATACCCATATTAGACCAATGAATACAAACTCATAGCAGCAAGTCATTATACAGCCGTTCTAGTGGATGGCTCAGAAGTAGGTTGGTGGAAGTAAGAACCTTTTTAGAAAGAGAGAAATTGTAGAGATAGAACTAAGGCAATTAGAGGGGTGGATGTCAGACAGGTTACCTGTAAGATTCGGCTGCGAGGAATCAGGGAATTTTGTCTTCGTAAAGCAGTAAAGAGAGAGTACTTAGTGTGGTGCTGAATCGCCTAAACCTCTGATGATCGCATAGATAGATTAGCGATAGCAACGCACACACCACCGTTTTTTTTTTTTATCAGGCGTACAAACATAAGTGGAAAACTTTGCAAAATATGTAGATTGCTCTCACAACTTTACAGGAGTAATGAAAGCACACCCATACTGGGTTTCATCTTTATAAATGTAAAGATCTGTGAAGCAATATTTTACATGTAGGCGACTGTGCCAAATCCAAGGCGAAATTATAAAACTCCAAACGTCGAAGCCGCTGTTGGTCATTCACTTTTGCGATCGTAGGACCTAAGCGGACTATTCGAATGCGCTGCAAAGGTCATTAAAAAGTGACCTCGGAGCGTATTCGCTACAGCTCTGACAAATATTATGTTAAGTACAAAATTCGAACCTAGCGTTCTCTCATTTAAGCATGGAAGCAAGAGCTGGTTGCATTCGTACTATTTAACTTATTCATTTCAGGTGTCTTTAGACGGCATACGAATTATGCGGCCTTTGTGTTGTGTTAGTCAGTATAACAGCTGCATCTTGCCACATTAAACATAGTTGACATCTAACTCAAAAGTTTTCATATCACCCCAATTACTGTCTCAAGGCTTTGTGAAATATATCAAGCAAAGAATACGTTTTAGCATATTTTGATTTGGTTTATGCACGCAGTATTTTACACACAGCTAACACATTTTAATTTAATAGTGTTTATTTAATTACTACAATGCTTTCAGTATTGAATTTCAGTTCGTGTTAATTAAACATGAAGTATAATTTCATGCATTATTAAAAAGACCTTTCCAATCCTTCAAAGTAAGTGTCCTTTCAGTTGTACAAAACATGTCACATTTTGAATAAATATCAATTAACTGGAGTGCACGGTACATCAGTAACCAGCGAGATAATAGCCTAACAACACAATTACAGAAATGTTATTTGCATTTATTAAATAATGTACAGCAGTAATCGAAAAAGAAGAAAAATAATATTTGATTATCACTCATGTATAGATATTGCCACTAATTACTTCTTTGCACACATCGCTGTCAAATAACAGAGACAACACTTCCGGTCTGCGCATGACACGTGGCATCTTGTACTGCTGAAAATTCTTGTTGCCCTTGGTCAGCAGCGCTTTCACATTTGCAAAGGCTCCTTGCTTCACCTGGACAAAGTAAAAGGTCGTAGCGTATAGTTGTCGGACACACAAAGGAAACCACATTTGCACGATATGTTTTTTTTGACATGACTGCACATTCACTCAAGTGTCAATCATGCACTTGTATTAATGATGATTGCATCAGCACCTGTATCACTCTAGCCAGGTCAATAACATGCTGGCTCTTTCACTCCGATACTCATTTGAGACTTCACACAATGCCTCGTCCAACTAAAACAAGCCGTGCAACACAATGTCACATTATAACTGTCGTGATGAGCCTTGTGAAGTACGCAACATACTATTTAGCATTTAAGTGGCAATTGTTTGCAGGCTTTACTCCCATGGATTGTATTATCTGGTTATATAATAAGCCACAATTGCTCATCATTGTTTTTTGTCGTTTTGAAAGAAGATGACTCCTTGGCGAAGATTTCGATGAAGATAACGTAATGTGGCCTGCCCTTATTAGATACACCTTGAGATGATGAAATATTAATAAGGCTAATGTTAGTGTTTCACACAGTGTACTAATTGATAAAGCATGATGCTTGTGACAAATCATAATGTCAAACTGTGACAATTTCGTGGTCCAAAGCATGGGATAGTGACAAATCTTTATCTTGTGAGAATAGTCTTATTCCAGCTACACTTTTGACAGTCATATGCTGCGAATAATTCCCGTTACTCTAGTGTTCGTTATTATCCCATCATAAGGTTGAAATTTACGTGCAAGCGTAGTAGATCGTTCCTTTGAGTGTTTACCCGCAGATCAATGCAATTTCATCGTTTTATGTCACTGAGATTGCATAGGGCTAGATGTGAGGCAGACTCAAAGAAGATTTATCTCAGAACCATCAAATCATAAAATTCTAACCTACTTGAATATATATTGTCACAGAGAATATATAACTGGTAGTCTAATGCATACCTACAACAACACAATTCTTTTCTTAATATAACGTTCCGATTCTATGTGGTACAATTATTAATTTATAGTGGCTATCAAATGGGACTCACAGAGGTTACAATGAAAATCGCTGATCCTTCGTGTTGCCAATTGTCCGAAGGTTTATATTACAGTATCAGTCATTTGTTGGATTAACTTTCAGAGCTTACCCCATTGTACAAGCATTAGCAGTGCTGAATACCGACTTTATTTAAACACATTAGTATAGCTTGTCGTATCACGAATTGGCAGGTCTACATGTTCAGAATGCTGATTTAGTCGATAAACGGCATAAACATTCAGTTTGATTGTCCATTATTGAGTAATACAAAAACACCATTCTTCCTACATGTTTATTTGTTTGTCATTGTAAGACATAAGTAACAGCACTTGCAGTAGAAACGTGTTTCAGATGAGTCAGCTGCTATCCAAATGCTTCCGCTTTGACGCATCATTATTTCGCCTAATGATCCCACGTAGTGATTATCCGCCCACTGCAGCACCCCAACCTACTTTGGATTTTTACTGTCGCGACGGTGTTCGGTGTTGTGAGTATGAATTGCATGTATGTGCTATTACATATACGTGGCCATACATAACTCTTATGAACAATTCGTTTCTAAAAGTACTAGTAAAAACGCAACATGTAATTCAATTTTTTGTATAGAAACGCCACAAATGTTGTCAAAAAGTTAGCTGGTAAATAAATAAAAAATGAATAAGCAAACACACACACACGCACACACACACACACATACACACACACACACACACACACACACACACACACACACACACACACACACACACACACACACACACACACACACACACACACACACACACACACATACACACACACACACTCACACACACAGGGCAGTTATAATTATTCTATTTTGACTGTTCTGTGAAAAGTGCCAGGGGTCAGCAACCCCAAGCATCGCTGGTTCTAACAGAGGTTTGCAGTTAACGAGTACCAAAAGTAAACATACAATGAAGGCGTTTCCTGCAAAACGCTAGTTAAATGCATAAAACCAGGTTGGCAGAAATGCGCTTCCTCTGTTTCGTGCCGATCTCATTACTGATCGATGTATGTTTGGAAGGAATGCTTAACACATTGAAAAAAAAACTTGCGCACATGTGGGTCTAAGCTTATAGCACATTCGTGTAGAAAAGTGGCTGCGATATAATCTTACCGTCAAGTGAGATATATTATAGCTGCCCTAACTCAAATAGCTGTTAAAGGTCCCATTTGCATGACAAAACACTTAGAACACAGATTTGTTAATTGTGGTTGATGTAGCATGCAAAATGGTATCTGTGTCAATTTAGCCAATTAATAGTAACACACAAACAGGGGATTCCGCCTAACGAACCACTGATTGCTTACCACTTTTTCAAAAGTGGCCTATCCCAAACCAGTGACCACCCCATTTTCTAATGCAATGTCAGCATGTCTTGTTTATCTGATAATGTTCTAGGTTTCGAATGCCCCATATTTTGTCATGATTGGCATTGTATCTCTTGCCTTCTGTTATCTGTAGTAATTTTGTAAGTGTAAGTGCTAACAAAGGATATCTAAAGGCGATGTACTGAGGGTTAAACTATATATTCTGATTATTTTACGCGCCTGAGCAAAGTACAATTCAATGAAATGACCCCATACGAAAATTTCCTTGGATTTGAGTGTTCGCAAAGAATGATTCTTTTGCTTATTGAAGATAGTTATGAAGCTTATATATTGATAACTAGTGCCTGCTACAATTGGTAATATTTTCCAGATTTGGTATTATCATATTGAGAATAAGATCAGCTATGCATCTACGGGATGTGTCTTTCGACCCTAGAATGCAGTTAGAAAATAGATTACATATATCAGCAGGCAGGCTCCGCGGAAAGCTGTATGGAAGAATAACCGCTCAATGCCTTGCATGTAAAAATATCAACGCTGCTGTTTTATGCCATTCATGTCCTCTATTTGCCGATCTAAGGCTATACACCTACCATTATTCAATGAGCATCACACACGTGTAATTTATTAGCCCTCCAAACTCCCTCATAACCATCCTATCTAGCTCTTGCAATTCCTTGGTAGCCCTTAGAACATTAACGAAACCATAAGGCTTGAAACGCCCATTCCATTATTTGCGTTCATTACACTTCCTATGTCCCTGGAGATTTTGGTCCTTTTTTAGAACTACGTATGTTTTATTCACATCTTTCCAATCATCATGCGTAAATTTACGCATTGAATAATTGAACCGTACATCTGTCCAGCTTTGTTAAACCTCTCCCGAAATCGTATGTTACTGTAACTGTGACACATCCAACACATGAATGAATATTCATAGGAAGAATATTAACGAAAATATGCGAAACCTTTTGTTGAATTTGCGAAACTAGCGGACAATGCGACTTTTCACATTCCGATATCTGGTATCCATATATATTTCTGATGAATATATTTTGATTATTTGTCTAATTACATCAGAAAACGTTTAGTCACCGCAAGCATTAAGGTGCAAAAAGAAAACAAAAACTACCTTGGGTGCATTTAATTTTTTGCACTTAAGTGCGCAAAATTTAATCTCGCGAAAATATAGGGAGACTTGGTATTTATGTCAATCGCACTTTTCTACAGGTAACACCTCAAAACAATAACCATTTATCTGAACAGATTGACATTGGTGAACAATGGCAGTATGAATGTCGATGGGGATGAAGATCAATGGTGATATCTTGCTCAGCTAATATTTGTGCTAAGAATCCACCGGGATTGATCGCGTCTAGAGAAAAAAGATCACTGGACATTAGGCTTCGTGTGCAACCTTGATAACCGACTAAATTGTGGACCTGCTCTCCATACTGATGGTCAAAAATGATCGTCAGTAACTAAGGGCATTCTATGGCAGTTTGTGTTCAATACACGCTGCATTGTTACCAGTACATTACAGATAATAACGTTATTCGATATTTGGGCGATGTACGCCGTCTCGGTCGATATAAACACGAATGGCTAATACATTTGATTAGTTATAGCAATGCCAGAAGAGAGTCGCTTCTGTTGAAATAGACAAACACTTGATCGTGTTATCGGTAAATCCCAATGTCTAACTACATTTAATGCCGTGCTTCCTACCCAAGCCACATCGATTATATATAGTGATAATATACAAATGAATGACGGGTTGATGGAGGGATACAATTATTTAAGCTACGCTCAAAAGCGACAGAGATCCCCACGGAGACATTTCTGACAAATGCGCTGGTTCTTTCAATGACTGGTGTTTTATGTTCTGTCATGCTCATTCTCGCATGCTAGCGGGCTGCGTTATTTTTTGGCAACCTGTAATCGTGCTAGGGAGTTGTACGGCTATCCAGCCAATAATCCATTATCATTCAAGAGGAGTGAATATGAGAGATTGAACTCGTCCTAATTAGGGAGTACAATGTACTTTGTAGATGCTGATCCCTTTCGCTATTGGAATAACTGCTTGCTAAATGAACGAATTGGACTACTCACATTTTAGAAGTGAATGACTCAGATCTTTACGGCCTCTACACAGCCAGACAAGCAGCACGCAACACGAAGTCACGCACAATAGTAACTGGCCTTGACACACGCAAAGGAATCGTGCCAGTGAACCAAAACAAAACACATTATATAGGAATGGCGTACTGGTCCCGTGGGTGTTCGAAGTAAATGCAAGGGCTGATATTGAACGAGACGTTCACGTGAATGTACGTCATTGAATATTATGGACGTAAAAGCATGTAATCGACCAAGCACTTAACCATTTTGTCGAGGCCTCCATTAACTCTGCTTTGGTAAATAATATAATGTTTGACTTTCTGCGCTCGTACTATACTCAATGCATTATGGCTACCGTTTGCATCTCTTTTGTGTGATCTGGCCAGTCAGCGGCTTTTTCTGCTATGCACTTAGTATGCTTAACAAATACAGCAGGTAAGATTATTATATAAACAGAGCTTCTTATCAACTATGTTAGCTGTGTCACATAAACAACTAAAACCTACCAGCAATAATTGGAAGACCTCATGCTCTGCAGAACATTGTATCGGACCATTTTAGGCTTAGTCACATTGCGGAAATTATATGTTGGATGACGATGTTGAATATCCATCTATTGTCGCTATACATTCCATAAATTGACATCATCAACTCTGAAAATGTGCAAATATTGTGTTTTTAGGATCATCATTTCATCTGTCATCTGCATTTTAATTGATCACCATAACGTTTATGAGCACATATGTTGGATCACTCACGAATTCAAATACGATCATGATAAATTGTTCTTTATCGTAACTTACCTATACTTATCTATATGCACTGGGCTGTTTTTTTACCATGCCGAAAGAGCAGTAGAAAAGTTGGCAATGGATGCAGAAAATACCATCGATATATCATACGGCTGCCTACTGAGCCAAATATACAACAATATACTACTTTCAAGTTGAAGGTTTCAAGGAAAGTGACCACGCTTTTGTGAATAGATAGAAAAGCTAGTTAAGCCTGTACCGTAGCTGTGCTCGGCATTAACCCGGGTCATCTAAGCTCATTCTATTTAAAGATCACAGACACAATATTGTTTTGATGCGCAATTAGAAAGACAAAAAAATTTTTTTTTCTTCATAATAACTCTCATTCGGTGCTGCTCCGATCTTAAGGTACCGGGCGAAACAGGACTGCTGTACATCGTCCATCCAACAAGATGCCGCGTCATCCTGGAGCAAAAAATAATTGATTAATTCTTAGGAAAATAGGAAAATGAGGTTTTTTATCTTATTTTGTGGTCAACTATTTACTTAAGATATAAATGTATTGCTTTATGTGCCTAAGTAGCATTGAACATGATAACCAAATGTATTGCACAACATGGTCACTTGGGATACACATTGTCCATTGTTTTATAATTGACCAATTACAGAAGTTTCAATACAGACAAAACTTACTCATTTGTGTTAACATCATCCCTTATAGGTCCATCGATCAGTATGTACTCGAATTTAGATCTAAACAGGAACTAATGATCCAAGCAGTTTGACTTGAATCCTGGATGCGAAAACTTACATGGCCACTTTTCCATTGTTGCCAGAGTCTTCGGGCAATTTCGACATAAAAGAAGTATATTCAAGAGAGCACATGGGCTATGGTAAATAAATACAGTGTAATAAAATACTTAAGGGGGGTTGGGGGTTGGTAATTACTTTCTCAATATTTCAATCATGGGCAATCAGTGCTTTAAAATTATATAATAAGTCTTTTAAATATACACTGATGCTAGATATATTATCAGGACGTCTGAGCTCTGAAAGGGGCCAGATCACAGGCACCCAAGTAAATCCATTGAACGAGCCATCATACATGTAGAATTTATTGACTTGGATTTGTGGGCCAGATAGACCCCATTGTACGGAAATGTTATTTCTACTGTTCTACCCGTGCTAATCCATCTCGATATTAAGACTAATAGAGACGAAAACTTTCTACGCACCACACTTCCACTAGCTTGAAAGTCAAAGCGTCTTTTCTGCATTCATTTTCCGAATTGAAGTCCGTTTCTGAGCTCCCAGTCTCTGGCTAGGTCGTTATTCCGTCTACACGCAATCGTATGGGCTCAAATAGATATCCATGGCAGGGAAAAAATCGCAGATCGCATAATTTTTCTCGGCTTCCGAAATTCGCCTTAGAATTTGTTTTGGGACGACCTGCAAACGTGACGTCACGCGACTTGCCTCCTAGCGGCCAACTGGTGCAAAATGAACTCGAGGAATTCAATCGGAATTAAACCTGAGCAGCACCTTATCAGCGGATTTATGTCCACTGTACTTGAAAGAATGATAAATTATCTACCGTGGTTAGATCAAAAGATACTTTCCTACATTTTGAAACATCGAATATGCCCAAAAACGTTAGTTTTGATCTTTAAAGATTAAACATTACTGAAAAGACATTTACAATGATCAGGGCAGTTATATTATAGTAATATCATCATTCATCCCATTACGGTACGATAACTCGAATGCCTTAAAGGAAACTTATTAACATACCCATATTAGACCAATGAATACAAACTCATAGCAGCAAGTCATTATACAGCCGTTCTAGTGGATGGCTCAGAAGTAGGTTGGTGGAAGTAAGAACCTTTTTAGAAAGAGAGAAATTGTAGAGATAGAACTAAGGCAATTAGAGGGGTGGATGTCAGACAGGTTACCTGTAAGATTCGGCTGCGAGGAATCAGGGAATTTTGTCTTCGTAAAGCAGTAAAGAGAGAGTACTTAGTGTGGTGCTGAATCGCCTAAACCTCTGATGATCGCATAGATAGATTAGCGATAGCAACGCACACCACCGTTTTTTTTTTTTATCAGGCGTACAAACATAAGTGGAAAACTTTGCAAAATATGTAGATTGCTCTCACAACTTTACAGGAGTAATGAAAGCACACCCATACTGGGTTTCATCTTTATAAATGTAAAGATCTGTGAAGCAATATTTTACATGTAGGCGACTGTGCCAAATCCAAGGCGAAATTATAAAACTCCAAACGTCGAAGCCGCTGTTGGTCATTCACTTTTGCGATCGTAGGACCTAAGCGGACTATTCGAATGCGCTGCAAAGGTCATTAAAAAGTGACCTCGGAGCGTATTCGCTACAGCTCTGACAAATATTATGTTAAGTACAAAATTCGAACCTAGCGTTCTCTCATTTTAGCATGGAAGCAAGAGTTGGTTGCATTCGTACTATTTAACTTATACATTTCAGGTGTCTTTAGACGGCATACGAATTATGTGGCCTTTGTGTTGTGTTAGTCAGTATAACAGCTACATCTTGCCACATTAAACATAGTTGACATCTAACTCAAAAGTTTTCATATCACCCCAATTACTGTGTCTCAAGGCTTTGTGAAATATATCAAGCAAAGAATACGTTTTAGCATATTTGATTTGGTTTATGCACGCAGTATTTTACACACAGCTAACACATTTTATAATACAGTGTTTAATTACTACAATGCTTTCAGTATTGAATTTCAGTTCGTGTTAATTAAACATGAAGTATAATTTCATGCATTATTAAAAAGACCTTTCCAATCCTTCAAAGTAAGTGTCCTTTCAGTTGTACAAAACATGTCACATTTTGAATAAATATCAATTAACTGGAGTGCACGGTACATCAGTAACCAGCGCGATATAATAGCCTAACAACACAATTACAGAAATGTTATTTGCATTTATTAAATAATGTACAGCAGTAAATCGAAAAAGAAGAGAAAAAATATGTGATTATCACTCATGTATAGATATTGCCACTAATTACTTCTTTGCACACATCGCTGTCAAATAACAGAGACAACACTTCCGGTCTGCGCATGGCACGTGGCATCTTGTACTGCTGAAAATTCTTGTTGCCCTTGGTCAGCAGCGCTTTCACATTTGCAAAGGCTCCTTGCTTCACCTGGACAAAGTAAAAGGTCGTAGCGTATAGTTGTCGGACACACAAAGGAAACCACATTTGCACGATATGTTTTTTTTTTGACATGACTGCACATTCACTCAAGTGTCAATCATGCACTTGTATTAATGATGATTGCATCAGCACCTGTATCACTCTAGCCAGGTCAATAGCATGCCGGCTCATTCACTCCGATACTCATTTGAGACTTCACACAATGCCTCGTCCAACTAAAACAACCCGTGCAACTCAATGTCACATTGTAACTGTCGTGATGAGCCTTGTGAAGTACGCAACATACTACTTACCATTTAAGTGCCTCTTGTTTGTACGCTTAAGTATTTAAGTGGCAATTGTTTGCAGGCTTTACTCCCATGGATTGTATTATCTGGTTATATAATAAGCCACAATTGCTCATCATTGTTTTTTGTCGTTTTGAAAGAAGATGACTCCTTGGCGAAGATTTCGATGAAGATAACGTAATGTGGCCTGCCCTTATTAGATACACCTTGAGATGATGAAATATTAATAAGGCTAATGTTAGTGTTTCACACAGTGTACTAATTGATAAAGCATGATGCTTGTGACAAATCATAATGTCAAACTGTGACAATTTCGTGGTCCAAAGCATGGGATAGTGACAAATCTTACCCAACATCGTTTCTACATGAATGTTTTCTGTAGCCGTGTAATCAACGCACAGGGGACCCTCCAACCTCTTCTGTGCCGTATTCAACGCATTGAAAAATGTAACTTGATCCATCTTTCAAAGGTCGGACTAAGGCTATGACCCGACCTCAATATAATTTGAAGAAATTAAATGATGATTTTGCGTTAACTTGGAAATACGAATGTTATTCTCAGGTCATCAGATGTATCAATGGAAGCAAGATGCTGACAGCAAAGAGGATGCGACTATGAAAGCAGAGTACCTTCTATCGTGCTGCTAAGACTTTGGAAGAGTTATACATACCTATATTGGAACTCATACATCGGACGACTCGTTTAAATGACCAACAACTTTGATCACATCCCCGACACGATATCTGTAAAGTCCATCTTCTGTGGTGATGACCAGTTCATAGCACATACCCAGCTCCAGCTGTTTAAACACATATTAACATGATATTGGTATTGTGATGTACATGCAATGCGTGTTTAAACCTCACAGCTGAGATAAAAATAAGTCCGTTATGTGAAATACCAATTAATTAACAAGACTTACCTGGTCAACATAACGCACATTTGGTTGGTCTAGGTTGATGGTGTCCTCCGGGATATACTCGTAAAAGGCAGTATCTATTGCGCATGCGTAGGCAGTCTGCGTTCCAACACATGAGGCATTATCAACAACTACACCATACATTCCTTCTCTTCCACCGTGACAATAACGGTTGTGAGAAACTCCTTTCATGTATGTGGACTCTAATAGCCTAGCAGCTGCTTCAAAGGCCCCTGTTGATAACGTAGACACGTGTCGCATACAGGGCCATAATGCCAACATCTCCTTTAGCAACAGCTCGTGGCACCTCGGCATCACACTCGGGGTTAGCTTTCAGATATCTGTTGACGTCACATCGCCCATGATCAGTCACTTCAACATGGCTACTTAGAGTACCGCATGTCTAATCTTTACAAAGGCTCGAAATGTCCTTCTCCAAATAGACAAGCTCTCGCTCAGCAAGTGCGAATAACGCCGATACATATTCGGTAGCCACGTAGCTGTCTATTTTGCCTGGTATACTTGTGGGTACTACAGTGTATGCCGGTGCCCTTGCCATTAACGAGCCGATAGTCTGTACAGGAAGCCCACACTCAGTGTATGGCACATAAAACTTATACTTTAGGCTAACTTTCCGTTTGATACTATTTATATTAGCGCTTACAAATTTAAGGAATCCAAGCACAGGTTTAAATCTAGATGACGCATTCGCCATCGTGAGAATGCGTTTACTTTTGCCTGTAATTCCTTATGTTGTCACCAAGCTTATTAGAGACGTCAAAATATTAGCTTTTTCGCGAGCCATTTTTTCTATATACTGTCAGGGTAGAATGCAGACAGGGAAACCTTTTTCGAATACTCTTCACGCGAATGGATCGTGCTAAAACCGTGCCGAAGTCCAAACTCTGTATTTTGATTAAGACGCAGAATGTGCGAGAATTCTTTATGCTGCCTATTCCGGATATACTTGGATGCAGTAACAAACATTCTTGCCGCATATATAACCTAAGATTGATCCACTTCTTAGTGAGAAATATTGCAGTATAAGCGAAGTTAGTGAATGGCTATCGGCGGGACCGAGATACGTAATATCCACAGCAATGATGCTGCAGGCCATGCTCAGCAATCTTAACACTTCATCCAAACACAGGCAGAGCAACAAAATTCAAAAGCGCACGGGTCAATTTTAATTTCACGTAAGCGTTAATTGTATTAAGCTGAGAGAAGACAAAGTGTTACCAATCAGAAGACAGGTAAAGCTTAAGTGCTGTTCGTGCTGGGTTGATATGAACACCAGGTTGAGATGGCCAGTAGCAAAGCTGCTACTCCACCGCACTTCATCAAAATAGACTTACCCATGCTAACATATGACGCATATCATTTAAGTTCTAGAAACTGTCCCCACTCTGAAGTTTGTTGGACCAATGATGTCCTGATCCAGTTAACTTGCAAAATATACACCCAAAATCCATATTGATCGCTTGTTAACCGTTGGACTTCAACCCTACAGGTAAAAATCAATCACTCTCTCTGCTTGGTCATAGTCTCAACAGGTTCAAAAACTGGCCACATATGCTAATAAACTGATATAAAAATGAATGGACTTCGAATGAAAGTACACCTTGATGGCCCGTGCTGTCTGGATAAAAGTACAACGTGTAATGGTGACTCCACACCTGTTAGCCGAAGAACCTGCGTTCTTGTCATAACTTCTTGTCATAGTGTCACTTAAAACCACGTGTATTTCTCTTTTTATTTTGGAGCTGTTGTCGCCTCGATCGATCAGATGACTCCACAACTTGAACAGCTGTCGAGCCCCGAGATGTTGGATCAACAGTGCTTTTGTTGATTCATGGTATCGTCGCCTGATATCGGGGTGTCTTTCGCGTTATGTCATAATCTTCACGCAGCTTAGCGTCGCTATAAACTCTTCGCTCGAGACATTCACATCCCTCTTAATATCGGTCCCAGGCCAATTCCCTCGCATTCCACAGTTATTGACTATCAAAAACTACCATCCACAGTGCGGACATGAAAGATCAAGTATTGTAAACTGCGCGTACGCTGTTATATGCAATTTCTTCTCGATAGGTGCATCCCAGACCGAATTATTTATTGATTGGGCAGCTGACATTTATAAAATAGTGTGCTTGCTATTTTCGCTATTCATACGCCTGTTGTGCGACGTGTTTTGGCAGCAGCATGGCTCTGTGAAACGACATTTTTCCCGTTCAATCGCAATGACGTAAGCCCAGTATTCCCATGCGCTTTTGTTTATGTCACGGTAGCGCCACCTCACGATTGCAATGTATTATAATAAGGGAAGTGATCACTCGAAGTGAGACCTCTTAGCGTAGCTATAAACTCATTGGTGACTATGCCTGTTATATATACAAAAATTTATTGGATGTAATCCACGGAACTGAAAACGGTTTTGCTAACAGTTTTAAGGTAAAGCCATGGTGGATTGTTATGTGCGCATTGATGTGATGCAATGATGGTATCGAGTGCAGCTGGAGGGGACATCTAATGTGTTTCTGTGTTTGAGTGTGTGTGTGTACGTGTGTGTGTGTGACTGTCTGGTTGAATAAGCGACATCTATCTAGGAATGGAATCTGACAACAGCGAAAAAACTTCCAGGCCTATAGCTATTTCAACTATATAGGGAGCTCAAATTGTATCAGATAATCACTGTAAATTCATTGTATGCTTAATGCTGGTTATCGTCGATCTTCCGTAAAGATATTGCATAACATAGTATCATAATGACGTTATGACGGTTAACATTTTGCTGAATGTTTCAGCATGATGCTCACGTTTTAATCAACATCTTATCTTAAGGTCGTATAGAGTAATAATGTATATTAGTCTGAATACCTAGGTTACTAAGTATTACCATGCATTAGGTATAAATCAGCCTATTACAGAATTAACCCAGCTGCTAAAAGCCTAATTTTTGCCTTAGGAGGGAGAGGAGCCTAACCAAGGTAATATTGGGCCTGCTTTACCAAATTTAATCGCTGACTTTTTCAGTAAATAAGGGATCCCATGTTGAGCTTATTGAGCCACTGGTTCTCCTTGGCTTGTAGACCTCTACATGCCGAAAGCGAGTTAATCCGGCTCGCAGAGGCTACCTTGGCAACACACCAAGAACTAACCAGGCCCTACAACAGGGCTGGTGCAACTGCCTTCAATGTAGGGAGATGCCTACCCCTATGGAGCGGCAATGTTGCAATAACAGACAAGTTCTGCATTACCTCAGATGGAAAGAGTTGTGCTCGACCCGATGGTCATCAAGGTAAGTAACTGGTCCGGGCGTACTTGCTAGGGGAGTAAGATGTGGCTGTTGAGGACCGGCATAAAATGCTTAGACATGGTAGCCTGTCGGCAATTTGTTTTTTGGATTCATGGCTTTTAGGGGTGGGGGAGAGCAACAAGAAGGATATTGTCTCCTGCTCTGTCTGGAAGATCAGAGACCTCTACCCTGACCAGTATGGACAGAATACTGGCTTTATACGAAGTAGATTTGAGTAATATTTAGCTTTAATGTTTTAATTTGTAATTAAATCAGGATATATTAAATTAAAGTGAGTTATTTATTCTCCAAATCGATGAGTTCTATTGCGATTTAGATTTGCACACAAATGAATGTGACCTATAAAGACATGAACATTTTGACAAAAACTAATTTCTATAACGAGACTCCTGTAACTCCACTATTTCTTGGATAAATGGTCTTGGCACAGGATCAATGTTCAATCTAATGGAGCGGGGGTCATCAGCAGAGCGATATGGCTGTTGTTGTCGAATGCTGTCTCATTGCCTGTGCCTAAAGACATCTTCCATTACATCAGGTAGATAGGCGTCTTGGCCACTTTCCGTATAAATATATATATATATATATATATATATATATATATATATATATATATATATATATATATATATATATATATATATATATATATATATATATATATATATATATATAAACTATAGTGGGTAAGACGCTCTATATACCTATGTAACAGGGTGGTCAATATGTCACACCGATCTTCTTTGGGCTAGCCATCTTTTACGGTGGATCTCTCTCTCATAATTGGCTATCTCTATTCTCAAAGCCTATAACCTCTCTCTTGTGCGTCTTCTCTCTCTCTCGCTCTCTCTCTCTGCTCTCTCTCTCTCTCTCTCTACTCTCTAGCGCTCTCTCTCTCTCTCTCTCTCTCTCTCTCTCTCTCTCTCTCTCTATCCCGGCCCGTGGGTAAGGACGCCTGGATACCTGATGTACCAGGTGGTCAACTGGTCAAAACAAAAGGGGACAAAAGACATTTGTTTTACGGTAGCCATTTTTTACGGTGGATGCTCGATGTAATTGGCTATGGATATTCAAGAGCCTATAACCATAAACATTGTGCGTTTTAAAGTTATATATGGCGCCCCCTAATGCCATTCAATGGCCAACATTACGAAATAAAAATATCATTTTATATTTATACATATATGGCAAATAGCCATGCCATTAATATTACAAATGTATAATATATTGTCTTTTACCTGTATATATACAATTATATACGAATATGCTACAAATAGCAGTACATGTATACCATATATATAGAATATATATATATATATATATATATATATATAGCTATATATATATATATATATATATATATATATATATAGATATATAATATGTACATATATATAAATATATATATGAATATATATCTATATCTACATGTCAATATAAATATATTATATATATAAAATATGTATATATATCTATATATATCTAATATATATATATAAATATATATCTATATATATATATATCTATATATATATATGTATATATATATCTATATATATATATGTATTTATATCTATATATATATATTTATATATATATATATATATATGCATAGATATATACATATGTACATGTATATATAATATGAATATATATGTTGGTACATGTCAATATATATATTTATATATAAAAATGTATATTTAAATATATATATCTATATATATATATAAATATATATATATGCGTATTATATATAAATATATATATATATGTATACATATGTATCTATCTATATATATATATGTATATATGTATATATATATAATTACATGCATGTATAATTATATATTTATATGAACATATATATATATAAATATATATATATACACATAAATATAGGTATATATATAATCATAAATATAAATATATATATGTATATATATGTATATATATATATATATATATATGCGTGTGTGTGTGTGTGTGTGTGTGTGTGTGTGTGTGTGTGTGTGTGTGTGTGTGTGTGTGTGTGTGTGTGTGTGTGCGTGTGTGTGTGTGCATTTATCTGTGCAAGATTAAGCTTGTTCAAAATATTATGACTCGGAGTATATTGAATATTTATGACCAGATCTGCACCTAGCTGTGCTAGCCATTTACACTAGGAATCATTATCCTTCGTTTTACTCGGTTCTCGGTGTTCTATCTCAATCACTCAAGTTAACGCATATAACTTGTAAATCCACGCCCTCATATATCAATTCCTTGTCAAATGCCATTCGGAGAAATAGTTGTTCAATCGCATTAAGACAATCTGTAGTGCCATGTATTTTCCTACTTGAGAATTTTATGAAGTAGCAGCATATGTCGTTCCAGTTACGCATGTCTCCGATAATAGCGACATCGGGGGAAAGAGTTTTTCTGTCGCCTATGAGATTAATTGCGCAGACGTTTTAAGTGTAAAAACGTTACGAGTGTAAATAGCACTGACATAGATAAGGATTATGTAAACCATTTTTTTCTGTAAATGCAGGCCTAATGCTAAGAGAACAACGAAAATCCATTAATTGTGTGTAGATTTAAGCATATTGAACCCATTGATCAAAGGTACCCGGCCAGATGAGGATGCTTTGATTCCTCATTCATTTCGCAGCTCTTCATTAGACTCATTTTTTCCACTCTTTTGCTGAAGCATTATCAAGACATCAAAAAAACGTTTGCTCAAAACACCACCTCTACATAATTTTTATTATTGTAAATTGTATTCGTACACCTGTGAGGCATTACGTTATCTTTCCGGGAGCCTTAAATCATGGGGATGCTTTTGGCACTATGACATACATGTAAAACAGCAGTAAAAATCGATTAATCGTCCATAACACATGACAAGCAGTCACAATATTAGGCTCGCTCCCAACTTGTGATATGCCTCCGTTAAGAGGATTCATGTATTGCCTGAGAATAACGGTTTGACTGGTAAGTAAATATTATAAAATTGCTAAAATGAGCTATGAAACACCAAGCAACATATTTTAAAGATTTACAACCGTTTATAGTTGCAGGAAAATGCGACCAAATGAAATACAATCAATAACGAGTTGCCAACCTTTTCTCAGCAAAAAAAAGTTCCTGCAAAATAGCTGATCACTTGAGTTGGTTGGAACAGAATAATAAATTAATATGAATTTTCTCATTCATAAACAAAAAAGGCATGTGTTCATCACTCGCGTCAGAAGCAGACTCGTTCACAGGCGCTAGTATTGGCCGTTGTTTTGAATGTTGTTTCCTCGAACTATGTGATATTAAACACCGCCTCCTTAAATGCCACACTATCAGAACAGTTCATTTGGCTGCTGCTGTTTTTTCGCTATAGCAATAACACTAGCTTTGATTATATGTAGTGGCACTGTATTATATTCGATGACCACTTGTATGGAATAAACCCGGTTTTTATCTCAATCAATAACGTCTAACGTTGCAGGTAATACATATTTTCGCCCATACTTTGTTCAAGGTGCTTCTCTCCACTAGGTTTAGTGTTGCGCCCATGGCACATAAGCGATAAATGACAAGAACAGCGACGAAATTATTCACTAAACGTTTGGTTTGAACATACTACTATATCATATAACAATCTCAGTGTCATTGAAATACCCACCGGCATTTTGTACAGGTGTTTAATCGGTGCATCCTCCAAGACGATGGACTCTCTAACCTCATGCATATCGGAAAAGTCGCATAAACGCGGTCAATGTGGACACGTTTGTGATCGAAATGCCATTCCCACTGTTAAAGGCTGCACAACAAGTAGCACCGGCAAAATCGGCAAATTGGACGTTGTGTTAATTGCACTGCTTTGCTTCTTAATAAGGACGTCGTTACCAATGTGATTGAAGCTCCTCGCCGATATGGTCAATTTGTAAATTAACTCATTGTATTTTTTTTCTTTTATTGTATGTGATTTTCTCAGAGAATTGGATTGTCCAGCGGAAGAACACAAGCCAGACGCTCTGTTTTGTTTGTTGTCACTACTTATGTTTCCTAGGCGCAACACTGAACCTAGTAGAGAAAAGCACCTTGAGCGATGTATGGATATGAAATATATATAGGGACTTTAGACCGCACGTATTTAGTCTTCCTTGCAGCACATGGTAAAGCTCTTTCGCATCGTCTCATATATATATATATATATTTATATATATATGTATATATATATATATATATATATATATATATATATATATATATATATATATATATATATATATATATATATATATATATATATATATATATATATATATATACTACATATGTGATAAGAAGCTCTGTTTCCGAATGACTCGGGACAGGCTTGCAACAACGACCTGCTAAGTCAAAGGTTATAGTGCTTGGACTGGTGAGAAGTCTTTCAAGTCTTTTGACATACTGGCCAAACAACGTACCAGCAAAAGTAAAACCACATTGTAGATTTATTTTTTTCTGATGTCGTTGGAATCGTTTAAAGCAGCGACCAGAAAACATCATAGCAGAGAACCAACAACTATTTAAAGAAGTCGTACAAATAAATGTGAAAAAAGCAAAGTGAAGAGATGTTTATGAATTGGTGTATAATACTTGAGCGCTCCTAGTTTTCCACGCATCCACCCTTTGTAAGCATACCGTGCACCTGAATTAGTCGATGCATGGGATCCACGGCTATCCACACTTATATCACAGCTGTGTCGAGCAACAGCAAACCACTTACTATCAACATCAGCTGAGTGTCCAGCATTAGCTGCGGTGGCAAACATGAAACGCAAGCAGTTAGTCGCTGGTTAACCATCATACATGGATACAGACATGTTACTGTTGTATATTTACATGTGTTCAAATGTTGCGTGTGGATTAATGACGAAACGTGACTTGAAACATCACGATTACCTCCAATGATGTTCTTTGATGAAAGAACTCTAATAATGATACAATGAATGTATGGAATGGTACCTTGGCTTTAACCAATACGTGATGAGCTCTACTGGACAAATCATTGACCCGGACGCTTTTGCAAATATGGAGCCAAATGAAAATGACAAGCCTGCAGCAAATAGCCATGCACACAGCTAGAAACCCAATTTGGTGACAAGCATTTCCTTTATAAGTACCTGTGACACATGTTCTTACAATCAAGACTGGTAGAAATGGATGATATAACCCACCGAGTAGACCAGCATGTAGAAATCTTCCTCCGTTGGATAGCTAACAGTATTACAGCCAGATAAACTGTTATTCAGCCAACAACGGCAATGATGTTCGCTTTGGACTGGACGTTTTTATCGGCCTGCAAACGGCATTCCACACTCAACCCATAATTGCCTAGGATTTTAACCACCCATAGGCCGAGTAAACTTAGGTCCTTTGAAATCCCTTACTTTAGCTTTTGAAAATTGACGTTAAAACCAAGACAGCCAGTGGCTAACATGATTCCAAGCACGTTGAAAACAAATATGATAAACATTACATTAGTGTCCATGTTCGTCCGAATTGACACACCCGTATATTTATCAGCAGATACTCTATCACATGTAAGGCAACAATGTCTTTCATAGACATTTGCTATACACCTATTAAGTCACCGACATCACAGGGCTTCATCTAATGAATCTTGTATAGTAGAACCAAATGCTATTTACACCTTGCCATGTGATTGCACTGCATCCGTGACAGCTGATGTCTAGGCTTAATTTATCTGGATGCATCAAGGCCTCTGCCAATCTGCAGAGATATCATTCATGGTATTAGTCTGAGAAAATGGGAGTCAGTTCGTTGACCAAGCGAATTATAGTTATCATCCTACATGCTCTATCTTACCTATTTGCTGCTTCACCACAGTTTAGCCCATCTTGAATATTATGTTTTTTTTATCAATGACAGAAGGACTAGGTCTGGCTCTGTGAGCGGCTTTACATATGTTTGTGCCTGACCGTGTCATATGCCATAAAAGCATAATACGGAGGATCTTGTAATCCAGAGGTGGCTTGCATTGCATCTGTAAATCGCGACGCTCTGCAACAATCATGACCTAACATAATGCGTAATGCATTTCATATAATAATAAATATATTGGCAAACGAAGACGGTGGTATTGGCTTTCTCAAAGTGTGAGCTGAGTTCAGTGATGCCCTATTGGATCGGTATACATTCTAAGACATCAATAATGGTCGATGCTAACTCACATTATCAAAATATGTTCCTTGGTCTCGTAGCGATCAATGGCCGTCATTTGCAATATCAGAGCCTTGTCATCATATCTTCTATTAAAATATACCTATTCTACAGGCTGCTTCATGTCATGTTCATAAACAGCGTGGCATGTGATATAATCTACCATCACTATCCACACTGGGTAAGAAACAGCGAGGCATGAAGGCTTAGCAATTGCACATTGTAAGGCTTGTGTCGTGGCGTAGTCCATGATTGATAAACTAAGTACTATTGGTGCCTATTTGGATGCTTTGTTTAGTTGGCGACTGGGAGACATGGACAAGTGCAGGTATCCCCGAGGCGAGACGATTATAATGAGCTGGCGCCTTGTCCTATATGCATCAATCACGATTGTTACCAGGCCAAATTTGTCTACATGAGAATAAGCAGAAGTTTAGCCATTGCTGCAGATACCTTAATTGCGTCGCAAATACCAAGTGCCTACAGCTTGCTCGGCTCGCCCGTCGCGATATCACCAAAGAGTGTAAAGCCGCGTAGATATATACTCTTTGATATCATCTCGCTGTTGAAATTGACATTAAACCCCAATAAAACCATTATCAGTGCTCGGCTCGCAAAATTCTTGCGTGTTTTCAAGCTAACCTGCCTTGCGATTCTCCCCCAAAATAGCCATACTTCAAACGCTGTTGCGTAAGCGATATAGAGCATTAGGATCCTATAACTGTTAGTATGCAGTGAAACGACGCATTACTGATGACTCAGTGGGCGTGTCATCAGTAACAAGAGACTCCTAGGAAGTCAATTAGCTATCAGCGCAGGTGTAATATCATCCATGCTCCGTGTTGATGCGTGACCGCCAGTAAGCTTGGGTCAAATCGGGGTGATTTCGAATGATAAGTTGATGAAAATGAGACACGGACTAACTTTATATTTACGACTTTCCTTTATTCTGGTATGAAATTCTGGCACGCTCGTGAGTTCCTTTTCCGAGTTTCTGTTTCGTGGGTGTCTCGTAGTGTCGTCGTGTCTTGGTTGAGTTCGAATGTATTGTGTGTGAGCGGAGCCTGGTATTTATAGGGCAATGGATGTAAGGCATTGGTAGCCAATTTCGAGTGGTATGAGGGCAGCTTGTAGCGTATCTGAACATGTTGGCATTTACCTGTATTTATCAGTGATTGGATTATGTAACAAAGGCGGTATCTGTTTACAAGCGCTTTAAATTTGAGTGGGACATGTTGATAAGGTAAAGTGTTAATTTGGAATAAGGGGCACCGAACATGCGGGTCTGAATGAGGGTCAATTTTGCTTGTCCCAACGTGCCGAAAACATTGTAAATAAAGGTATCTGAATTGTGGCGTGCCTTGGGTTGGAGTGTTATGAGCGTGAGTGCGAGCAGATGGTGTGTGTGCGTTAATTGAGCGCGTTTGTGGGGGGTTTTCACTCACTAGACATCCGTAATGAAATTAATCGATCGAGAAGATATCATGAATAATTCGAATTCACTTTTTGTTTTGGAATCATATCAAATCCATGTCGATCACTGTATGCGCATTACTCATATTTCTTTCATTTAACATTAATTTACATACATTACTTTTAAATATTTAGGGGAATTCATATCGCAGTATACAAACCGACGCGTCCAGAAATATATCAATCACACAACAAGGCTAATATTGTCAATTAAGATACATAATATAGAAAGTAACCTTCGATTTTCTTGTCCGTTGTCCGGAATTCCTTGCTTTTCGTCATCTTGCAGGCATCGTTTGTCCTCGTCACTGGGGTGTCATTCCTGTGTCTGCACTGTCCAATGTGGCGACTTGAATTGTATTGTCTTGGTGAGCGGAATTCTTCTTCCCGTTCGTGTGGCACTCCATGCTCGGAGATGGGGTGAGGGCGGGGTGGTCAAGGAGGCAGGGGATGTAAGAGAGTACGGCTGTATCGTCCCACTTGTTTATGGTTGCGTGCGATTTTTTAGTGTTTCTAGCCATTCACCTGCTCGTCCGTTGGCGAAGCGTGGTGGGTAGAACACGGGTTGCGCCATAGTTGGAACTCTTGATTGACCGCGAGTAATTGGCATTAAATACGATCAGCCTGAAGGTGATCGATCCGAATTCTCCACCAATTGTGACCGCGTAGTTTCTATGCTATATATGGTCTCTTGCCTTGGGTCACTTCGGGGGTGCTTTCGAGGTACCGGTTGATGAAAATGAGACACGTTAACTTTATATTTACGACTTTCCTTTATTCTGGTATGAAATTCTGGCACGCTCGTGAGTTCCTTTTCCGAGTTCTGTTTCGTGGGTGTCTCGTAGTGTCGTCGTGTCTTGGTTGAGTTCGAATGTCTTGTGTGTGAGCGGAGCCTGGTATTTATAGGGCAATGGATGTAAGGCAATTTCGAGTGGTATGAGGGCAGCTTGTGCGTATCTGAACATGTTGGCATTTACCTGTATTTATCGCTGATTGGATTATGTAACAAAGGCGGTATCTGTTTACAAGCGCTTTAAATTTTGAGTGGGACATGTTGATAAGGTAAAGTGTTAATTTGGAATAAGGGCCACCGAACATGCGGGTCTGAATGAGGGTCAATTTTGCTTGTCCCAACGTGCCGAAAACAGAGGTTGTAAATAAAGGTATCTGAATTGTGGCGTGCCTTGGGTTGGAGTGTTATGAGCGCGAGTGCGAGCAGATGGTGTGTGTGCGTGTATGAGCGCGTTTGTGGGGGGTGATAGTAATAAGGGCGTCCATTGGACAGACATTCTAAATAGGATTTTATGACGACGAAAATGGATGACAATATCGACCGTTTTAGCTAAGCCGATATTGCAAATAGTAGCTATCGGGCTTGCCAATCATCTTAGATTTGATCTCTTCTAGAGAACGAAGATAATTGGAATTTTGCTTTCTTACGCAATCCTGATTAACCTTCACAGCTGTCAACCCACTTTATATAAGGATGCGCCGGAGAAGATTGGTATTTAGAGCACTGTCTGTATGTCTGTGTTCACGTACATTGCAGATAAGGCAGCTAATTAATATTTGCGTATAAACACTGTCGTGGACGATTTGATCACAAGTGGCCGTCACATCTGATTAGCCATAGCAATACCAACAGAACCTGGTTCCTCCTAAACCTCTGCAATCTTCTTCCATCAACTTATTATCTCTCCTTTGCAATTGGTCAGACTAGATCATATTGTTCACTCAGCCTTACAGTTTTAAATATATACGGCGATGGTAGACGAACTAATGACGCGTTGGTTTCGGGATGAAAAGAATAAAATACGCTCAAATACGGCAGATATTTTTGCATGGCCATTGGTGACAGATGTGTAGGTTCTGTCATAAATGAACTCCAGAACATTGTTATTCAAGAATACCGCATATGACCTTGAATTCAGCATAGTTATTATTGATGATCAGCGGAGATGCTTACTTTCAACCTTTCCAAAGACTTCATGGTCATTGATCAACAGAACGCTTAGGCTTCGCGCATGCACAGACTGAACATCAATGATAGCTGTCATGTGCTCATCTGACATAGCTTAAGGTAATGGGTCCGTGCTATTTATATCAGATAGAATTTTGTAAAATTTTGCAAATATGCTCTGGTTTGGTTACTATGACAACTTGATTGATCCCCTGTCACGCCAGTATCGGCCGCGAGATGACACTTACAATAAATGTGATAATTAGTAATAATTTCAATATATATATTGCTAAATATGACTTTATGTGTGCATGTAATGACAGATATGTGCCTTTAAGTACAAATCATGCTTATTTAGTAAATATAATCAGAGTGAAATTAAAATTAATTAACTGTATAATTGATGATTTTTTGCTAAAAAAAATAATTTTACCCTAAAAAGGTCCAGCTAAGAAACGAACAAATAGAAATTTCCTATTTTGTGTTATTTTGTAATTTAATGTAAATGCTGCATCTACAAAAAAATTGAACTGGTGTTCCCGAACTAATTGTGTCAAAAATTGCAGTTTTTTAATTTGTCTATAGGCGAAAAATAGCATGTTTTCACTCCAGATTTCAATAAAGTATAAATGTCTGTATACATTTTTGGCATCTCTTGTTGCATATGGCAAAATCCATCACTTTCCCGGTGTGAATACCCATCACTGCTCCATCTCCTGTATTTGAAATAAAAATTTTATGTAATACCTATAACACTATAGAACTAGAAGTAACTTAGTCAGTGTATTACCTGTTAAACTGTTGTGGGCTCGACCTCTTTTTTGCCAGACCATATCGTATGAAACTGTCAGAGAGACTGCTTTGTTATCTGGTATTGTTTGACCATCACCAGACAACTGGGCATCACGTTCTGCAGCAACAACTTGACCACATGAGTCTTTGGCCACCTCTTCTACAGCAACTCCAGCTTCAGCACGGCGGCGGTTTAGCAATCCAGATGACACGGGAGGAACATTCATTGACGTCAGAAGTGCATTGACATGTGTCGGACCAACTCCCGCATGTAACATTCCTAAAAACGTCACAAAAAACTTCATGATACAATCAATATCATATCATATTTTCTGTCACTTTGTATTTATTCACTTATTTATTTATTTATTTATTTACTGAATGCAAAAGAACAAAAGTGTCAATCTGTATTGCATCGCATAACATGATGACTACCGTGAAGTGTGACAATCACTGAAGTTGTGCCTGACATTGAGTGTTACCCCTAACATTCACACGTGTCAGCACGCTCAGTCGTCTTTTTGTTTGTTCATCAATATCATAGGCGGATCTAGGAGCCCCCCTTTTTTCTCTCGAAAAATTATCTCTTAAATCATGAGATCCCCCCCCCCTTTTTGGGGCTTGCCCCCCCACCTATTTTCCAAATCCTGGATCCGCCCTTTTCAATATAGTCATTTATTGATGTAATATATTTAAATAAAAAAGAAATGAATATATTATATAATGCCCCGTTACAACCCAATATCTATTTACACTTACCAAAGCCGGCGTTTGTATTGACGTCATATACGTAAGCTTTCTTGTTGGGGAAGACTTCTTCACCAGGGCTTGGATGAGGAATGTGACGCTTTGATGTGTGCACTGGGGTCCCACCACCACATATCGAACAGTTAATAGTAAACACACTTGCATATCCAATTAGCTTCTCCGACTCAATGTCACTGAGCTGTAGATCGTTTCCACACACTACACAGGCATTCTTCAGCTGTTTGGCTAAGTGTCCCACATTGATAACACGATTGCCGTCTGTGAGTGCGTTTGTTTTGACGGCTACACAAGTATCTGTACTATCCTCACTAGCAGAGATCGGGGGAGGAGGCAGGCCGGTACTCGTGTTTACAATTGAGCGCTCGGAATCTGGGTCAACCACAAACATGCCCGACGTCGCGTGAAACTGATCATGGCATTCGTCCTGTTCATGTAGACTGTCATCCTCGAGTATCGCCAACGCCTCTTCGAAACTCACCTCGTCTGTTTTTTTGCTAGAATTATGCCTTCGAATCCTTAAAAACTGTTCTAGTTTTCTTTTTTTGCCTTTAGAGCAGTATTTGCCCAGAGAATCACGAGTTTTTCCATGCATTTCGATGTTGACAGTGTGTTTTGACAGTTTGTTGGCGCGGCTGTCAGTCGTTACAACGGCTAGAAATAACAAAACACGCGCCGGAAAACATGTGCAGGAAGTGTGCGCAGTAGATCACGGACCCATTACCTTAAAATTTGTTAAGGGGTTTTTGAGTGGACCAAGGCCACTTTGTAAAGGTTATAAAGGTCGGAGTCAGTCATCTCTGAATGTCATGTTTAACCTAATGTGAGCTGTTAGCAGGAGTTAGTTAACCGACCAGTGAGTACAACAGCAAACGGACCGTTGTCATTATCAAAAGTATATTTAGTCTAGCATGCACTGATATCCAACCCTAGCTGTCATATTAACTGATTTATATAACGTGACACCTTTTCAGCGACCTGTACATACAACAATCAATGTCCCATACTCATCATTAAGACAATTTTTCATTATCACTTGATAACTCATGAAGCGACGATTGCGAAAGGTTGTGGAGAAATGCACACTGCTTGTAAAAGACAAAATGAAATGGATGTTTTGGTTATCATGTATCTTTCAACATTGAAGTGTCATTGCGACGGTGATTGCAGGGGAGGATTGTGAGCTCATTTCATCAAATATATGCAATGATTATGAATGCATATGTAAAAGTATAAGAAATATAATCAACAAGATCATTTTGTAGGTCGGGAGAGACGGTACGGTATATATATATATATATATAGATATATATATATATATATATATATATATATAGAGAGAGATATATATATAGATATATATATATATATAGAGATATATATATATATATAGATAGATATATCTATATATATATATATATCTCTCTATATCTCTATCTCTATCTCTATATATCTATATAGATCTATATATATAGATATATCTCTCTATCTCTATCTCTATCTCTATATCTCTCTATATATCTATCTCTCTATATCTCTATATATATCTCTATATCTCTATATATATATATATATGATGATAGGTGATGATATAGGTGATGATAGGGGACGTAAAGATACCGGCATAATTGATACTTAGATGCAAGATAAGATATTACCCAAGCTTCACATAAATCCTGCCAAAACTAATGACATTTTTTGTTGCTTTCCGATCATGTTTACTCTGGATGGCAGTAATAATAATGACGAGGGCAGGGCACAGTGTGTTCTCATGTAATAAGTTGTAACATCCATGCGTCGCGGGAAGTATTTTGTTGCCCTATTTGTCGTCATGCACATCAAATTTATTAGTATAGCGGACTATACAAGAAATATGATGAGTGCTCATGGCACGTGTAATGATGAAGTTAACAAAGCAGTTGGACAAGATGAAAGCACTCCGCAGAACATTAAGTAGTTTGTCGTTTTCTTTGATAATTTTTTATCGATGATGCCTCAAGTTAACCCTCAGATCATTGCAATTTTACCGTTTCATTGAGATTGCAAACGGCTAGATATGATCCTGGTTGATATAAAAAAACTACAATGAATTGATAGATTTTGATCCTCCGGAAACACCAGCGCCAGGATTGTTGACTTGATGCATTCTCAGCAGTGGTAAACTTTCAATACTATAGTCTTCAGTGTCGGTTTTCCTATTAGATCAACGAGTGCATTTGAACAGTTTTTAAGTTGACCCGTCCAACTCGATTTATATTCTACGTGATATTTCCATCTAGTTATTACGGCTATATAATGGGCCTCACATATGTGGAAATGTACATCTTTTTGGACTAACCTTCAGAGGCAACTACACTATATAGCAATATATGTGTTTAGACCAAATTCATATGAGCCGCAACGCCTTTCGTGAAAATATATTGTTTTTATAGCTGTGCAGCAAC
>CM067353.1:69180243-69205243 GCA_034190875.2 Urechis unicinctus | reverse complement strand
TTTCCGGATCGGTTATTTGGTCCCCAACGCAAGAGCTCAGTTACCTGCTGTACCAGATAGGTATAGTTATAAATATATGTATACATATGATGGTTGCACGCTATGTGTGCCAACACCTGACGCATAAGGTTGCTATTGTGGTATCAAGGTCGCCGTATTCTGCTATACTACATTGTTCAACATCAGATATCATTCAGGCCGATGACATACAACTTGCAGTTTTTCACTGCTCTGTCAGCAAAGCCAATAGCGGTAACAGTTGTTCCTGACTTGTCGGGCTTACTGAGTTGCCAATAATGTCATTATGCTGCGCAAGCCAGCATGCATAGAAGCGATTTGGTTGCATGGCGAGTATCTTTACTATGACACAGTATTACTGGATGATAGAAAATATAAGTAACATTTACTCTATTCTTGCTACATTACAGAAGCATGGCCTATGAATTTAATTTGCTTAAATAAGACCTCTGGTCGTAAAATAATCAACGATCTGATATGTTATTTCAAATGCATCTCCCAAATAACTTCTTTAATAGAAAAAAAACTGATATGAAGGGGCTTCTTGCCATGTTCAACATCAATGTGCAATAACAAGAGCTATAAATGATAATTATGATGTGTCAACGCCCATTCGGCGCAATTGCGTTGCTCGCATCGGCCTACGTCGAAGTATGTCTGCGTAGTTTATTATAATGAATATATATAAAGCAAAACATATGAAGTGGGTGAAAATACCTATAAACGCTAGGCCCAAAACATTCTTGCCGAGATCCCAAGGTGATAATCAGGTCTTTGGTTACGATCACGCATCAGTGATTTACCAACTCCATAGTGATCAGTCCTCAGCAACAGCCATATTGTTTTTGTGGCATTTTATTGCTCCCACGTGGCTTATATGATAACTGACTTTTTAGTGAAACGCAAAATAGCATTGAACACCAAATAATTGATAGGCTTGGGGCGTTATGCGACAAAATGCAGGTGTAATACTCTGTATGCACATGATATGACGTTACATTAGTAGTTCCTTCCTTTGTTTTTGCAATATCGTCTTTAATATTTCTTCCAACGAGTATCTATCAAATAGAAAGACTATGCCGTGAAATACATCAATCATTAAATTACCAACACATACGAACATGTTAATGTTACTGCTGGTTTCGCTTCAACCACGTACAAAAGTTATTCTCAAGACATACGCAGCATAAACGTTCATATATTTATGAACATTTTACATTGACTCAACCATCAAACGATCCTCATTACCATGCAGATCGGGCTTATGGTAATCAGTTATGTAAATGCAATCTATTATCACACGATTATCCGTGTAAATGGGAAGAACTACACAGGAAGATGTACGTTACGGCAAATATTGAGTCACTGCATTAGCTACAACACTGTTAAAACATTGTATGTGGTCATTTGTTGGTTTTTAAATCGTTAATATAAATAACAAATGCAAACATCGTATTAGTGACAGCAATATGTATTTGTCGGCACGGCCTCAATGCAAACTTATTGCAGATTATATAACGTTATGAACTATCGCAAACAATAAGGAACACTGTGGTAACATGCATTTTGACAGAACTATCGATTTTAGTGCTGCAGTAAATATTTAAATAATTACCGCAGAGCCATGAAAATGTTGACAAAAATATAGGTTAGTATCGAAAATGTGATTGACACTTCCCTTTTCGTTTTTGTATGATCGAGCACTACATCATCAGATAGATTACATGTATTGTAATACAATTAATGCGGTAACATTTATTAACAGGTGTTTTGTCCACATGGACGAGAAGATGAGCAATCCGTATTGTTAATACGTTTTATCTTCGGTGTCTTGGTCAGCTACTTCCTCATGCGGAAGTGAGATACAATCTTTCTTATGCAATACAAAGCGAAGCATATTCCACAGAGAAAGTGGCATCTAAGATTGTTTGCTGAGCATGCAATCTGCACCCGACCACAATCACGGCTATGATTTTAATAACATCTAACGAACAGTTGACCTTTTCTTTAAGCAGAAAATCACGATAAATCTGCTATCAACGAAGGTCATATAGCACTAATAAAACTCTTGAAATCACAAGTGGCGGTTGTTGTTTACCGACTTTTGATATGTTCATATTTCCAATTCGATTAAAATAGTAGATTATCTAGTCGCAAGCATATAGGCTGAGTATTATCGGCAGCTCTTAACTCCAGATATTAAAGAGAGTTAGTATTGATAAATTCACCAAATGTTATAGGTGTGCAACTATTGTGATGTATACAGTGGTTATAAGTCCTAATCAGTTTATTTCGGATCGATTTGATGATGGTGTATTGTATTGATATATTCAAAAATGCAAAGAGTCTACACAGGTTTGTTACTTAACGTAGGATTAATGTGGGAATCATGCGTTAAACAACGATAAGGAACATCGGTTGTTGCAACAATATATCTACATATTGAGGTCTGTTAATGAGTAAATTGATGGTCTACTACACTGCAATATTCTTGTGTTTTGGTCGCTCATGGTTGATGTCCCGATGATAGAAATGCTACCTGGTTAGTATTTCTAGGTGCAAGTTTAACTATCGAAAGTTAATAGTCTGACGAGAGTGGCAAATGGTAATTATTAATCAGATAAATGACGCGTTGCAAACTATGTGCCGTTGGTTAAATAGTTGTTCCTAGGCTAATCCATGCATTGTAATCACAAAATATAGCAGATTTAGTGGGTGGTATTGAACCCGAAGAATATCCGATTTATTGTAATAAATTTCCGAAAAATTATGTAAATGCAAATCTTTTATCACACGAGGATCCTAATTTATGGGAATGATTACCCAGCAAATAGCCAGTCACTGTATTAGCTTGAATACTATTGCAACATTTAAGGTCAGCATATTGGTGCCAGGAAATCGTTGATATGATTATTCAAATTCAATTATGAAATTCAGGCCAGAAATATAATTTTGCCAACCAGGTCCCAATGCAAAACAAGTATATTTCTATCGTATTATTGTAGATTTTCAAACGTTATAAACATTCGCGTACAATGAAGAACTTTGTTAATTGAGGTTAAATTTTTTCTCGAGTCTTTCCGCAGAACTATCGAATTAATTAATGTTAATACAAATTCCAATAGTAACTGTTGCCCCACGAGTCTGTCATTAATTTACGGGTGATATATCCATATTGACGTGATGACGAGCAATCCCTATTGTAAATTCATTTTGTCTTTTGCGTCTCGGTCATCTGCTTGCTCATGCGGCAGTGAGATGAGATCAAAACTTTCTAATGCAACACAAAGTGAATCATGTTCCACAGAGAAAGTGGTATCTAAGATTCTGTGCTGAGCGTGCAATCTGCACCCGACCATAAACGCGGCAATGATTTCAATTTCATCTAATGAAAAGTTGAACTTTTCTTTCAGTAAAAAGTCGCGGAAAGTCTGCTTTCGAAGAGGGACATATATTGCTAATTGGATGCTTGAAACCACAAGCGACCGTTTTTTGACCAATGTTAAAATCGGATGAGCATGCGATCATGGTGGGTTTAAAGTCCTGATCAGTTGATATGTGATCGATTTGATTATGGTGTATTTCATTGATTTATTCAATTGCGTTATTAAATTGCAACAACATGTGCCTTTCAATTTACAATCTGTCCGACGCTTAATGCTCATAATTGGGGCCAGTTAACAATGGTATACATGATATACCATGATATACCATGAAACCCTATCGCGGGGTTTGATTACTTCTGATCCCATAGCATCAACAGATAACGCAGATAATTGACTCACACATCCAAACGCAAGCGAAGTCATTGTTTACATAATACCTATACAATGCGCTGATTTAATTGTGCTAAACAGAAACTCGGTTCGAACCAACTAAAAATTGTAAATTACACAGGAACATGGAAAATACTGCAACACAAGACAGTGTCCTTTCAAGTACTACTCCTTGACTTGTAGCATACGTCGAGCGACTGAGTTAGCCGCTGACGTCCTTATTATGTTGTGACAAGTATGACGCCTGCGGACTGCAAAACAAATATGTTGTGATGCTGTATATACGTAGGCACATAACAAAGTTTGCGTAAATACATTAATTCAGATACTTTATAAGTATTTTACATCCAATAATATGTACTATAATATCTATCTATCGAATTAGCACATTGGTTTAGCATTATATACTTATGTAACATAACACGTTATAGGCAAGTATATTCAATTAAAGTCTGGCTGCTCGCAATAACACTACTTATTTTTGTAAATTAATTTTAAAAATCACTATTTTTCCATCAAAGATTAATTGGAATAGCATAAGCTACCATGTTGGACCAGGATATTCGTAATGACCTGTTACGTGTAGTCACTGATTTCATATTAAATTCATTTGTTTTTGGTAAAAAAATTACACGCGCATGAATCATTTATTTTTAGAAAATATAGCTCTTTATAATTACAGATTTCTATAGAGATGCATGACGCAAGGCAATGATACTAATTTGCACAGTGAGACTCATATAATTTTTGTATGAAACTCGGCTATTGCAATTAGTTATTGCTTGATCAAAGACCACTTAATAAAGTCGACGCTTTCTGATACTGCATGCACGCCACACATTATTCGACTACCATGGCTCAACTCTTGCTATCATGTCAAGTATCTAACAGCTTTTAAAATGCCAAATATTTGGTAGCTAAGGCAATGCCAGAATTATTCCATGCATATCCACAATCGGAAATGCTAAGACTTTTATAACAACCTACTATGCTGGTGCATAAAGATATAACCGACACTAAAATATCGTAAAAGGTTATATACCAGCAATACAGCACGGTTTATTGGTCTCTCGCTGATCGTCAGAGATGAGGCTCGGACACGAGCACATTTGGCGGTAAATGTCAGTGCCGCTCACATAAAGTGAATGAGTGAGCCAATCACATAGCATTATGGTAAACTTTCTGATCAAATACGGTACCAGTCATTTCCCGAAATTTAGCCAACTGTGACTACAGATATATGCGAGTGTTTTGAATTTGATACGTGATAAACCATCTCATTTTTATTTAATGCATACGGTTTTTCTGCAATCATTTCGGAACATATGCATTTCATCGCGTTTAACTGCACACAGCGTTTCCCGAGCGAGTTTGGTTGCGTTTAACCTGCATTTCTTGATCTTACTGATAACAACGGTAAACTGTTTAAATCGAAACGTATATGTTATCATATACATCCCAGGATATACATACAGACTCATAAGGTGAAAATATGTCATTAATTGAATTACAAAATACAAAGTTCCAACACCGCGGCAGGCCGACATTTAGCTTTGTTACGGCCATTATTCTATTGTGAAACATGCGAAGCACAATTGACTTTTACATCCGATGTTGATTATACATCACTAAGTTACCCGGGATTTTATGTACAGAAATGACTATGAATTATCGCTGACTGCCATCTCGCCAGTATCATCAGGGAAGGAAGGCAGTAATAGATAAGCGGATATTTAACTGAGCTCCCTGGCAAAATTGTTACTCTGCTCGACTGTTCCCTCATTTCAAGTTGTTCAACGAGCCGCTGAAAGCGATCATCATTTTGCGTCTCATCTAATTCTACTAAAATTAAGATAACATTAACTTAGCGTTGATTGTTGAATAAAAATGGTGCACCTTAAATTAAGAGTCATTATGAATATTAACTGTGCTATTTAGAAGGTCCGATGGTTATCAAAAATTTATTCTAAGATGATTTCAAAGGGTGAATAACATTTCAAAGCATAATGTGATTTACATTCTTTTATATCGGACCATTTTGTCAAGCATCGTCATCTAATTTGGCGCTACTCGCATATTGTGTTCCAACTATGAAACTACAAGAAATGTATAATTCACACAGTTATGACCAATTGATACTTGACGTAAGATGTTAGGTTTGTTACATTTATAACCATAGAGCACACGTTTCGCTACAACGTTTACAAATGACAATAGCTGCATCAATGAAGAGATGGTTTACTCGTTTGAGTTACTGCATTGCGTCGGTATTTTAGTATATTCACTATTGACTCACATTATCAAGTAGGTAGGATAGAGCTGCTGTATTTTGCCGGTCCATTAGTTTGAATATTATGCGGTGATGCCTTCTTCTAAACCCTGTATCACTCATTTAATCTAAGTATTAATTTGATGTAGAGAGAACAAATGGATTAGCAAGCTTCTGTTTATATAACCTCCATGGCCTTGATAGTCCTTGCTATGTCTTTCTGTTCCTGTCAAATGAATACGAAATCACACGATTCGTGTAATGTTGTTGACATTATAAAGGATTTTGCAGTAATATCGGCATGTGTGCAAATGTCACTGATTAATTGAGAAGGAACGATATGATGAACACCCATGTAGGTATCGTCGACAAGGTTAGACATCGATTTACCTGTGTGTTCAGCTGAGGGGGTTAGTCTTTAATAGTACTGATGATGGACGCGTTTATTACGTTATAACATCATTCAGAACGTGTATGAGATGCTCAATGCATGTTGCATCATTTATAGTTATATTTATAATTCTACCTTAATGTCTAATCTAAAAATCTTACGTGCCCAAGAAACATAGAAATGATTAGCAGAAAACATGAACTTATCGGCTAGAGGCTAACCCTTTTGTCAACTAGGTGTCGGATATTTGCAGCGTCTCAAATATCATTTTTCCGATTAATAATTGTCGTTCACAGTTACTACACAGTTAATGAGTTCGAATGACTTACACAAAATTGACCTAATAAATGTGTACCGTACTTTTTTCAGTGTGGTAGGTTCATCTGAACATCGGTCTAATTCGCTTCCGAATCAGTCTCATAGAAGCAAATATAGAATACTCAAATAGCAAATGAGACAAAATCCAAGGAAGTGCCGCTACATATTGTATCCTGTTCTGCACAGAACTGAGATATCGAATGACGAATGCGCGGCATTTGCACAGTTAGTGGGTATGAGGCTTTTATTAACTTAAGCCGTTTTGATTAATATGTTTGGTTTTATCGTTTTTGTATCAAGGATAAAGTGTCACATTACTAGTTACATTTCGTGTTCGGTGAATGATTAAAGGCATATTGATACTCTGTTTACATAGTCACCCAGATATTTGACCGAGTATACAAAATGTCCTTCATGAATAACAAGGTACATGGCCATTAAACTATGATCGCTGTTTGGTCCCAGGTATTTGATAACCTCATTTAATTGAAGTTTTTTAAGATTTTCGTCTTATCTCGGTGATTGATTTATAAAAAAGATGGATTGCTTTTAGCATCGTACTAATGTTTACAAACCCTTCGACGGCACATCAGGAACAGAACCCGGAATAGCGGCCCGTCTTGTATGTAAGTAATGCTAGCAAAGTCGGTACCTCATCGATGTAATAACAGCAGTCTTATGATTTCTCAATTAGTACCAATGTGTATGATATATATAATTACGTTCATTGAGTACAATATACTATCCGGTACGTTTGGTCAATTGTTTGCATGGCTTTTCCAGTGCGGTAAGAATTTTGCTTATTGAGTAGTATAAATTATTATCACATTCAGGTTGTTAAGCGGACGAAATCGCAATTCAGCTTGTCATTGAGATGTATTGTCATTATTGGAACGGCTCCATTGCATCACATTAGCTACGATATGACTTCCAATGCTATATAGCATGTTCATGTATTAGAAGTGATGCAGATATTATTCTAGGTGCATGTGACAAAAATTGGTACATACACATTGCATTTGATTGTAGGTAATATACAGTAATAAGTAATCAGTTGACATTCGCTGGAACATTAAGTCAGTTACTACGTCAATATGTTGACATACTGAATGTCGTTTGTTACTACTTACTTTTCCTCTTTACTTTGAGAGTATTCTATTGTCTTCTCATACTGTGTCTAAATATATCTATATTTATGCATTCGTCTGGTCGCCATGAGAACTCATTACAGCTATCCGCAATGCGATTAGAGTTGCAGTGGCTGGGATTGCTATTACAGCATACGACGGCCTGTCACATTAAATCCTTCCAAGGTTCAACCTATTGAAGATACCGATTAAGTTTCTGTGTTCTACAATATCCTTAACATAACTCACTTTGACATATCCAATTTTCCTTTCAGGAAAAAAAACGAACTTGAGGACCGATTTTTGCCACATATGAACAACACGACTCGGGTATTAGCTTTGAAATTAACGAGCGAACACGATTTAATCAACCTTTTACAAAGTTATAACTGATACACCATGAGCAACGCTGTTTGTAGTAAGGTTATGGCTGATCAAATATACTGACAATTGAGTTAATAGCGTACACGACCGCGTTGATTGCACCTTAAACATTTATCAATCTTATCAACACTTTATTGAACGCACAAACAACTTACAATGCTCTCAGTTAATATCAATATAGTCTTTTGATCAAAATATAATGTGGGTCAATTGCTACCAGGGTTCATCAGCGCCGCGCAAGAAATCAAATTTCTAATTCTCTTTCTATTCCGTGCGAGACTAAATCCAACATGGCCGACAATCCCGATGTCTCATGGTTTATAATATTGGGTTTAAATCTTCATAAAATGGACCCGGGTACAGTTTGACTGGCGGCCATAACGTTGCCATTGCACTGGATTACTGTCGCTCGATCAACACCTCTAAAACGTTCTACCATAGCTCGAGTCTGATCATATATGACTTTCTTATACATAATTTGCTTAAGCTGTTTGGTTAGAAAGAATCATTACATGTGATGACCAATTATATAACAAACTGCATATTTCATTATAGCGTAGATATCGCATCAGGAAGAAAACTACTTTCAAAGAAGAATTCCTCTTTGACCTGAAGTAATCAATAATTAGATGCGCTTATGTCCACATTACTATATGTTCATAGGTGGCTGCGCCAGAAACCCACAAGGCAAATTTATATGCCATTAATATTTGCTCCAACATAAAATGAACGTCACTGGGGCATACTCTAGCCAGATACCGGATAATATATAATATGCTGTATAATACGGTCATGACAAGTTCATATTACGTCGACTCTAGCCTTACTGGCTACACAGATTGCGTTTGATCGGTAAGTGATATTGATGCCGTATGATTTCAAACGATGTATAATACCATCGTATTTATCCCCGCATGTAATTGGTCAATATTACCCCTTGTGTAAGAAACGTCCACACTCAGATAACCCTTTTACACAGTTGATGTCGTAGTACCAGTTATATGAATGGAGTTCCAATGAAAGGCATCATTCTCTTGTGAATAAATTGTGTTGCATCGAAATATAGATTAATAGTGGAAACGACTTATTATGACTTGATGCAATATTGGTATGTTTTCCTTAGGCATGCTTCACTCGCCTTGATTAAAAACATTATATGGCACATGCTGCATAACAACTAGCAGAAAATGAATCGTTGGCCTAACGCATAAACAAGAAGTTAATATGAGGCCATGCATGCCACAGGGCTTCAAGTTTCACAGAAGAAAACCTCGCAAAAAGTCACCTAGAATGCTGAATTATGAAGCTGGTCGCATACATTGTCATCCACACTCATAAAAAAACATTGGCGCATGTTCGTGCTTTTCTTTACATGAATATTATATCATGGGCTGGTTGTTCTAAAACTGGTCGCATACATTGTAATCCAAACTCACATGAAAAACATATGAGCGTGTTCGTTTTTATTCTTTATATGAATATTTAATCATAGGCGGGCAGTGACACAGTAATAATAACTGTTTGATCAAATGCATCGGGTGGCTCTGTTTCGATATGCGGCATCCCACTACTCACATGGAAAAAGACAGAATGTTAACACTGGAGTTTAACGTCTACACTGGCACTGAGGTGATATCGTGATGACGACAACGGCAGCAACGACGACGACGACGACGACCAAAATGATGATGATGATGATGATGATGATGATGATGATGATGATGATGATGATGATGATGATGATGATGATGACCATTTATAAAATAATTTTTCTATCCATATCTTCGGCGTAAAGTCCTCCTTAATAAAACACGCCTTATGTGATACGTCGATATTGCTTCTTCAGTAATTTCCTATCTGGGTCATCTTAATTCTGGGCTATCCGTTAGAATCGCAGCAAAGTTACTTGTTAATATTGATTCATTTTACTAGGTCTAATGCAGACAATTAACTTGCATTTCATCTAATAATTCAATAAAACTACATAACCTCCATCCGGCCTACATAATGGTCCTTTTAGTTAGTTCTAATCTCCTCTTATGATGCGCTCATAATCCACATACACTCCTACCCTTTAAAGCCAAGAGCCACAATCTATATATAACATCGAGGAGCAGGTGCTTACGCTTTAGCAGCCCTCATATGTCGACGATATCCCCGTTTAGGCATTTGTTGCAGTGGTGATAGCCATGATATATGACAACATTAACAACATGGAGTTGATATAGCACCTTAACGCGCCGTAGAACATCCCACATTTAATGGCTGCGCAATATTTGAGGGCAAAGGAAAACACAACCGGATTAATATGAGGCATCTCATTCGATACACGGTGCGCTTGATTTGCTAATTTACAGAGCTGTGTACGTCACGACGGTGAAAACATTGATATTCATAATCATCATCTTACATATGATTACGACAGCGTGGCTGGGAATATAATGGTCTAATACGATATTTGCAGGATACGATGCTTTCCAATTATTCCTGACAAGAATGCGGCACCACGGCATTTCAGGAAATTAAGTGGTCTGAATATCACTTGATATATTTTTGTCTTGCTTAATTGACACAGCTCACATATTTGATAAGGGTCTCTGTTGACATGGATTGGTTCACGGAGCAGCTACCCATCGACCCTCGTGGTAACATGATAATATATATAAGAGTGTGTATGACAACAGGAACTTGCAACTTATGAGGAGGACTGTCCCATACTCACTGCGTCAGAATCGATAAAGTGGATGTGAGACACGTGAAATTACTTTACATGTTCCGAATTATCCGCAAAGTTAGTGACATAGTACGTTCCTGGAAGCATATTGCTCACATTTACATAATGCAAGACACCGAATTTTAACTGTAGCGTAGTATTTCTTTATGGCAAGTTGTATATGAATAATGGGCCCTTGTCCATGGGGGAGGGATCGGGTCTCTATTGAATATTCACATATGACTACCTCCTGTTTTGGACTTGCAGTACATTGCCGAATAACCATCCAATAAGTAAGATGCATAGAATGGGCGCATAGCGGGCTTCTGCTGGGTATAGCAGAGAGAAGTAGCAAACTGACAGCCGAACACGGGTAAAAACGGGTTAACAAGGAGCACACTGGTACTGCCAACATCTGTGAGCATTTACCATGATGGATGATTGTTGCATTTCTTTTTTGAATAATTGAACGTCTGGGAACTAATTGAAGTGTATTGGACAGCTTAAAGATTGATTACGGGGAGGAGTGGGTAAAACTATTCATAGAGCTGAATCTAAAGCGCAATAAATATGCTACACCGCTGCGCTACGCTTGCAACATACAAATAGCACTAAATGCAGGATATAACAAATTAACCACATGAATCCCATTGATGTCGCCGAGGGTTTATCAACTGGGAATAGATATACAATTGATGTGTGATCTTTAAGGAAAGCATTTGTATCATAATGGGACACTATCGAGAAAAGGATTTATGGGCATTATCCAACCACTTGTTTGTGCGTTCATCGCATCAGTATCTGCATATAGTATAGTATAGTATAGACGATGACCCTATCAGAGACGCTGTGTGAGCATCATTATAATTCTCGATCATTTCCGTCGCTATAAAAGTGAATTACCATGCGTTTACCTTTTACAATCATCACCTCGCGCGACAGCAATTTAATGATTACGGAAAGCTTTTATTTGCTTATTATTGTATGTATCGTTGGTCTAATGGAAATAACATATTATGACAGCAAAGGTTTGAATATCCATCCATGTAAGGCAAAATAACGTTCGTAGATGATAATGGTGATTGTTACGCTTTATGATGGACTTTCTGGTCAATTAACACTGCTAACATTTGGTTAAACAAGATTCCAATAGTAACATGAAATCACAAACAGCCATTACTGATCTAGCTTATCGGAATAGCATTGTGGTGTAATGATTGTTGGAAATAACATGCTGCTGGACATATTTAACGGGCCGTAAATGAACATCGTAGACTAGTTTACCCAGTATTGTAAAATTGGCCAGAGCATCCATTTGCTCCATTAAACGTAAATCTTATAATGTTATACCTCTAGCCATAAAAACATCCTTACCACAATGTGGCATCTGTTAGCAGTGTCCTTCTCTGTGGACAGCCGCGGCCAGGAGTGCGACAAACAAGACCAGTGGGGACACTGATTTATCAGCTAACAATTCTCTGTGATTGAAGTAAGACCCAACTATAAAACAAACGCTCACTGAGACAATATCAGACTTTATCAGATAAACGCATATACCCTTTCATTGATATTCAGCACGATTCATTCCACTGTATAAACTAGTCGACACATTCTTGTCAGAATTAGAAATAATGACTGTCAATATTGCATTAAGCTATCATATGTTCACTCACATTGCAGAAATCCTATATTTGTTGATAATTCGGACTAACCGTCAACTGAAACCATCCTCAACACTGCAAATGAGTAAATCGTGTCCCTAGAACACCGATATAACAACTTGAATACCACAGCCTTTTACAGTTTGAGCAATCACAACAGACTACCAAAACTGATGAAAGATATATCATTCCAAGAAAATATAGATTCCAAAAAGAGCATCATCGATCAACCTTTACTTTTCAAGATTTTTTATGCTGCCCCCGATTCGGTCGTTCTCTATGTTGACACATGGGCAAAATCATTATGAATTTATGCATGCACAAGACCTAAACGATCAGTAGATAAAAGACTTATCCATATATCTTTTGAAGGGCTGAAAGTGACTATCACTGCTTGTCATAAATAATGACGTCGCTGAATGCATCGTCATAAGCGGCATTCTCGAGATTTTGCGTTATGGCCATTATATACGGAATAGCCTGCTTGTCTGTCATGTATAATGATGGAATATCTGCATTTTATCAAACGCGTCAATTATTGGTCTACAATCGCGCATATAATCATTGTGAGTTTAAGGCTTACCATTAAATGTAGTTGGACCGTGGGGCTTCTTGATAATACGATTAACTTGGGCAAATTAGAGTAATAATGGATTTATGTAAGAGGTGTGTTCGGCTGGTGCACCAGGAGCTGATCTCATATCTTGATCATTTGGTTTAACACCGTCCAAGACAGCAATTATTACGCAAATATTAATTAGCGGCCTTATCTGTAATGTACTGGTTTTGTGAAAGCAAACCAACAATATAATGTTCTTAGTCAATATAGACGAAAGTGGGTAGACAGCTGTGATGGTTTAACAAGTTGGCGCAAGCACACAATCATCTTCTCATCCTAGATGATTGACGATCCATTTGGCTCATATTGATATTGGTCGATATTGCCTATAGTTTCCGAAAGCACTCAAATCTTTTTAAGAATATCTGTAGAATCAAAGTTATTGCTGCCATTGTTCGCATTTTGCAAAATCATTCTGTGTTGACTGAGCACTCTAAATGCAATCCATAATTGTATGAATTCAATTCCGTTTCACGACATAATGAGTATTTACTGCCGTCCTAATCTTGTGGTCAGTGCCATGGTACTGTGCAGACTCACGAAATTTGAGCTAGATCCATGCGAACACTTGCACAGCCTTAAACATATATGGTCTTAACATCACGATTGTAGTCAACGTTTGCACATTTGAAAATTACAGGTATGTCGAACATCTAATGCATAGAGATTGAGTGAATAGTATGCCCAGTAACATCATGCAATCATACTAATTGGCGGAACCAATATTCAATACAACGCAAGAAATGGCAATGGTCATCTCACAATGAACCTGGATACAGAGCCTCCTTTAATTGTGTTGATTAATGATTCAAACAGCATTTGATAATTACGATCACTGTTGTCATCATTCTTCTAATGTAAAGTGTATTCCACCATACGCAATGCTACATGCGGGTGCGGTGGTAGACAACGAGGGCAAACGGTTCGCTGGAATGGCCTTGTCTATTCAATCGGATGTTGGTGACTTGCCCTTGGATAATCCTTCGCATTCTAACCATTTGTTTGTCCACGTTGATTTGCCTTGTTTACCCTTTTACCCTTCAAGGCGGCTGCTCAAGCAGGTCAATCTGATATCATCATATTTACTATATGTGTTGGTGTGCCACTACACACGATACTAACCTTACTATCTATATGACCTAGTATGATGGTTCTGTGCCTTCTGGCCATAAAAATGAAATCGAGTGGTTGGAAAGGTTTATTTCCGTAAACCTACTACATTGATAAAGAGAAATTTGCAAATTATATAAGCCAATCAATTTTAACAAGTACAAGCAGTTAATTGGCCGAACAGACTAGCAGCTCAGTTTCGATACAATTACAGATGAAGGGTATTTACTAAGAGCCTGGAAGAGGGCTACTATGGAACATTTAAGATTTGGTAACGTTGCAATATGCAAATCTAATCTAAATCTCTGCCAGCACATGTTCCATTGTCACTAGATATCAAATAAGGCAAAGCTGTGAAAGATAGTGCGGTGAAACACACATTGTTGATATATACAGTATGGTTTATTGACTTTTCCACGTAAAAGAATAACACGGTAGCTGGTAAGAGCTAGGCAAATTCAATGTTACAATTCTCAGTTATATTAAATGCCTTCCAATTGCTCAAACGGTTTCCTTACCAGCAGCCACACCACTGATATGTATTGCCGATACTTTATTACGTAAATAATAAAGCACATGGTCAAATGTAAATATATATTGATTAATTTAGTGACATATATCTCACTCTTATGCAGAGGTTTGGATGCATTTAATGGAACAGAAATGTTTCTTTTGAAGAGTAAAAACGAGCAGAAGTATAGAAATATTACCGTGCTGGGCCTGCGGAGTAAGCACTTTACACCTAGTTGACCTCAGTGTCTCGGTGTCTTGATTGTTAGCGTCTTTGTTTATTCGTAGTTTTCGGACGCCCGAAACACTATCATAATAAACATTATAATTCCAGAACATGGCCCACGGGTATCGTTTGAACCTCTGGCTGTATAACTACGGCATATTCCTTATTTTTAAACATCATGGTTAACTTCACTGATGGTTTAGAGAGTAGATGGGAGTAAATTATGCCAAGTACAGGTGCAAAAGCGCTTCTCTTTCATCCTTATCCCTCGCTAAAACCAGTATCTCGGCGATGTTATGTCTAACTGCAGTGGGAATTGGCAGTCAATCCGAAGTTGCTACAGCTTTGGTAAATAGCTGAATAATGCATGGACAATATCCTAGTGCCACCATTCTCAATCGTTGGAACTCGTTGGCAACTGCATTAGGTTTCTCTGCCATAGGAAGGAGTAATGATGGGGAGATGAGGTAAACTGCTTAACCGAATCAGCCTGAGCAACCGTGATAGAAATGTCATGTTTTCTTCAACTACATTAATAATACATTAATCTATTTGGCTGCAGTGTCGTATATACCGTTATGCATGCTGCACCCGACGACATTGACTGGATGATGAGTCAGATGATATATCGTGTAATTGGGGTTTTCATATGACTTTACACATACTACTACTGGACGGTTAGATTATGTTCCCATCGCACGATGCTGTCTGGGATTTTCTCTAGCTATGTTGGCAAGACCAGAGGGTCTATTGATCACAGTCTGCTGTATGTTCTTTCTTAACTAGCGGTGTTTAGAATATGCCAATTTAATATGTCATTACTTTTAGTATATCCTCGTTTTTTGGAGCAACACTAATGCCAACATCACTAAGTATAAGAACCAGAGATGCGTTGGTAATGCTGACCCACTGAACGTTTGCGATTTCCAAGAGCAGTCACAGCGGAAAAAATTTTAACATACCAAGCAATCCACAAAGTTACAAGCCGTTATAGGATGATATATTACCTAGTAACTCCAAACATACAAATATATGTTATTATATATATATATATATCTATATGTATCAACATATAAATATATATACATAAAGACCTATCCTATATACAAATACATGCATATGCATACAAATCTTTATATATATATATATATATATATATATATATATATATATATATATATATATATATATATATATATATATATATATATATATGTATATACATATATATATGCATATATAAATGCATATATATATATATTATATATATTATATATATATTTATATATATACATATATATATATATCTATATATATATATATATATATATATATATATATATATATATATATATATATAAAATAATTATATTCTCTTACGAATGCGATTATTGGACATTTGGCAAAGAACCAGCCATTTTCATTGTTTTATTAAATTTATATACTTTGTGTACCAAAATGGATGTTCCAAAATAGTTCGGTTATTAGGGACACGTAAACAACAAACTATTTTGGAACATAGCAAAAAAAAACAACCATTTTGGGACATAACCCATAAAACAACCATTTTTCTTAATGAATTAAAAGACCAGCAACACAACTTCGTCTGAAATAACACGAGTTAGTGTACGAATTATCCGACCTGTCTAAGCATTTCGTAGCGCAACTGTGGCCATTACTTCAGTATATCAACTTGTATAATCCCTTGTTTAATTAGTATATCCTTTGTGGCCATAGCTAGCTGAGCGTGTACTCACCCTGTTCCTGGAGCAGGGCATAACAATCGCCTCCATTCTCAGTGCGATTGAATTGGCCATCTCGCTCGACCCTGGTAGTTGCTTTGACGGGTGAAGGAAGCACTAGTGCAACCCCAGCACCAACGCCGGCGCCAGCTGATAAGCCGGTGTAAAGGAATGGATTAAAAAGCAGCTGAACTCCTTGGCAAACGTCCTAAAGGGCCTAGCCGGTAAGGCAGCAGCTGCCCTTCCAGGAATTATTGGCACCATCGTATCATGGGTGCTTAAGTCAGCTGCAAAGGTGGCTGGTTGAATGGCAGAACATGTGTGGGCCGCAGCCATTGTGGTGGGAGGAGTTATCCTCCTGATACTCAGTGACGTACTACGTAGCAAACCAAAGCACAGCTAAGCCTATAGCAATACCTCCTACAATAAGAGCGGTTTTCTCATCCTCGTGCACCTTCCCTTTGGCCGCGCCCCTTGGAACGCCTAGAGAGTGGACTCCCCTTTCCGGTTCCACTGGAGGTGGAGGGTCAAAGCTTCCTCTATTTGGAAGAACAGGAACCGCGTTGAGATCACTATTGCTCCCGATCGTCTGCTTCTCATTTGCAATGGTGATAAGGTTGCTGTAAGCTACAACCTTCCCAATGGCCAAGCTCATGTCAGATGGAGCCATGTAGAGGCCTGTCCCAAAAACATAATCAAACTTTAAGGAAGCGTTCTGGAGCAAGTCATGATATCTTCGAATGGATGAAGGAATGTCCTCTGGTGAGTTGATAGAATCCTCAATGTTAGCCTGAAATTGTTTCTGAGCATCAAAGGACGTGGCGCCCCCCAGTATAGCTGAGCGGTCTGCGCCTGAGCACCTAGAATGGCCCAAACATAGGCCCGAAAGCTTTCTAGGATAATCGTGCTCCAGGCGGTGTTTACTTCATCCTGGTTCTGCCGTATTAAATCGATATGCAGCTTGCCACCCTCGATCAGTGGATGATTTCTCGAATGTTTGTCTGACAAATTCGCGGAGGTCGGTGTTTCCATAATGAGTGATTAACCTTTCCTTATGAGCATCAGATTCGGTGAAATAGATCCGCCCCAGGCCCTGGTTTCCACCCTATATCCTCCAGTCACTGTTTTCATCTACCCTGAACTCACGGCAGAGGGGCGACTTGGTCTGTAGCTTTACTCCTAATTGAAGTTGACATATAGTCGTATGTATACCACGGCAGTATGAAACAACAACTAACTATTCCTCCAAAGCCGCCTGATGAGAATCTGGGCCACTACTATTGGCCTAATGAGATCACCCTCAAGAAAGAATACCTTAAAAAAGAGATTGAACAATATGGTGCTATGTAAACTCAAGGTGAAAAAACATGATCAAATCCGCATTCTAGCACAGTGCAAATTGAATACTATTGTTGACATTGTATCGACAACACATGAAGATGGTAATATATCGGTTTATGAGTTTAAGCTCGTTCAAGCAGAGGTCATAAAATATACCAAAATGAAGGGTGAAATTAAGGTTAGATCTGAAAAAGTGGGCCAGACTGTCCTAATCGATGAAAAAGAGAAAGCATTGGGTGCTTCTTTACCTTTGAGCAGACTGTGAATTGGCCTATAGAATAAACAAGGGTATAAGGTATAGAAATGAACACCGAAGAGCGTATTACAGAACTTGAGAGCAGTGTAAAAGAGTTGATGTTAGATACAGATTATATGAAAGACACAACAATAGATTTGGAGGACAATCTGAGTGATATGGAGACTAAGTATAGGAAGTTCCAGGGCTAACAAAATCGGTACTGGTGTCATCAGACCACAAAAGTCTAGAAAGCCATAGACAACCTGGCCTATGGTCCCAACAAACTAGCCCCTCGGCCCCTTCTGAGAGACTAAGAAAAAATCTTGTGTAAGTTGCCAACGGGTTGGTAGTATATGTGTGTGTTTGTGTGTGTGTGTGTGGGGGGGGGGGGTACTATTATAGTTCCCCCACTTTATATGGGGGTCGGGTCCAAGCCGCCTTTCTCTTACTTAGGGCGAGCTAAAATCTTGTATAAGCTGCCAAAGGGTAAGTAATGTAGATGGGATCCGTATTGTTCCAGAACCCCCACCATCTATACTACTTCTTAATATGTTTCTCATCACCTGGTAGTCCAGGTGTCATACTTTGGCAGACATGTTACCAACGTTCCAAGCTCAATGTCTAGCTTTTTGCGGCCAAATGTGAAAAGTCGCATTGTCCGCTAGGTTCCAGGACTAATCGCAAATTCAGCAAAAGCTTTCGCATATTTTCGTTATTATTCTCCTCATGAATATTCATTCATGTTTTGGATGTGTCACAACGTTTCAGTAACATACGAATTTGGGAGAGATTTAACAATGCTAGACATGCTGTACGCTCTAATTATTCAATGCGTAAATTTATGCATGAGGATAGGAAATACGTGAATAAAACATATGTACTTCTAACAAAGGATCAAAATCTCCAGGGACATAAAAAGTACAATATCCAAAAGAATGCAATGGACTTTTCAAGCCTGATGGTTTCATTAATGTCCTGAGGACACCACTTATTGCTACCAAGGAAGTGCAAGTGCTGGATAGAATGGTTATGAGGGAGTTTAGAGAGCTAATAAAATACCAGTGAGTGATGCTCATTGAATAATGGAAGGTGTAAAGCCTTAGATAGGCAAATAGAGGACATGAATGGGATAAAATAGCTGGGTTGATATTTTTACATGTTAGACATCGAGCGGTTATTCTTCTATACAGCTTTCCGCGAGTGGTTATTCCTCCATACAGCTTTCCATGGATCATGCTGGCTGATGTATGTAATATATTTTCTAACTGCATTCTAAGGTAGAAAGACACATCCCGTAGATGCATAGCTGATCTTATTCTCAATATGATAATACCAAATATAGAGAATATTACCAATTGTAGCAGGCACCAGTTATCATCATAAAATATTCATAATTATCTTCAATGAGCAAAATAATCATTCTTTGCGAACGCCAAAAGCCTGGGTAAGTTTCGTAAAATAACATCATCAGAATATATAGTTTAACCCTCAGTACATCGACTTTAGATATCTTGGGAAGCATGGGCTTTGTCATTACTAATTATGGGGAGTTGGGTAAGCGTCAAAAGACAATAAGGTATAAAGAGATGTAACAATTGTATGCAGACTAAACATCTTCCTTCAACAAGGCACAGGCAAGATTGTAGAAAGTTATATAACAAATGTGGAAACTCCTGCCAGCAGGCACTCTGGCCATTTTGATACTACTATCAAGCTCATTTACAGAATTACTACAGATAACGGAGGGCAAGATATACAATGCCAATCATGACGAAATATAGGGCATCCGAAACCTAGAACATTATCAGATAAACAAGACATGCTGACATTGCATTGGACAATGGGGTGGTCACTAATTTGCGATAGGCCACTTATGTAAGAGTGGTAAGCAATCAGGGTTTTTTTAGGCGGAATCCCCTGTTTGAGTGTTACTATTATTTGGCTAAATTGACACAGATACCATTTGGCATGCTACATCAACCACAATTAACAAAACTATGTTCTAAGTGTTATGTCATGCAAATGGGTCCTAACAGCTATTTGAGTAAGAGCAGCTATAAATTAAGACGGTAAGATTTTAATGCAGCCACTTTTCCACACGAATGTGCTATTAGCTTAGACCCCCATCTGCGCAAGTTTTTGTCAATGTGTTAAGCATTCCCTCCCAACATACATCGATCAGTACTGAGATCAGCACGAAACAGAGGACGCACATTACTGCCTAGCGCTTTGTAGGATATGCCTTCATTGAATGTTAACTTTTGGTAATCGTTAACTGCACACCTCAGTTAGAACCAGCGATGAGATGGTTCTGCTGACCCATGGCACTTTTCACAGAGCAGTCAATAAAGAATAATTATAACTGCCTGGTGTGTGTGTGTGTGTGAGAGAGAGAAAGAGTGTGTGTGTGTGTATGTGTGTGTGTGTGTGTGTGTGTGTGTGTGTGTGTGTGTGTGTGTGTGTGTATGTGTGTGTATGTGTGTGTTTGAGAGAGCGAGAGAGTGAGTGAGTGAGTGTGTGCGTGTGTGTGCGTGTGTGTGTGTCGTTATTTACCAGGCAACAATTGCACAACATTTGCGGCCTTTCTATACAAAATATTGAATTTCATGTAGCGTTTCTACTAGTACTTTTAGTAACGAACTGTTCATTAGAGTTATATATGACCACATATATTTAATAGCACATACATTGCAATTCATATTCACAACACTGAACACCGTCGTGACCGTTAAAATACAAGGGTAGGTTTAGGTGCTGCAGTGGGTGGATAATCACTACGTGGGATCATTAGAATCTTACAATACATGCTCTAAAATAATACTGTTTGTTATATCTTGGGCAAGAATTTGTCAGAGATAATTGGGGGTTCTTACTTTTCTGATTTACCCGAATCCTTCTTTTGTTACGCATATAACTTGTCATTTCTAATTGAAGCAGGTATAGTTTTCAATAAGCAGGTGTTTATTTTGCCGCAGTAGCCACGTATTTGGCAAACCTCTAGCATGAGACCCTACCCGTTTTACCATGTTGCTCGTCAGTTGTTGGGTTTTTCCCGTATTGACAGTGCCGAACGGGTGTACGAAGTGTGCGGTTACAATATATTTGACTCTCAACATTAATGCACAATTGGTTAGTAATGGCTACAAAAGCACGTCCTTACTAGGATGTAATATCTTCTGCTGTCTATCTATAGAAAGTAATACTGGATCAGTTACAACGCTCCGTAAGCTCTGTTTAGTCTAACTCACTCCACTTTGGCACATTTACCAATAGACTATCACCAAGTGCGGGATTGTCATGTCAGAAGCAACGATATATTACTTAGGAAGAGACGGAAGGAGTTGTCTAGCCTTGATCCGTGCTTTATACACAGCATCCGAATTGGCTCTTAAACATCTGATGCGGATCGAGTTGGAGCACTCATGCTTTAACAGGGTACTTTGATCCAATTTATATGTCAATCCATTTTATAATTCCAACCGAATATGATTTAGTCTATTAGTAGAGGGTGATATAAAAAAAATCTCACAAGAATTGCTGGTTTGTGTTGTCTACTTAAACATAGATTATAATATTTAATGTTATGTATTTGACAAGACAGTGTCTGAATTACTTTGGGTTTTTTTCCAGAATGGAACAGCTATTGGCCATGCCATTTTCAAAACGGTTTCTTCTAAAGCCTTCAATCACAATGAGGATGTTTAGAAACTAGAAACCTGAAATTGAAATTTCCAAGCGGTGTCAAAGAAAAACTTGGATTTGGTTGGAAAAACAGAATCTGTCCATTACACGAAAACTGCTCCTAAGTTCTGTCAATCATGCATTGACGAAGTGGATGAAATCTATCCAGACTTGAACATTCCTTCAGCCGTTAGTGATGAGTTCCAAGCCGCTGAAAGTGTGTTTCAGCTCTCTCAATGAAGAAACTATTCCTGTGAGGGGTGTACCAGGTCTCGCCTGTTCTCGTCTATATACTCAACCAGAATATTGCCCTCACACCGCTGAACAAGTTCATAAGACTTTGTGCATATTATCCTCTTCCTCTTGTTTCCGCTTGCGGCATTCAGTACCATCAAATATGTATGCAATATGAATTTTACCTGTGAGGTGTTTCCACTTTGGATCTCTGAAAGTTTAAGTAATTTCAATATATTCTGTTCCAAACAACAGAGACAGAGAGAATATTTTATTCTAGATTCCATTTTCATGAAAACATAGGTTGGGGTGCATTTTGTGCAGAGCTGAACTTGTAAACGTTATCGCATAAGTCCTTATCTTTTCTCCTTGGAAGGGAAGAGGCTGCCCCAATTAAATCCTGCGCGGATATGATCAGGTAACCAGTGCTTCTGTGTCTTTTGCAATTAGATTTCAACAACATCACATCAATTTGCACTCTGTTACAAACCACCCCCACCCCTTTCCGTTTTCAATGCCATCCCACCTTTTGTACATGCTTTCCTCTAGTTTTGTCATTCAACACTCACTGTTTTAAAATGTATGTCTGTACATGTATAGGTATATCAATATCAATTAATCCTATCTGTGTCATGACCTATTAAAGTAGCTTTATCCTGCGTTGTGTACTTGTTATCATTATCTGCCTCATTGTAATACTGGTAATTGATTTGTAGTGTACCTGCACTCGGGGATTACTCGGTATCTTTAATATTATGTAATACCTAATATTTTATGTATGTGATTTTGAACACAATTTGCTACTTGAGAATTATTTCTAAAATAAAATTAGCTCAAACTTTGCTGTTCCTCCACTTCTTAAAGAAATATGGATCTGCATGATATATTGCATATCATTAAAGGCATATGATTTGGCCGATAGAAACTCAATTATTAGCAGCATGTAGAATAAACACCATCATGAAGTTTACCGACAAGAAATAATCTTATGACCACTGTCCACAATGCTATGGAAGTAATTGTAATAAAGCATAGTCAATTTCAATACAACATGATCGGTGACCCTGTGATTTTGTGAACAATCCATTCTATATCTGGTAAACCTTATGTATGCTAAAATGATAATGTTCATTATATATGTAATGATGCTCGTTTCCATCTGTAAAGCCTTAAATAATAACTTAATATCCAATTAAAACAAGTACAAAAGTTTTCAAAAACTCAAACAGAACAGGCCAACAAAAGTATGAAAACTAACTGTTGTGGTGTTTTGGGGGGCATTCTGTTCAATATCAAACATCTGGCTGCTTTGTTATTCTATTTGAGAAGACCATTTCATTTTTAAACACAACTGAATGCGTATATGAGCACTCTCAATCAGACCCGGGTAGACAACAAGCGAAATTTGAAACCGCCATGATTCGGCGTACTTCGATTGGAGTACAAAAATATCATGTGTGCAAATGGATTGACATGGGGTGTGATGTTATCGTCCATAAGTCACAAATATGTCATACAATTTTCACTAAACTATATTTCATATAATCTAGACAAACAAAAAGTAAGTTCTTTACTTTGCCAGACTGATTCAAAAAGGATTTTTGCCTCATCAATCGTCGAAAAAAAAAGACACGCGATGGCCGCCGAACTAAAGTTTGAAAACGCTTACGAAAGCCTTCTCGTACATGTGCAACGCTAAATATGGTCCCAAACCGAGGCTGTGACTACTTCGAGGGTTTCCACGATTTAACCCAACCAAATCTCAGTAAATGATGTCACAATTTGCAAAACAGTTGAGAAAATTAATATTTATGTATGCATACTTCAAACCAAGTACGCCGTACTAGAAACGAAATACGTACCTCGATCGAGGTACGTACTTCGTGCTGCGGTCGTCTTTGACCTGCTTATTGTCCCCGTCAACACGTCAACACGGCCCATTCTTTGTAAGCACTCCGTTTATCAACCATGGACTACGCAACGTCGCTAACAGGAAAACTCCCATATGCTGAGTCTTTACATCTCTCATATTGATCTATTGCACTCGGCTGGTTGTAGTAGTTTGTATTTTACCCAGTGTTGATGGCGATAGCGGTCTATCACATGTCACGCTGTGTTTAATCATGTCATAGAGCTGTTGGCAGGCGAGGGGTATCTTGATTCAGGTGATGATGACACGACTGACGGAATCCAGCGATTCATTATTATCAAATTTCCTAAGATGATCCACATCTTTGTTTGTGCCATTAAAGTTACCATTATATACTGTCGGTGACCATGCGTTCAAGGGACAATTGTCTTCTAACTTATGCAGTAACGGTATCCTTCTACATGGCGTGATAACTAAGTCGCGCTTTCATTGCACTTATTGCACAGTGCGCGGTTACCATGTATATACTGGAAATCAGGATCCGATGTCCACTCGGTAATTCACAATCGACAGATATTGCAGACAAGCATTACATTTGTGGCACATTGATTCGTTTCATGTTCACATCCTACAAGTTATTCGGGTTGACTGCACACTAGTTCCATTAACGCAGTGCTGCCAACACTGTTGCGTAACTTAATTAAATCACAATCCGCAGAACGAACCAAGAGACACTAAACATGACGGCATGAAAAATGATTTTGATGAAGGA
>CM067353.1:69171424-69172753 GCA_034190875.2 Urechis unicinctus | reverse complement strand
GGCCTATAGCTATGTCAACTATATAGGGAGCTCAAATTGTATCAGATAATCACTGTTAATTCATTGTGTGCTTAATGCTGGTTATCGTCGATCTTCCGCAAAGATATTGCATAACATAGTATCATAATGACGTTATGACGGTTAACATTATGCTGAATGTTTCAGCATGATGCTCACGTTTTAATCAACATCGTATCTTAAGGTCGTATAGAGGAATAATGTATATTAGTCTGAATACCTAGGTTAATAAGTATTACCACGCATTAGGTATAAATCAGCCTATTACAGAATTAACCCAGCTGCTAAAAGCCTAATTTTCGCCTTATATTCTATAACTTGTGTTATCGCATACCATTTCAAATTACTGGTACAATAATGTCTATCCATGTGGCCGGTACCTAATTAAATATACATGATATGATTCCCAGCTGATCAGTCCGTGTAATATATTTATCAAACGACATGTCTCCGGAGCCGTTGTAAATGTAACAAATATTATACAAGTTGTCTTTTTCAGGCAAACATATATTAACGCGGCGTCATCGTAAATATCTTTTTGTTGCCATAAGACGTTCAAGCATCGAGTTTGTGACCCACTGTATGAGGTAAAGGTGCAATATTTCCAATATAATTTTATGCTGGTTTTTTTATCTATTTAATAGATCAACTATTTTGGAACCGATATAAACCATTTTGCAAACTGCTTGAAAGCTATATCGTCGATTTCACAGTATCGGAAACCGTCAGTCACACCCGTGTTAACAAACATGTCGATGGGAAAATGACGCATACATATTGAATGGTCGGGACGTGATGAACGCGAGCAGCCGAAGTAGTGATTCCTATTTTTCTCAATGAGTCTTCTTTGATCGAAATGGATGAGCTTTCGTATGTTGTATAAAAAAACAACCGTAAATTAAACAATAAATAGCGTCACACCTGCAGAAAAAAACCTGCCCATATTCAAGCATAATAAAAACGATATTCTTGCCTCGTCTATCAATCAATTACAATACCTTTTTCACTGCAAACCAGTTGAATATTCCTATAACAACTCTTAAATTGTATTATAAAGGGTTTGGGGTCGCCCAAAGACGTCTACCTTATAATGACCTGAAACATGCACGCTAGGAGTTTGATTTTTTGTTGTAATTTTTGTTTGCATTTAACCTTTGTTGCAACTCATTGCGGTTCGGAATGCGTGTGAAAAATGGTCCACTTTTACACCATGCTGGTGCGATTGCAGAAGCCTTGGATAGCTGGAATAAATTTCGTGAAATTGGAGTGACAGATATCTGAGACGACCTTAAATCTGTATCATTCACAAGT
>CM067353.1:69141424-69166424 GCA_034190875.2 Urechis unicinctus | reverse complement strand
CATGTTTAGTCATATTGCATCTGAACTGCAGGGGTCAGTGACGGCAGCAGTAGCAAAAAAAACATGCAACCTCACGGTATTTTGACATGTCAGTCCATCTAATAACTTGAGGATTTGATGGCAGATCCAACTGAGCTGCCTTTCCGCGAGAAGAATGGGTGATTATGCAAGTCCGACCCTAGGTGAATTTGTTTCTGCAATCGATACATCAACCAGATCAACCAGTCGAACATCGCAAAGAGGGAGAACGAAGTTCAATTGCAAGCAGTCCTCATCAACAAAGCCATTTGACGAGCACCACAGGACATCAAGTGATTAGACCATGGTATCTAAGTAAAACATGATTTGAATGTTGTTTCCTCGAACTGTGTGACATTAAACATCGCCTCCTTAAATGCCACACTATCAAAACCGTTCAATTGGCTGCTGCTGTTTTTTCGCTATAGCAATAACACTAGCTTTGATTATATCTAGTGGCACTGTATTATATTCGATGACCACGTCTAACGTTGCTGGTAATACATATTTTCACCCATACTTTGTTCAAGGTGCTTCTCTCCACCAGGTTTAGTTTTGCGCCCAGGGCACGTAAGCAATAAATGACAAGAACAGCGACGAAATTATTCACTAAACGTTTGGTTTGAACATACTACTATATCATATAACAATCTCAGTGTTATCGAAATGGCATACCAACCGGCATTTTGTACAGATGTTTAATCGTTGCATCCTCCGAGACGATGGACTCTCTAACCTCATGCATATCGGAAAAGTCGCATAAACGCGGTCGATGTGGACAAGTTTGTGATCGAAATGACGTTCCCACTGTTATAGGCTGCACAACAAGTGGCATCGGCAAAATCGGCAAATTGGACGTTGTGTTAAATGCACTGCTTTATTTCTTAATAATGACGTCGTTACAAATGTGATTGAAGCTCCTCGCCGATATGGTCAATTTGTAAATTAACTTATTGTATTTTTTTTCTTTTATTGCATGTGATTTTCTCAGAGAATTGGATTGTCCAGCGGAAGAACACAAGCCAGACGCTTTGTTTTGTTCGTTGTCACTGCTTATGTTTCCTATTGCGCAACACTTAACCTAGTAGAGAAAAGCACCTTGAGCGATGTATGGCTATGAAATATATATAGGGACTTTAGACCGCACGTATTTAGTCTTCCTTGCAGCACATGGTAAAGCTCTTTCGCATCGTCTCAGACTTGCCTATGACCAGAGCGACGATCATTTGGGTCGTTTGTGTTAGAGGAAAACACTCAATCATCGCTGGTTTCTTCGTTTTTTTTTTTTTACGAACTGGATGACACCATCGCGGATGTCATTTTTTTCATCGTAATCACTCAGATCCGTTTCATCACAAGAATTTATGAAATCATGATTCATTTCGTTGCTTTGGAATTCGCTGTCAGATCTCAGCAGGAGAGAGCTCTCGCTGAGACTGATATCACCCAGTTTATATATATATATATATATATATATATATATATATATATATATATATATATATATATATATATATATATATATATATATATATATATATATATATGTATATATATATATATATATATATATATATTTTATATATATATGTATATATATATATATATACATATGTGAAAAGAAGCTCTGTTTCCGAATGACTCGGGACAGGCTTGCAACAACGACCTGCTAAGTCAAAGGTTATAGTGCTTGGACTGGTGAGAAGTCTTTTGACATACTGGTCAAACAACGTACCAGCAAAAGCAAAACCACATTGTAGATTTATTTTTTTCTGATGTCGTTAGAATCGTTTAAAGCAGCGACCAGAAAACATCATAGCAGAGAACCAACAACTATTTAAAGAAGTCGTACAAATAAATGTGAAAAAAGCAAAGTGAAGAGATGTTTATGAATTGGTGTATAATACTTGAGCGCCCCTAGTTTTCCACGCATCCACCCTTTGTAAGCATACCGTGCACCTGAATTAGTCGATGCATGGGATCCACGGCTATCCACACTTATATCACAGCTGTGTCGAGCAACAGCAAACCACTTACTATCAACATCAGCTGAGTGTCCAGCATTAGCTGCGGTGGCAAACATGAAACGCAAGCAGTTAGTCGCTGGTTAACCATCATACATGGATACAGACATGGTACTGTTGTATATTTACATGTGTTCAAATGTTGCGTGTGGATTAATGACGAAACGTGACTTGAAACATCACGATTACCTCCAATGATGTTCTTTGATGAAAGAACTCTAATAATGATACAATAAATGTATGGAATGGTACCTTGGCTTTAACCAATACGTGATGAGCTCTACTGGACAAATCATTGACCCGGACGCTTTTGCAAATATGGAGCCAAATGAAAATGACAAGCCTGCAGCTAATAGCCATGCACACAGCTAGAAACCTAATTTGGTGACAAGCATTTCCTTTATAAGTACCTGTGACACATGTTCTTACAATCAAGACTGGTAGAAATGGATGATATAACCCACCGAGCAGACCAGCATGTAGAAATCTTCCTCCGTTGGATAGCTAACAGTATTACAGCCAGATAAACTGTTATACAGCCAACAACGGCAATGATGTTCGCTTTGGACTGGACGTTTTTATCGGCCTGCAAACGGCATTCCACACTCAACCCATAATTGCCTAGGATTTTAACCACCCATAGGCCGAGTAAACTTAGGTCCTTTGAAATCCCTTACTTTAGCTTTTGAAAATTGACGTTAAAACCAAGACAGCCAGTGGCTAACATGATTCCAAGCACGTTGAAAACAAATATGATAAACATTACATTAGTGTCCATGTTCGTCCGAATTGACACACCCGTATATTTATCAGCAGATACTCTATCACATGTAAGGCAACAATGCCTTTCATAGACATTTGCTATACAGCTATTAAGTCACCGACATCACAGGGCTTCATCTAATGAATCTTGTATAGTAGAACCAAATGCTATTTACACCTTGCCATGTGATTGCACTGCATCCGTGACAGCTGATGTCTAGGCTTAATTTATCTGGATGCATCAAGGCCTCTGCCAATCTGCAGAGATATCATTCATGGTATTAGTCGTTGACCAAGCGAATTATAGTTATCATCCTACATGCTCTATATTACCTATTTGCTGCTTCACCATAGTTTAGCCCATCTTGAATATTATGTTTTTTTTATCAATGACAGAAGGACTAGGTCTGGCTCTGTGAGCGGCTTTACATATGTTTGTGCCTGACCATGCCATATGCCATAAAAGCATAATACGGAGGATATTGTAATCCAGAGGTGGCTTGCATTGCATCTGTAAATCGCGACGCTCTGCAACAATCATGACTTAACAGAATGCGTAATGCATTTCATATAATGATAAATATATTGACAAACGAAGAACGTTATAGTCTTTTTGACGGTGGTATTGGCTTTCTAAAAGCTGAGTTCATTGATGCCTATTGCATCGGTATACATTCTAAGACATCAATAATGGTCGATGCTAACTCACATTATCAAAATATGTTCCTTTGTCTCGTAGCGATCAATGGCCGTCATTTGCAATATCAGAGCCTTGTCATCATATCTTCTATTAAGATATACCTAGCCTACAGGCTGCTTCATGTCATGTTCATAAACAGCGTGGCATGTGATAATCTGCCATCACTATCCACACTGGGTGAGAAACAGCGAGGCATGAAGGCTTAGCAATTGCACATTGTCAGGCTTGTGTCGTGGCGTAGTCCATGATTGATAACCTAAGTACTATTGGTGCCTATTTGGAAGCTTTGTTTAGTTGGCGACCGGGAGACATGGACAAGTGCAGGTATCCCCGAGGCGAGACGATTATAATGAGCTGGCGCTACCAACACTCGTCCATGTAAACTAAACAAAGCTTCCAGACAGGCACCAATAGCACCTCCTCTTCCACTCCTAGCGCGCTGCAAATATGCATCAATCACGATTGTTACCAGGCCAAATTTGTCTACATGAGAATAAGCAGAAGTTTAGCCATTGCTGCAGATACCTTAATTGCGTCGCAAATACCAAGTGGCTACAGCTTGCTCCGCTCGCCCGTCGCGATATCACCGAAGAGTGTAAAGCCGCGTCGATATATACTCTTTGATATCATCTCGCTGTTGAAATTGGCATTAAACCCCAATAAAACCATTATCAGTGCTCCGCTCGCAAAATTCTTGCGTGTTTTCAAGCTAACCTGCCTTGCGATTCTCCCCCAAAATAGCCATACTTCAAACGCAGTTGCGTAAGCGATATGGAGCATTAGGATCCTATAACTGTTAGCAAGCAGGGAAACGACGCATTACTGATGACTCAGTGGGCGTGTTATCAGTAACAAGAGACTCCTAGGAAGTCAATTAGCTATCAACGCAGGTGTAATATCATCCATGCTCCGTGTTGATGCGAATATGACATGGGTTATTATTTATAAATCAGCAAACGAATGATTCTATCGCCCACGCTCATTCCAAGCACACTCCACAGAGAGCATGTAGAATAAGCTTTTTTGCATCTCGATTAGTGATAGCAATCGGGGTACGTCATACACACCCTAATGGCCAAAAGTAAGGGCTCGTGAAAATTTAACTTCGCTAATTTAGCAAAGTGTACTCACGTCCCATACACCAAGTCATAGTCGATGTTCTATTGGGGCGAGTTAATCCAAGCTTACTGGCGAAAAATGACCGCCAGTAAGCTTTAGTGAAATCATAGATTGTCGAATGATAAGGTCATTCGACCATGTTTTATGGACTAAACGACCTTGTTATGCATCCTACATAACTGATGGAACTCTGTGATCTTCGCAAGAGTGGTAATATTTAAACTGACATCTGAGTCTAATGCGAGTCACGTAAGAAACCTGTGATGGATATTGGATCGTTTGAACTGGACGTGTAGTACATGTGGCGCTAAGCGCACTTGGAAATGTTTTCCCAATTAATCCATCTAGTTACCACAAAAACATGCAGTGAACCATTACGCCAACCTAGAACTGTAATATCCTGATAGGTTTACATAAGCACTACTTACATCCATTGGCACCTAAGCGTGCACATATTGGGAAACGGCGTTGCCTATTTAACATTTACTAGCGCATTCAATGCCGGTTTTGATCTAGAAGACGATGCTATAATGAAAATGTCGAGAGGATCTTATGTTAATTGACAGATGCTTACATTTATCACTCACTATTTCCGTATTGAAATCGACGATATCATCCTTACTATCATCCTACTAATAAAAATAGTCATATTATCTAGAATTATGTACTTGGTTTCCTATGCGCGCTAAAACGTGTATTCTAAGTCACCAATTACAAAAAGCAGCTTCTAACCCAGTTACCTGTTTATATATGTTTATTCTAATTCACAGTTCGTTGTGATAAAATAAAGACAGTACATGACGTCAATGGTCCGTTAGTGCACCAAGCTTGCTGTTTAATGATGAATGTAGGTTAATTGATCCGCATGACACAGTTGGCATGGCAGCTATACAACCAAGGTTCGACCCACAGAATGACTTAGTAATGCAAATTCTTCCTTAATGATACTATGCATCTCACGGTAATAGTGAGTTTTGTACACAATGCTCACGCTATCTATGAGTAATTAGCCGTTATGCCAGTACACACCGTCATTTACCAGACCTCATGTCAATAGCACTAACCTCTAAGATTACTTCAAATCAATAGTCATCTAGTAGACGAGATCCGGTATGCGATTATTGGTAATAAGGGCGTCCATTGGACAGACATTCTAAATAGAATTTTATGACGACGAAAATGGATGACAATATCGACCGTTTTAGCTAAGCCGATATTTGCAAATAGTAGCTATCGGGATTGCCAATCATCTTAGATTTGATCTCTTCTAGAGAACGAAGATAATTGGAATTTTGCTTTCTTACGCTATCCTGATTAACCTTCACAGCTGTCAACCCACTTTATATAAGGATGCGCCGGAGAAGATTGGTATTAAGAGCACTGTCTGGATGTCTGTGTTCACGTACATAAGATAAGGCAGCTAATTAATATTTGCGTAATAAACACTGTCGTGGACGATTTTATCACAAGTGGCCGTCACATCTGATTAGCCATAGCAATACCAACAGAACCTGGTTCCTCCTAAACCTCTGCAATCTTCTTCCATCAACTTATTATCTCTCCTTTGCAATTGGTCAGACTAGATCATATTGTTCACTCAGCCTTACAGCATTAAACATATATGCCGATGGTAGACGAACTAATGACGCGTTGGTTTCGGGATGTAAAGAATAAAATACGCTCAAATACGGCAGATATTTTTGCATGGCCATTGGTGACAGATGTGCAGGTTCTGTCATAAATGAACTCCAGAACATTGTTATTCAAGAATACCGCATATGACCTTGAATTCAGCATAGTTATTATTGATGATCAGCGGAGATACTTACTTTCAACCTTTCCAAAGACTTCATGGTCATTGATCAACAGAACGCTTAGGCTTCGCGCATGCACAGACTGAACATCAATGATAGCTATCATGTGCTCATCTGACATAGCTTAAGGTAATGGGTCCGTGCTATTTATATCAGATAGAATTTTGTAAAATTTTGCAAAGATGCTCTTTGAAGCCCCATAATCAGATTTCCAGAAAAATTTGGATACCCAAACTGGTTTGGTTACTATGACAACTTGATTGATCCCCTGTCACGCCAGTATCGGCCGCGAGATGACACTTACAATAAATGTGATAATTAGTAATAATTTCAATATATATATTGCTAAATATGACTTTATGTGTGTATGTAATGACAGATATGTGCCTTTAAGTACAAATCATGCTTATTTAGTAAATATAATCAGAGTGAAATTAAAATTAATTAACTGTATAATTGATGATTTTTTGCTAAAAAAAATAATTGTACCCTAAAAAGTCCAGCTAAAAAATGAACAGATAGAAAATTCCTATTTTGTGTTATTTTGTAATTTAATGTAAATGCTGAATCTACAAAAAATTTGAACTGGTGTTCCCGAACTAATTGTGTCAAAAATTGCAGTTTTTTAATTTGTCTATAGACGAAAAATAGCATGTTTTCACTCCAGATTTCAATGAAGTATAAATGTCTGTATACATTACAGAAGTAACAGATTATGTACGCATTATAAGACAAATAATAACATGGCATTCCCTTGATATCAACAAAATATTTATCTTCATTATTTTTGTATTCACATTTTTGGCATCTCTTGATGCATATGGCAAAATCCATCACTTTCCCGGTATGAATGCCCATCACTGCTCCAACTCCTGTATTTGAAATAACAATTACATTTTATGTTATACCTATAACACTATAGAACTAGAAGTTACTTTGTCAGTGCATTACCTGTTAACCTGTTGTGGGCTCGACCTCTTTTTTGCCAGCCCATATCGTATGAAACTGTCAGAGAGACTGCTTCGTTATCAGCTATTGTTTGACCATCACCAGACAACTGGGCATCACGTTCTGCAGCAACAACTTGACCACATGAGTCTTTGGCCACCTCTTCTACAGCAACTCCAGCTTCAGCACGGCGGCGGTTCAGCAATCCAGATGACACGGGAGGAACATTTATTAACGTCAGAAGTGCATTGACATGTGTCGGACCAACTCTCGCATGTAACATTCCCAAAAACGTCACAAAAAACTTCATGATATAATCAATATAATATCATATTTTCTGTCACTTTGTATTTATTCACTTATTTATTTATTTATTTATTTATTTACTGAATGCAAAAGAACAAAAGTGTCAATCTGTATTGCATCGCATAACATGATGACTAAAATATATCTGAACATTAATATATTGTTATTCGGTTTGTCTTAATGTAAGGATGTTGGTAGTTATTAGTTGGTGGGTAATAGTGTGTTTCTACACTGTGCCCTTGCAATTATATTGTGCAATAAAAGGAATCTTCAGAGTTTTGTTTGGTTAATGCCTAAGGGTCGATTGGCTCAACGTTGAACATGGCATATTATCATTAAACGAAGTGACCAACAACACTCAACACAAACTCCCAAACAACAGTAAACTCGCCTTAGTTCATACATAGGAATTGTACCAGTAACCCTCAACAAAACAAATTTTATAGTAATGGCGTACTAGTGCAGTGACTGTTAAAAGTAAATGCACAGGCAGATAATGAACGAGCCGTTCACGCGAATGCACGTAATTGAATAATTTGGACAAAAAACATGTTATCGGCCCCGTATTGAAGAATTGCTCGCCGTCTTAATTTGTTCCTATTTGGATAAATGGTATAATGTTCACCATACTCACTGCATTGTGGCTACTGTATACTGAAGGCCCTACATTGCGACATGGCTAGTCAGCGGGAACCCTGCAGTTTTAGCTTACCGTTCTCTGCGAATATGTTTGCGATCCTTAAATGAAAACAGCTGATAGGACAAAACTTGCCAGCAGAGACTCTTATAAAAAATTGGGAGCCGTGCCAGATAAGCAAATAAAATCTCTGAGTAATATTCAGAAGACTTCCCTGCATAACCGAGCATTGTTGGAATGACGTGTTGGATGACGATTCTGAATATCCATCCTTTGCAATCATGCATTTATTCAATTGGCTTCGTCATCTCTGTCAATGAGCAAATCGTTTGTCGGGATAATCCCTTCATCTGCCATCTGCAGTTTGATCAATCACCAGAAAATCAACAGCAATCTCTCAGCATGGGTCTCATGTGGTCTCTCAACCAGGATCTCCTGTGGTCTCTCAACTTGGGTCACCTGTACTTTCTCAACTAGGATCTCCTGTGATCTCTCAGCATTGGTCTCTTGTAGTCTCTCAACCAGGATCTTCTGTGGTCTCCCAGCTTGGGTCTCCTGTGGTCTCTCAGCATGGGTCTCATGTGGTCTCTCAACCAGGATCTCCTGTGGTCTCTCAGCTTGGGTCGCCTTTAGTTTCTCAACTAGGATCTCCTGTGATCTCTCAGCATGGGTCTCCTGTACTCTCTCAACCAGGATCTCCTTTGGTCTCTCAACCAGGTTCTCCTGTGATCTCCCAGCATGGGTCTCCTGTGGTCTATCAGCTTGGGTCTCCTGTGGTCTCTCAGCATGGGTCTCATGTGGTCTCTCAGCATGGGTCTCCTGTGGTCTCTCAGCTTGTTTCATCTGCGTCTCAGCTTGGGTCTCCTGTGGTCTCTCAGCTTGGGTCTCATGTGGTCTCTCAACCAGGATCTCCTGTGATCTCTCTGCAAATTACTCCTGAGACATCTGAACAATAGACTCCTCTGATCTCTCAACATGTGTCTCCTGAGATCTCCCATCAGGGGTCTCCTGTGATCTCAGTAGCTTGTGAAGGTATTGTGTTCACATTCTCTTTGCACAATCTATGTAATGATCGATATATCTCAGCACAAAATTTCTTATCTGACATTAGGCTCATGATGATTGCAGCTAATCAACGCGAATTAACATGGATACAAGAGCTGATTTTAATTAGTTGTCACTGTTTACATACTTGTATTCATAATACACTGAACACTCAGTTCTTGGTGTCATCTCTAATGTAATGTTTTCTGTAATGTCATCTTTTATGTAACAATGACTTAATGTTATCAGTACAATAATGTGTAGAGTTTATGAAAAATGGATTTAACCTTGCTTTGTGTTGCCAAATGCTTTGATATGCCCATATGATTATTTCATTTTGCAGTCTTAGAGAGAGTTTAAGACAGTCAAATCAGTTTCATTGAGTAGCCTGGTTAGTATTCCTGTTTAACATAATGTTATACTTGGTTCTTAATATCTTATCTTTCTTGACGTCTAATTATTAATGTCAAAATTGTTTTTGGTGGCAGATATGGAATTGCTCTAAGTGATCTGACCTTTTGTGGCTTACTCAAGGTAGATTCGGTATTTTGTTAATGCAGTAATCCAACTAGTTTGTTGGGTGTAATATCTTATTTCCACAATATCTAAGCAATGAATGTTTTAAATCTGCTTTATTTTTGGTCATGGGTTTCATTCCCATCCTCAACATTTTGACTGTACAAAACATTTAATTATTTTTGTTAGTTTCTATTACATTTTTGAAATGTACATATTTGTTCAACTACATTGAGATTTGATAGCTGTATTCATCAACATTATGATATGTTTATGGGTGGCCAATAATGTCATTATGCTGCGCAAGACAGCATGCATTGAACCGATTTTTAACTTTTTCGCTTTGAAGGTTGCATGGCGAGTATCTTTACTATGACGCAGTATTACTGGATGATAGAAAATATAGGTAACATTTACTCTATTCTTGCTACATTACAGGAGCATGGCCTGTGAATTTAATTTGCTTAAATAAGACCTCCGGTCGTTAAATAATCAACGACCCGATATGTTATTTCAAATGCATCTCTCAAATAACTTCTTTGATAGGAAAAACTGATATGAAGGGGCTTCTTGCCATGTTCAACATCCATGTGTAATAGCGAGAGCTATAAATGAAGATAACTATGAAGTGTCAATGCCCATTCGGCGCAATTGCGTTGCTCGCATCGGCCTACTTCGAAGTATGATGTCTGCGTAGTTTATTATAATGAATATATATAAAGCAAAACATATGAAGTGGGGGAAAATACCTATAAACCCTAAGACTAAAACTTTCTTGCCGAGATCCCATGGTGATAAACAGGCCTTTGGATACGATCACGCATCAGTGGTTTTCCAACTCTCCTCAGCAACAGCCATATTGTCTTGTGGCATTTTATTGCTCCCACGTGGCGTATATGATAACTGGCTTTTTAGTGTAACGCAAAAGAGCATTGACAACCAAATAATTGATAGGCTTGGGGCGTTATGCGACAAAATACAGGTGTAATACTCTGTAGGCACATGATATAACGTCACATTAGTAGTTTCTTCCTTTGTATTTGCAATATTGTCTTTTATATTTCTTCCAACGAGTATCTATCAAATAGTAAGACTATGCCGTGAAAATATCAATCATTAGATTACCGACACATACGAACATGTACATGTTACTGCTGGTTTCGCTTCAACCACGTACAAAAGTTATTCTCAAGACAGATGCAACATAAACATTGATATATTTATGAACATTTTACATTGACTCAACCATCAAACGATCCTCATTATCATGCAGACCGGCTTACGGTAATCAATTATATAAGTGCAATCTATTTTCACGCGATTATCCGTGTATATGGGAATGACTACACAGAAACATGTACGTTACGGCAAATATAGAGTCACTGCATTAGCTACAATACTGTAACAACATTGTATCTGGTCATTTGATGGTTTGAAATCGTTAATATAAATAACAAATGCAAACATCGTATTAGTGACAGCAATATGTATTTGTCGGCACGGTCTCAATGCAAACTTATTGCAGATTATATAACGTTGTGAACTTTCGAAAACAATAAGGAACACTGTGGTAACATGCATTTTAACAGAGCTATCGATTTTAGCGCTGCAGTAAATATTGAAATAATTAACGCAGAGCCATGAGAATGTTGATAAAAATGTAGGTTAGCATCGAAAATGTGATTGACATTACCCTTTTCTTTTTTGCATGATCGAGCACTACATCATCAGATAGATTACATGTATGGTGGTATCTACGATTGTTTGCTGAGCATGCAATCTGCACCCGACCACACTCACGGCTATGATTTTAATAACATCTAGCGAACAGTTGACCTTTTCTGTAAGCAGAAAGTCGCAATAAATCGGCTATCAAAGAAGGTCATGTAGCACTAATTATACTCTTGAAATTACAAGTGGCGGTTGTTGTTTGCCGACTTTTGATATGTTCATATTTCCAATTCGATTAAAGTAGCAGGCTATCTAGTTGCAAGCATACAGGCTGAGTATTATCGGCAGCTTTTAACGGCAGATATTAAAGAGAGCTGGTATTGATGAATTCACCAAATGTTATAGGTGTGAAATTATTGTGATGTATACAGTGATTAAAAGTCCTGATCAGTTTATTACGGATCGATTTGATTATGGTGTATTTTATTGATATATTCAAAGTCTACGCAGGTTTGTTACTTAACGTGGGATTAATGTGGGAATCCTGTGTTAAACAACGATAAGAAACATCGGCTGATGCAACCATATATTTGCAGATTGAGGTCTGTTAATGAGTAAATTGCTGGTCTACTACACTGCAATATTCTTGCGTTTAGGTCGCTCATGGTTGATGTCCCGATGATAGAAATTCTACCTGGTTAGTATTTCTAGGTGCAAGTTTAATTATCGAAAGTTAATAGTCTGACGAGGGTGGCACAATAAGGTAAATGGTAATTATTAGTCAGATAAATGACGCGTTGCAAACTATACGCCGTTGGTTAAATAGTTGTTCTTAGGCTAATCCATGCATTGTAATCACATAATATAGCAGACTTAGTGGGTGGTATGAAACCCGAAGAATATCCGATTTATTGTAATCAATTTCCGAAAAATTATGTAAATGCAAATCTTTTATCACACGAGGATCCTAATTTATGGGAATGATTACCCAGCAAATAGCCAGTCACTGTATTAGCTTGAATACTATTACAACATTTAAGGTCAGCATATTGATGTCTGGAAATCGTTGATATGTTTATCAAATGCAATTATCAAATTCATGCAGGAAATATGATTTTGCCGGCCGGGTCCCAATGCAAAACAAGTATATTTCTATCGTATTATTGTAGATTTTCAAACGTTATAAACATTCGCGTACAATGAAGGAAAAACGACCGTTTTTTGACCAATGTTAAAATCGGATGAGCGTGCGATCATGGTGGGTTAAAAGACCTGATCAGTTGATATGTGATCGATTTGATTATGGTGTATTTCATTGATTTATTCAATTGCGTTATTAAATTGCAACAACATGTGCCTTTCAATTTACAATCTGTCCGACGCTTAATGCTCATAATTGGGGCCAGTTAACAATGGTATACATGATATACCATGATATACCATGAAACCCTATCGCGGGTTTTGATTACTTCTGATCCCATAGCATCAACAGATAACGCAGATAATTGACTCACACATGCTAACGCAAGCGAAGTCATTGTATACATAATACCTATACAATGCGCTGATTTAATTGTGCTAAACAGAAACTCGGTTCGAACCAACTAAAAATTGTAAATTACACAGGAACATGGAAAATACTGCAACACAAGACAGTGTCCTTTCAAGTACTACTCCTTGACTTGTAGCATACGTCGAGCGACTGAGTTAGCCACTGACGTCCTTATTATGTTGTGACAAGTATGGATGACGCCTGCGGACTGCAAAACAAATATGTTGTGATGCTGTATATACGTAGGCACATAACAAAGTTTGCGTAAATACATTAATTCAGATACTTTATAAGTATTATACATCCAATAATATGTACTATAACAATTCACATGACACGCTTTCTATCGAATTAGCACATTGGTTTAGCATCATATACTTATGTAACATACCACTTTATAGGCAAGTATATTCAATTAAAGTCTGGCTCGCAATAACACTACTAATTTTTGTAAATTAATTTTAAAAATCCCTATTTTTCCATCAAAGATTAATTGGAACAGCATAAGCTACCATGTTGGACCAGGATATTCGTAATGACCTGGCACGTGTAGTCACTGATTTCATATTAAATTCATTTGTTTTTGGTAAAAAAAATTACACGCGCATGAATTATTTATTTTTAGAAAATATAGCTCTTTATAATTACAGATTTGTATAGAGGTGCATGACGCAAGGCAATGATACTAATTTGCACAGTACTCGGCTATTACAATTAGTTATTGCTTGATCAAAGACCACTTAATAAAGTCGACGCTTTCTGATACTGCATGCACGCCACACATTATTCGACTACCATGGCTCAACTCTTGCTATCATGTCAAGTATCTAACAGCTTTTAAAATGCCAAATATTTGGTAGCTAAGGCAATGCCAGAATTATTCCATGCATATCCACAATCGGAAATGCTAAGACTTTTATAACAACCTACTATGCTGGTGCATAAAGATATAACCGACACTAAAACATCGTAAAAGGTTATATACCAGCAATACAGCACGGTTTATTGGTCTCTCGCTGATCGTCAGAGATGAGGCTCGGACACGAGCACATTTGGCGGTAAATGTCAGCGCCGCTCACATAAAGTGAATGAGTGAGCCAATCACATAGCATTATGGTAAACTTTCTGATCAAATACGGTTCCAGTCATTTCCCGAAATTTAGCCAACTGTGACTACAGCTATATGCGAGTGTTTTGAATTTGATACATGATAAACCATCTCATTTTCATTTAATGCATACGGTTTTTCTGCAATCATTTCGGAACATATGCATTTCATCGCGTTTAACTGCACACAGCGTTTCCCGAGCGAGTTTGGTTGCATTTTACCTGCATTTCTTGATCTTACTGATAACAACGGTAAACTGTTCAAATCGAAACGTATATGTTATCATATACATCCCAGGATATAGATACAGACTCATAAGGTGAAAATATGTCATTAATTGAATTACAAAATACAAGTTCAAACACCGCGGCAGGCCGACATTTAGCTTTGTTACGGCCATTATTCTATTGTGAAACATGCGAAGCACAATTGACTTTTACATCCGATGTTGATTATACATCACTAAGTTACCCGGGATTTTATGTACAGAAATGACTATGAATTATCGCTGACTGCCATCTCGCCAGTATCATCAGGGAAGGAAGGCAGTAACAGATAAGCGGATATTTAACTGAGCTCCCTGGCAAAATTGTTACTCTGCTCGACTGTTCCCTCATTTCAAGTTGTTCAACGAGCCGCTGAAAGCGATCATCATTTTGCGTCTCATCTAATTCTACTAAAATTAAGATAACATTAACTTAGCGTTGATTGTTGAATAAAAATGGTACACCTTAAATTAAGAGTCATTATAAATATTAACTGTGCTATTTAGAAGGTCCGACGGTTATCAAAAATATATTCTAAGATGATTTCAAAGGGAGAATAACATTTCAAAGCATATTGTGATTTACATACTTTTATATCGGACCATTTTGTCAAGCATCGTTATCTAATTTGGCGCTACTCGCATGTTGTGTTCCAACTATGAAACTACAAGAAATGTATAATTCACACAGTTATGACCGATTGATACTTGACGTAATATGTTAGGTTTGTTACATTTATAACCACAGAGCACACGTTTCGCTAGAACGTTTACAAATGACAATTGATGCATCAATGAAGAGATGGTTTACTCGTTTGAGTTACTGCATTGCGTCGGTATGTTAGTATATTCACAATTGACTCTCATTATCAAGTAGGAAGGATAGAGTTGCTGTATTTTGCCGGTCCATTAGTTTGAATATTATGCGGTGATTGCTTCTTCTAAACCCTGTATCACTCATTTAATCTAAGTATTAATTTGATGTAGAGAGAACAAATGGATAAGCAAGCTTCTGTATATATAACCTCCATGGCCTTGATAGTCCTTGCTATGTCTTTCTGTTCCTGTCAAATGAATACGAAATCACACGATTCGTGTAATGTTGTTGACATTATAAAGGATTTTGCAGGAATATCGGCATGTGTGCAAATGTCACTGATTAATGGAGAGGGAATGATATGATGAACACCCAAGTAGGTATCGTCGACAAGGTTAGACATCGATTTTCCTGTGTTTTCAGCTGAGGGGGTTAGTCTTTAATAGTACTGATGATGGACGCTTTTATTTCGTTATAACATCATTCAGAACGTGTATGAGATGCTCAATGCATGTTTCATTATTTATGGTTATATTTATAATTCTACCTTAATGTCTAATCTAAAAATCTTACGTGCCCAAGAAACATAGAAATGATTAGCAGAAAACATGAACTTATCGGCTAGAGGCTAACCCTTTTGTCAACTAGGTGTCGGATATTTGCAGCGTCTCAAATATCATTTTGCCGATTAATAATTGTCGTTCACGCAGTTTGGTAAGTATACAGCTTATGTAGATTCAAGCATATGACTACACAGTTAATGTTCGAATGACTTACACAAGGTTGACCTAATAAATGTGTGCCGTACTTTTTTCAGTGTGGTAGGTACATTTGAACATCGGTCTAATTCGCTTCCGAATCGCAGAATGTCTCATAGAAGCTTTTATAGAATACTCAAATAGCAAATGAGACAAAATCCAAGGAAGTGCCGCTTCATATTGTGTCCTGTTCTGCACAGATCTGAGATATCGAATGACGAATGCGCGGCATTTGCACAGTTAGGGGGTATTAGGCTTTTATTAACTTAAGCCGTGTTGATTAATATGTTTGGTTTTGTCGTTTTTGTCACATTACTAGTTACATTTCGTGTTCGGTGAATGATTAAAGGCATATTGATACTCTGTTTACATAGTCACCCAGATATTTGACCGAGTATACAAAATGCCCTTCATGAATGACACGGTACATGACCATTAAACTATGATCGCTGTTAGGTCCCAGGTATTTGATAACCTCATTTAATTGAAGTTTTTTAAGATTTTCGTCTTATCTCGGTGATTGATTTATAAAAAAAAATGGATTGCTTTTACCATCGGCTACTAGTCGTACCGTACTAATGTTTACAAACCCTTCGACGGCACATCACGAACAGAACCCGGAATAGCAGCCCGTCTTGAATGTAAGTATTGTTAGCAAAGTCGGTACCTCATTGATGTAATAACAGCAGTCTTATGATTTCTCAATTAGTACCAATGTGTATGATATATATAATTACGTTCATTGAGTACAATATACTATCCGGTACGTTTGGTCAATTGTTTGTATGGCTTTTCCATTGCGGTAAGAATTTTGCTTATTGAGTAGTATAAATTATTATCACATTCAGGTTGTTAAGAGGACGAAATCGTAATTCAGCTTGTCATTTAGATGTATTGTCAATATTGGAACGGGTCCATTGCATCACATTAGCTACGATATGACTTCCAATGCTAGATAGCATATTCATGTATTAGTAGTGATGCAGATATTATTCTAGATGCATGCGACAAAAGGAAATTGGTACATACACATTGCATTCCATTGCAGGTAATATACAGTAATAAGCACTCAGTTGACATTCGCTGGAACATTAAGTCAGTTATTACGTCAATATGTTGACATACTGAATGTCGTTTGTTACTACTTACTTTTCCTCTTTGCTTTGAGAGTATTCTATTGTCTTCTCATGCTGTGTCTAAATATATCTATATTTATGCATTCGTCTGGTCGCCATGAGAACTCATTACAGCTATCGGTTATGCGATTAGAGTTGCAGTGGCTGGGATTGCCATTACAGCATACGACGGCCTGTCACATTAAATCCTTCCAAGGTTCAACCTATTGAACATTACGATTGAGATTCTGTGTTCTACAATATCCTTAATATAACTCACTTTGACATATCCAATTTTCCTTTCAGGAAAAAATTAAACTTGAGGACCGATTATTGCCGCATATGAACAACACGACTCGGGTATTAGCTTTGAGGTAACACGATTTAATTAACCTATTACAAAGTTATAACTGATACACCATGAGCAACGCTGTTCAAATCAAATTTCTGATTCTCTTTCTATTCCGTGCGAGACTAAATCTAAGATGGCCGACAATCGAGTCTGAACATATATGACTTTCTTATACATAATTTGATTTAGCTGTTTGGTTAGAAAATCATTACATGTGATGACCAATTATATAACAAACTGCATATTTTCATTTTAGCGTAGATATCGCAGGAAGAAAACTACTTTCAAAGAAGAATTCCACTTTGACCGGAAGTAATCAATAATTAGATGCGCTTATGTCCACATTTCTATATGTTCATAGGTGGCTGCGCCCGTAACCCACAAGGCAAATTTATATGTCATTAATATTTGCTCCAACATGAAATGAACGTCACTGGGGCATACTCTAGCCAGATACCGGATAATATATAATATGCTGTATAATTCGGCCATGACAAGTTCATATTACGTCGACTCTAGCCTTACTGGCTACACGGATTGCGTTTGATCGGTAAGTGATATTGATGCCGTATGATTTCAAACGATGTATAATACCATCGTATTTATCCCCGCATGTAATTGGTCAATATTACCCCTTGTGTAAGAAACGTCCACACTCAGATAATCCTTTTACACAATGTCGTAGTACCAGTTATATGAATGGAGTTAGTGGAAACGACTTATTATGACTTGATGCAATATTGGTATGTTTTCCTTAGGCATGCTTCACTCGCTTTGATTAAAAACATTATATGGCACATGCTGCATAACAACTAGCAAAAAATGAATCGTTGTCCTAGCGCATAAACAAGAAGTTAATATGAGGCCATGCATGCCACAGGGCTTCAAGTTTCACAGAAGAAAACCTCGCAAAAAGCCACCTAGAATGCTGAATTATGACGCTGGTCGCATACATTGTCATCCACACTCATAAAAAAACATTGGCGCATGTTCGTGCTTTTCTTTACATGAATATTATATCATGGGCTGGTTGTTCTAAAACTGGTCGCATACATTGTAATCCAAACTCACATGAAAAACATATGAGCGTGTTCTTTTTTTATTCTTTATATGAATATTTAATCATGGGCGGGCAGTGACACAGTAATAATAACTGTTTGATCAAATGCATCGGGTGGCTCTGTTTCGATATGCGGCATCCCACTACTCACATGGAAAAAGACAGAATGTTAACACTGGAGTTTAACGTCTACACTGGCACTGAGGTGATATCGTGATGACGACAACGGCAGCGACGACGACGACGAAAACGACGAAAATGATGATGATGATGATGATGATGATGATGATGATGATGATGATGATGATGATGATGATGATGATGCCCATTTATAAAATAATTTTTCTATCCATATCTTCGGCGTTAAGTCCTCCTTAATAAAACACGCCTTATGTGATACGTCGATATTGCTTCTTCAGTAATTTCCTATCTGGGTCATCTTATTTCTGGGCTATCCGTTAGAATCGCAGCAAAGTTACTTGTTAATATTGATTCATTTTGCTAGGTCTAATGCAGACAATTAACTTGCATTTCATCTAATAATTCAATAAAACTACATAACCTCCATCCGGCCTACATAATGGTCCTTTTAGTTAGTTCTAATCTCCTCTTATGATGCGCTCATAATCCACATACACTCCTACCCTTTAAAGCCAAGAGCCACAATCTATATATAACCTGAGAGTAGCAATATATAACATCGAGGAGCAGGTGCTTACGCTTTAGCAGCCCTCAAATGTCGACGATATCCCCGTTTAGGCATTTGTTGCAGTGGTGATAGCCATGATATATGACAGCATTAACAACATGGAGTTGATACAGCATCTTAACGCGCCGTAGAACATCTCACATTTAATGGCTGCGCAATATTTGAGGGCAAAGGAAAACACAACCGGATTAATATGAGGTATCTCATTCGATACACGGTGCGCTTGATTTGCTAATTCACAGAGCTGTGTACGTCACGACGGTGAAAACATTGATATTCAGAATCATCATCTTACATATGATTCGGACCGCGTGGCTGAGAACATAATGGCCTAATACGATATTGGCAGGATACGATGCTTTATAATTATTCCTGACAAGAATGCAGCACCAAGGCATTTCAGGAAATTAAGTGGTCTGAATATCTCTTGATATGTTTTTGTCTTGCTTAATTGACACAGCTCACATATTTGATAAGGGTCTCTGTTGACATGGATTGGTTCACGGAGCAGCTACCCATCGACCCTCGTGGTAACATAATAATACATATAGAAGTCTGTGTGACAACAGGGACTTGCAAATTATGAGGAGGACTGTCCCATACTCACTGCGTCAGAATCGATAAAGTGGATGTGAGACACCTGACATTACTTTACATATTCTGGATTATCCGCAAAGTTAGTGACATGGTACGTTCCTGGAAGCAAATTGCTCACTTTTACATCATGCAAGACACCAAAATTAACTGTAGCGTAGTACTTTTTCTGGTAAGTTGTACATGAATTATGGGCCCTTGTCCATGGGGCAGAGAATGGGTCTCTATTGCAGTACATTGCCAAATAACCATCCATTGAGTGAGATGCAAAGAATGAGCGCATATTGGGCATCTGTTGGGTATGGCAGAGAGAAGTAGAAAACTGACAGCCGATCACCAGTAAAAACGGGGTAACAAGGGGCACTTAGGTACTGCCAACATCTGTGAGCAGTTATCATGATCGATGATTGTTGCATTTCTTTTTTGAATAATTGAACGTCTGGGAACTAATTGAAGTGTGTTGGACAGCTTAAAGATTGATTACGGGGAGGAGTGGTGTATTATAGTAAACTTGTTATTTGGTAAAGGAGAATGCGCAATGACCCCTCCTCTCATACCAAGTAAAACTATTCATAGGGCTGAATCTAAAGCGCAATAAATATGCCACACCACTGCGCTACGCTTGCAACATACAAATAGCAGTAAATGCGGGATATAACAAATTAACCACATGAATCCCATTGATGTCGCCGAGGGTTTATCAACTGGGAGTAGATATACAATTGATGTGTGAACTTTAAGGAAAGCATTTGTATCATAATGGGACACTATCGAGAAAAGGATTTATGGGCATTATCCAACCACTTGTTTGTGCGTTCATCGCATCAGTATCTGCAATCCCTATTTCATTGGGCCGTAGACAGTAACGGGTTTGTTCTAAATAGACGATGACCCTATCAGGGACCCTATCTGGCTCATTTTTGTCGCTATAAAAGTGAATTACCATGTGTTTACCTTTTACAATCATCACTTAGCGCGATAGCAATTAAATGATTATGGATTGCTTTTATTCGCTTATTGTTGTATGTATCGTTGGTCTAATGGAAATAACATATTATGACAGCAAAGGTCGAATATCCATCCATGTAAGGGAAAATAACGTTCGTAGATGATAACGGTGACTGTTACGCTGTATGATGGACTTTCTGGACAATTAACACTGATAACATTTGGTTTAACAAGATTCCAATAGTAACATGAAATCACAAACAGCCATAACTGGCTTATCGGAATAGCATTGTGGTGTAATGATTGTTGGAAATAACATGCTGCTGGACATATTTAACGGGCCGTAAATGAACATCGTAGAATTCGCCGAAGCATCCATTTGCTCCATTAAAAGTAAATCTTATAATGTTATACCTCTAGCCATAAAAACATCATCACCACAATATGGCATCAGCTAGCAGTATCCTTCTCTGTGGACAGCCGCGGCCAGGAGTGCGACAAACAAGACCAGTGGGGACACTGATTTATCAGCTAACAATTCTCTGTGATTGAAGTAAGACCCAATTAAAAAAAACGCTCACTGAGACAAAACACGACCACAGAGCCGACTACATTCCACTGTATAAACTAGTCGACACATTCTTGTCCGAATTAGAAATAATGACTGTCAATATTGTATTAGGCTATCATATGTTCACTCACTTTGCAGAAATCCTATATTTGTTGATAATTCGGAATAACCGTCAACTGAAACCATCCTCAACACTGCAAATGAGTAAATCGTGTCCCTAGAACACGATATAACAACTTGAATACCACAGCCGTGTACAGTTTGACCGATCACAATAAGTCAACAGACTACCAAAACTGATGAAAGATATATCATTCCAAGAAAATATAGATTCCAAAAAGAGAATCATCAATCAACCTTTACTATAGGACGTTCTAGATGTTCTCCCAGGCTTAAAGCAGCTATAAAGTATTGTAAATCAAAGTAGCGCAGTTGGAAATGGCGACCGACCAATATACAGATAGATAATTCGTCTTGAAATGGCGGATTGAGACAGCGTCAGTCATTACAAATGTACAACTATCAGTGTTTATTTTTGTTTCAATTAGACTGTAGATACAAGCTTAGATGGGAATATGCTTGTTGTCCCTACGAGCATAATTCTACTCTCGATACAATTGTTACTGAAGTATTTTGTCCATACAAAAAAAGGAAACAAAATGAATGAAACAATTGATATCTGCTAAAATGTCCTATAACTGAGCTGTATTAATTGACAGTTGCCATGTAGGATAATGGGCGGAAGACAGCATATACTGAGATGATTATTTATTTATGATCACGTTGCAAAAACGGCTAAGATATTGGACAACGCATTAAGTGTGCTCAATGTATTTAGTGGTTGTTTGCAAGTGGCAATGCAGTTACACAAATTCTCTAATGTGAGAAGTCTGTTATCAAAATTTAGTAGACACTTCAAGATTTTTCATGCTGCCCCCGATTCGGTTGTTCTCTATGTTGACACATGGAGAAAATCAGTTTATGCAAGCGCAAGACCTAAACGATCAGTAGATACAGACTTTGATCCATATATCTTTAGAAGAGCTGAAAGTGACTATCACTGCTTATCATAAATAATGACGTCGCTGAATGCATCGTCATAAGCGGCATTCTCGAGATTTTGCATTATGGCCATTATATACGGAATAACCTGCTTGTCTGTCATGAATAATGATGGGATATCTGCATTTGACCCAATGCGTCATAAATTGGTCTACAATCTTCGCATATAATCAATGTGAGTTTAAGGCTCACCATTAAATGTAGTTGGACCGTGGGGCTTCTAGATAATACGATTAACTCGGGCCAATTGGAGAGATAATGGATTTATGTAAGAGGAGTGTTCTCATGTCTTGGTCATTTGTTTTAACACCGTCCAAGACAGCAATTATTACACAATATTAATTAGCGGCCTTATCTGCAATGTACTGGTGTTTGTGAAGGCAAACATTAAATGCACATAGTCAATATCAATCTACTGGGACGAAAGTGGGTAGACAGCTGTGATGGTTTAACAAGTTGGCGCAAGCTCACAATCATCTTCTAATTCTAGAAGCGATCAACTCTTAGATGATTGACGATCCATTTGGCTCATATTGATATTGGTCGATATTGCCTATAGTTTTCGTAAGCACTCAATTCCTATCAAGAATATTTGTAGAATCAACGTTATTGTTGCTAGTGTTCGCAATTTGCAAAATTAGTCTGTGTTGACTGAGCACTCTTAATGCAATCACTCAATGTATCATTGTATGAATTCTATTCCGTTTCACGACATAATGAGTATTTACTGCCGTCCTAATCTTGTGGTCAGTGACATGGTATTGTGCAGACTCACGAATGTTGAGCTAGATCCATGTGAACACTTGCACAGCCTTAAACATATATGATCTAAACATCACGATAGCAGTCAACGTTTGCACATTTAAAAAATACAGGTATGGCGAACATCTAATGCATAAAGTTTGATTCCATAGTATGCCCAGTAAGATCATGCAATCATACTAATTGGCGGAACCAATATTCAATGCAACGCAAGAAATAACAATGGTCATCTCACAATGAACCTGGATACAGAGCCTCCTTTAATTGTGTTGATTAATGATTCTAACAGCATTTGATAATTACGCTCACTGTTGTCATCATTCTTCTAATGTAAAGTGTATTCCACCATATGCAATGCTACATGCGGGTGCGGTGGTAGAATATTTGCCCGGTGTTTTTGTACATGTCAAACGAGGCGGACAACGAGGGCAAAACGGTTCGCTGGAAATGGCCTGGTTCATTCAATCGGATGTTGGTGACTTGCCCTTGGTCTGATATCTTCATATTTACTATATGAGTGTTGGTGTGCCATAAAAAAAATCGAGTGGTTGGAAAGGTTTGTTTCCGTAAACCTACTACATTGAAAAAGAGAAACTAGCAAATTATATGAGCCAATCAATTTTAACAAGTACAAGCAGTTAATTGGCCGAACAGACTAGCAGCTCAGTTTCGATACAATTACAGATGAAGGGCATTTACTAAGAGCCTGGAAGAGGGATACTATGGAACATTTAAGATTTGGTAACGTTGCACTATGCAAATCTAATCTAACTCTCTGCCAGCACATGTTCCATTGTCACTAGATATCAAATAAGACAAATCTGTGAAAGATAGCGTGGCGAAACACACATTGTTGATACATACAGTATGGTTTATTGACTTTTCCACTGCAGGAGCAACTTATTGATGCACTTTAAATTAAATTAGATGCTCTGAAATATATGTGGTAAATGCAAGTAGGTCTACCAACCGTATTTACATAACCTGAATGCATGATACCAAGAAGATCCGTGTAGCTAATATAAACATACGTAAACCCCACACAACAACTGACCTCTATCGTTCAACCAGTTCCTCCATGGGGTAGTATTAGATAAGTTCGGTACTTATTAAGCCTTAGAAGAGCAATTGAATGGAACCAGCTGTGCGTCAATAATAATATGGATATTTTAATCAACACTGTTGCAAGTATATCTATGAAAGAAATAACCGTCTTTATGTTAAAAGATCGTAATATCCGGCCGCAGGTATACTTGATTATCTCATCTGTGGTATCGGAGCAATGAGAGGTACTTTTATGAGTAAAACAAGATCGTACGTTTTTCACTTTTGTCTGCATTTTCAACAAATGTTGATAAATATATCTCACTCTTATGCAGAGGTTTGGAATGCATTTAATGGAACAGAAATGTTTCTTTTGAAAAGTAAAAACGAGCCGAAGTATAGAAATACTCAGTGTCTCAGTGTCTTGATTGTTATTGTCTTTGTCTATTCGTAGTTTTCGAACGCACGAAACACTATCATAATAAACATTATAATTCCCGGAACATGGCCCGCGGATATACTCCTTATTTTTAAACATCATGCGTGAACTTCACTTATGGTTTAGAGAGTAGATGGCAGTAAATTATGCCAGGGACAGGTGCAAAGGCGCTTTTCTTTCATCCTTATCTCCTGCTCAAACCAGTATCTCGGCGGTGTTTTGTCTAACTGCAGTGTGAATTATTTGGTTCAGTGGCAGTCAATCCGAAGTTGCTATAGCATTGGT
>CM067353.1:69066934-69136924 GCA_034190875.2 Urechis unicinctus | reverse complement strand
TATTCATGAATATATTTATATATTACGCATATATATAAATATGCATATATATAAATATATATAATTAAAAAGATATATATATATATATATATATGTATATTATATAGATGTTTGTTATGCACACCTTTATATCTAACATATATATATATATAATAATGAATATGTCTAAATACTGGGAGTTTATTTGCGTATATGTATAAAGATGTATACATATGTATATATATATTAATATATATATATATTTATGTGATGATATATATATATATATATGTAGTTGATTATAGATATATATATATCACAAAAACTTATTCACGCAAAGCTTGACACCTACCCTATATTATATTCATTCACAGAAATCATTGTTGCATTTGGTCAAGGAACCGATGCGATTTACCATTTAGCTTTTTTGCATAGACTCAAAGACTAGGATTACTATTTCAAGCATTGTCGTTTTATTTTCTCCGAGAAAATATTCCAAATGGCATGCATATTACAGTACGTCATATGTTAGCTGTATTACAATTCCCTATGGACGACATCCAGTATATTAATTGCGCGTTTATTTATCTACCAACGCTCCATATATGGTTCATAAGCTAACCAATGTAGCCTCGTTCTCAAACATCTGCACCGCAAGATGATTGCGTTACATATTGACAACAGTTTCTTCAGTGCTCCTTCAATGACTCTACTCACAATAGCTGTCTTTGGTTGAGTATAATAACTTGTTAAGTCACCCATCTATTATTATTATGCGGCTGTGTAACCATAAATTTGTGGTAGGCAAAGCACAGCGGTAGTGGCGCATTAATATGCTTGCTGTGTAGCGCAAATTGGTTTAATTTGTGATGAATACACCCAGGAGTCCGGCAAGATATTTGTATTTAATTTTGCTGGTCCAAAAATGTGATCATTGTGTGAAGACTAAGCATCCGCTGCATATTGACCTAGCGAACGAAATGTCAACGAAGACACCATTCAACGCTGAAAGGACTCTTTTTTCCTTAGATTCATTTCACGATAGACAAATCTGTTCAACTCTGTAAAAACCAGGTTCAAACCAACGGTCATCCTAAATAGTATTGCTTTTTTTGCACACAAATGGCTGTTCAAAAATTATGCAACACTACGTGGTGGATCGCTGTATGTAGGAGCTTGCGTTACGATGCGTTATTGAAAGTGTATTTAGCATTGACTTGGAGAGTAGTTGGGGATGGGTGTCCGAAATTCGGCCAAAAGGTTTGTTGTGATTCTGCTGTTAAGGGCCTGAATAACAACACTCAGCATTTAAAAAGGCATGATTGCTGCATAGATTGCAAGCTGGTATTGCTAAGATTGGCTCGAAATACTAGGGAGCGTGGAAATGCCGACAATCAACTAAAGCCAATACAATTTCTTGGTCTGTGCCTAGTTTTACGCATGCATAACGGGAGCATTCTGTGATTACTCCTGCGTTTGTGTGGGGATTACGCTTCGTGTCACAATTTTGTTTTTACCCAGTGATCTTTCCAGGATGACCAGTTATTGAGGAAATTAACTTTGTACATGGCCGATGGATCTCAAGCATTTCAGGTAAGCATAACCAGATCACTAACGGTAATTATGTTTTACCTGTCTGTAGCTGGTAGACCTGGAAGAACGTGGCAAAAGCAAGAGCATTATCACATTGAGAACTGATTCGAATTAAATTTGATCCTTCCATCTTGGAATCCTCAACAAAAGACTATTACCAGGCGTGGGAAATCTATGCCAGTAGATCAACTCTGCTGTGAGGGAATGAACGCCAATTACCAATAGACGCTTGGGAACAACAGAGGAACTGTTATATATTAGGTAGGAAGAGACGTTAGGGATTTTCTGGCCTTGTTCCATGCCCTATGAGTAGCATCCGAATTGGCTTGTAAATGTCTGATGCAGAACATGTTAAAGCGCTCATTTCATAGCGGCGTAGCTGTCTCAATTGACAAGTGCAAGCATCCTACGGTCAATGATTTCATGAATATTCAGCCGATATGCTCTGCAAAAACCAAAGAGATATAAGAGCCGTCACTCGAGCTCGGATATCAGTTATGATATTACCATTCTTGCAAGGACAACGCAGTTCCATCAGCTACATAGGATGCATATCATGGTCGTTAAGTCGATAGAACATGGTCGAATGACCTTATCATACGACAATCTATGATTACACTTATGCGTTCCGGCGGTCATTTGCCGCCAGTAAGCATGGATTAACTCGCCCCAATAGAACATCGACTAAGACTTGGTGCATACCGCATGGGACGTGTTACAAGCGTTAGTACATTTGGCTAAATTAGCCTACGATGAAGTAAATAACGCTGCTGACATTGTCACGAAACACAGGTTGGTATGCAGCGCAGGCAATGCTGGACTTGATTTTTCTATGCGACGTTAAATTACCACGGGCCTTTACTTTTTGGAGATTAGGATGTGCATGACATTCTTATCACTAATAGAGAAGCGAAACAGCTTTATTCTACACGCTCTCCGTGGAGTGTGCTGGGATTGAGCGTGGGCGATCGAATCATTCGTTTACTGATTTATCTTGGATAAGTAATAACCTATGTCATATTCGCATTAGAAATGACTATGGCCGATCAAATTACTACAGCCGAAAAAAATTCACGCATGTATTTATGCTGAATTGACTATATTGCAGCCGTATTGTCCACGACTGTAGTGGGATTCCCGCAACGGTGTGCTTTATGAATCGACCGTGGCCTCGTTAATAGGGAACCAGATTGGTAACATAAGCTCAGTAGCACCAGGGGCACTGTCAAAATGCCAGATTTTGGTTTGAGAGACCTGATAACTTACCCTGGTTCCCTAGCAACATATGTCGCTATGGATATATATTGAAGGACAATGACAACGTGGCTACGGGTTAATAGAAGGTCAGATATCGCGTTTTAAACCACATATGCATTGTGTTTGTCCTCCATTTGCAGATGTCCTCTACGTCATGTTAAATTTACTTACTATTCGTCATTGCTGATGTGAGGCAATTTACTGACGTCAGGGATGTAATTGTAGCCCTGCATCGAATGACGTCGCTGTGTTTATTATAACACTTTGATGCTAAGCTTCTTGTCTGCAGCTTTCACACGCGGCTGCATGCCCAGCTTTAAGCGACCGTGATTAGTATCCAACATTTACCTGCCTTACGCCTACTGGCCCGTCTTGTAACGCTGCGCGTTTCGCCTTCATTAAAGACCATGGATGGGACTCAGTCGCCACATTACACGACACGTGTTTTCTCTGGTTGGTGGCAACATTTGATTTCCCCAACGGCACGCATTAAATGCGTACCATATTTTTAGACTGTGAGTTAGCATCGACCAGGATTTATGTCGTAGTAAGTTTACCGATCCAAGAAGACATCAATGAATTCGGCTCAGACTTTGAGAAAGCCAGTAAAGCCGTCAAAATTACTCTTGCGTTCCGGTAAGCAACACCAGAGGAATTGCAGAACTGAAGATAGCTTTACACTTGAAATTGCGACTCATATATCATTACAAGTAAACATATTATGTGGTGTATTAAGGGCAGCCCGAGATATATTTTCTTCCACTAATGAAGCCACGTGTCACAATATCACGTTACGGAGCTTTATTCCGGGAATCTGACGCCAAATTAATCATCGGCAGTTTCAGTCAAAAGGTAATCTGTAATACATGGCTGTTTGTGACGATCGGTGTGCGTGTTAGCCTTACCGATTAGGTCTACATGCACCGCGCTATGTATGGTTGCTCATGGGAAGTAATCGCTCCTCGTGGCGGAACCGTAGCTCAGAGAGCAGGTGCTTGAATGAGGAACTGGCTTACGCTATCAATGGCTCGTTCACGGTCGGCAGCACAAGAGGACCTCACAAAAAGTTGACTTGTCGGGATTAGTCGATAATTTTTAATGCTGTTTGTACCTATATATCACAATGCTTAAAGCATCTCCATGCTTTAAGGCTGCCTGAAAAAATAACGTAATGCATCACGGGTGCACGAAAACAAATAACAGTGATAACAAGTATGTAGAGGCTGTGAACTTAAGATTGATTACATTTGTTAATTATCGCCATTGCTGGTACCGTGAAGCTGTAATGCTTAGTCAATTTAATGTGAATAAATGACTTCACAAGGAAATGGTAGAAATAGCATATCCATATGAGAATAGTTATTACTATTTTGCTGTCTGTCCAGTGTGGTTTCATCCATAAATCCCTGCGATATGTTTTGAGCAAACGGTTCCTCGATGTTGACAAAATGCTCTCATGATAAAATTACAGTATAAGAGAAAACAAATGAGAGCTGCGAAATGAATGATGAATCAAAGCATCCTCATCTGACCGGGTAGCATTGATGAATAGATTCAATATGCGGAACAATCCACACACAATTAATGCATTTGAGTTTCGTTGTTCTCCTGCATTTACAGAAAACAATGGTTTACGTAATTCTCATCTATGTCATAGATACGTCCGTGCTATTCGCACTCGTGACGTTTTGACACCGTCTACGTAACTAATCATATAGGCGACAAAAAACTCTTTCCCCCGATGTCGCTATTTTCGGAAACAAGCGTAATTGGAACGAAATGTGTTGCTACCTCAAAAGATCTCAAGCAGGAAAATGCATGGCACTTCCGGTTGTCTTTATTTGATCGAATCACAATATCCCCGGGAGCAGCGCTCGAGCACCAATATGAAGTGGGTTTCAAGTAGTATGCGGATGGTATTTGACATGATTGCTTGATGTGCAAACGAGGGCGCTGGATATACAAGATATATGCATTAACTACCGTAATTGAACCGAGCGAAGCGCAGGATAAGCTAGGTGCAGACCTGGTTATATATATATGTATATGTATATATGTATATATATATATAGCGCAAGTGCTAGATGGGATGTTTGTGAGGGAGTTTAGAGGGCTAATAAAATACACGTGTGTGATGCTCATTTAATAATGAAAGGTGTATAGCCTTAGATCGACAAATAGGGGACATTAATGGCATAAAACAGCTGGGTTGATATTTTTACATGTTAGGCATCGAGCGGTTATTCTTCCATACAGCTTTCCGCGAGTGGTTTTTCTTCCATGCAGCTTTCCGCGGATCGTGCTTGCTGATGTATGTAATATATTTTCTAACTGCATTCTAGGGTCGATAGGCACATCCCGTAGATGCATAGCTGATCTTATTCTCGATATAATAATACCAAGTATGGAAAATATTACCAATTGAAGCAGGCACCAGTTATCAATATATAAGCTTCATAATTATTTCCAAAAAGCAAAAGAATCATTCTTTGCGAACGCCCAAAGCTAGGGAAAGTTTTGTATGGGGTCATGTCATCGAATTGTACTTTGCTCAGGCGCATAACATCATTCGAATATATAGTTTAACCCTCAGTACATCGTCTTTAGATATCCCTTGCTAGTATAGGCTTTGTAGTTACTAATTAAGGCGAGTCGGGTAAGCGTTAAAAGGAAATAAGGCTGCAATAGTTACAGCAAAAAGAGATGTAAAAATTGTATGCAAACTAAATATAATCCTTCAACAAGGCATAGGCAAGGTTGTGGAAAGTGTGGAAGCTCCTGCTAGCAGACACTCTGGCTATTTTGATACTACAACCAAGCTCACTTACATAATTACTACAGATAACAGAAGGCAAGAGATATAATGCCAATCATGACGAAATCCCCTGTTTGAGTGTTACTATTATTCGGCTAAATTGACTCAGATACCATTTTACCACAATTAACAAAACTATGTTCTAGGTGTTATGTCATGCAAATGAGAACTTTAACAGCAACTGGAGTAAGAGCAGCTATAATATATCCCACTTGACGGTAAGATTATATTGCAGCCACTTTTCTACACGAATGTGCTATTAGCTTAGACCCACATGTGCGCATATTTTGCGCAATGTGTTAAGCATTCTCTTCAAGCATACATCGATCAGTACTGAGATCAGCACGAAACAGAGGAAGCGCATTACTGCCAACAACCTGGTTTTATGCATTAGACTAGCGCTTTGTAGGAAACGCCTTCATTGTGTTTACTTTTGGTACTCGTTAACTGCAAACCTCAGTTAGAACCACTTTTCACAGAGCAGTCAATATAGAATAATTATAACTGCCAGGTTTGTGTGAGAGAGAGAGAGTGAGTGTGTGTGTGTGTGTGTGTTTGATTGTGTGTGTGTGTGTTTGTGTGAGTGTGTTTGTGTGTGTTTGAGTGTGTGTGGGCGTGTATGAGTGCTTATTCATTTTTTTATCAATAGATCTATGCCTTTATTTACCATGCAACTTTTCGATAACATTTGCGGCTTTTGTATACAAAATATTGAATTACATGTAGCGTTTCTACTAGTACGTTTAGTAACGGGCTGTTCATAAGAGTTATGTATGACCACGTATAAGTAAAATCACATACATTGCAATTCATATTCAAAACATCGAACACCGTCGCGACAGTAAAAATAAAAGGGTAGGTTACTTATGTCTTACAATGACAAACAAACAAACATGTAGAAAGAATGGTGTTTTTGTATTACTCAATAATGGACAATCGAACTGAAAGTTTATGCCGTTTATCGACTAAATCAGCATTCTGAGCATGAAGATGTGCCTAGTTACGATACGACAAACTACATTAATGTGTTTAAACAAAGGGAAGCTCTGAAAGTTAATCCAAAATATGACTGATAATGTTTTATAAACCTTCGGACAATTGGCAACACGAAGGATCAGCGATTTTCATTATAACATCGGTGAGGCGCATTTTATAGCCACTATAAACTATAAATTGTATCACGTAAAATCTGAACGATATATTAAGAAAAGAATTGTGTTGTTGTAGGTATGCATTCGAGTACCAATGAAATATTCATAAACCTCTCTGTGACAATATATAGTAGGTTAGAACGAATGAACCCAAATACGTTTCAAGTGCACTCGTTCATCTGATTATGAAACCAATTGAACAAATAGGGCTGAAAGTTGACCGCTGCTGAGTATGCATTTAGCCAAATATCATGGCAATGATCTTGTGGGAGGTGCAAATTTTATGAGTTGATGGTTCTGAGATTTTTGAACCTGCGTCAAATCTATGTAATGACCAAAGAATACACAGAAGCACTTGATGTTCTGTGGAACGATCATAGTAACAACTGTCACCTTTTTCCACTTCTTTGCAAGCAACATCATTCTCAAAAGATGGAAAGTGCCGTAGGCACTCATCATAACCCTGGTATAGTTCACTAAAAATCTGGGGTGCATGCTTATAAATATGACAAAATTCTACCCGCGACGCAGGTATGTTACATCGCTTTACATGAGAACGCACATGACCCCGTTGTATTTAACGTCATTATTATCACTACAAACGGGAATTAGCTTAGTCGGAAAGCAGCATAACGTCATCATAAGTCGTTGTATAACTTTCATGAAACAGGTGATACATTATCATGCGTTTATCAAACGGCAATTATGACGATATGGTTAAGTTCCCAGTCGTCACCTATAAATTATATATCATGACATTCAGACTAGGTTGCTCTCCTCTAAAGCATTTATGATGGTGGAGATGGGTAAAATCTCGCATGTACCCTGTCTAGTTCTCCAATGTTATGATGTTAAGCAGAAATAAGCATGTTTGATCGTATCTGACTTGATGTTTTACATATTTTGAAACGCAATGTACACTGCTGGACAAGAACACAGTGTAGTTAAAATTCTAAAATATTTTGGTAGCCTATATTAAATTCGCATCGGTTACATGAGCTTGTACTTCTACTTCCATCACAAGGTCGATGTTTACAAAACTCAACATTTACCAGACATATTTGACGAGTATGATATGAGTATAAACACAACATACCCATTGCATGCATATTGAACACAACATAATCACCCTCCTTGATCACCGATATGGTGCACACACATTGTTATCGACTGACGTACTCGAATTCCAAAAAAGTGCGTCACCTGACTTGTGGGAAAAATTCTCTCACTACTTGAGACGGTTTTACTGAATCTTATTTATAGTGATGTGAGACGTGAGCTTTATAATTAAATTTCGGGAAGAGTTTGTGCTGTCCAAAAATAATTATGAAATCGATCGGAACAAACTCAACCAATGAAGGCTTTCATTACAGCTATCCTGCAGACCTCCGCAGGTCGCTCTGTAGAGCTAATCACACCAACCCTCAATCAATACTTCCATTTAGCCAGTTGCATAATATGCGCATTGGGTCCACCGCTTGTTCAGGCATGTAAACTATACTTTCCATGCACTGATTAATATTGTACAATGCAGTGTAAGTTACATAAATTAAATTCTCATTACAATCAGTTTTGCATTGAAGTCGAATCTTACAATACATGCTCTAAAATAATAATACTGTTTGTTATCTCTTGGGCAAGAATTTGTCAGCGATAATTGGGGGTTCTTACTTTCCTGATTTTCAGCATCGATTGCTGCAATATTGAAGCAAATGAATATCGAGTCAACATTTTCATTGCAACTGCTCTCCAACGATAATCATTGAAAGTAGAGAAGAAGCAAGAAAATGGGGTTATAGAATGCTAGTATGATCACCGCTCATTGATGCCATAAGCTCAGATAAAAAGGCTGTTATGGTGATATACAGCCGGTATTTTATTAATGCATAAAAACATTTATGTGCAGTGCTACAGTTATTCAAGACACTAACGTCGTCAGTAAATGCAAGTGGTAAACTAATTGTATTGGACAAAGAGTAAATTGGAGAAGTTATGGCCACATCAAGGGGCAAGCGATTACGGAAATGGTGTCATTTCTAGGACTGCACTCATCGCCATATACGGTGGGCGTGGTAGAAAGTGTATTTTCAGACATATCACGCGTCATTCAATGGTTTATTAGCAATGTAAAGGCCACGTAGCCAATATCATTGCTTGCACCCAGGGAGAAATGGCGGAAAATAGTTTCCGATCAGTTGTAATAAGATTGATCTGTGATTAACATTTTCATTGACAACTATACATTCAATGCTCGTGTTAAAAATGCAACAAGACAGTGTCGTTTATAAAAATGCTTTTCTCATGTTAACCGGAATAGCATGCACCAGAACGTTACAGTATATTCTCTCAGTAAATAATAATCTCCTCACTACTGAGATGGAACTACAGCCATAAAGATTAATTAACATTGCTCTGAAAATCCTTTGTCACACATAATTGTTCCTGGGCTCGATTTTGCCTGATATAGGTGACAGTCCAAGCCACCCTTTATTACCAATATCGACGTAGCTAGGGATGGTTGATAGTTCCTTTCGATTGCATCCCAATTGATGTTCTCATTGCGATTGCATGCCATGGAATATTGTTTGTGGTAGAGGACCAGTGATGAGGAGGAAATATAGGAGGCTAGTGTGATTAGCCATTGATTTTAAGCCTGCCCATTGATGCCTTACGCTCATTGAATGGGGGTTTTATCTATATCTTACCAGGAGTTGTATTCGCACATTAAAACGTTACAATGTGCCTTTTGAAAAGAGTGCAAGGGAAATTTGAAAGGGTGTCGTTTGCACCCATCACCTGTTATCATTGTTGAATAAGAAAGTATATTATCACATAGCGCATCAGTTAATGGTGTATTTGTCATTAAGGGGCCACGCACGCTTTGGCAGCATCATTTCCTGTTGCACCATTTCATCTTCTCTTAGAGGTCCTTGACCTACAGAGATTAACAGTGATGGCAAACCAAGATCTCGTAGTGATGGCTGGCTAGAGTGAAAAAGCTGATTGGCCCATAAGTGAAGCATGGAAAGATGTTTCACAAATAAAACCTCACAACTGAAAGACGAAAATCGGACGATCCGTTGCATTGTTATTTCTTACAATTTACGATTCATGTGTATCCATAGATGAATTGAATTTGTAATGCTTAATAATGGATACAAACAAGAACCACATGATGGTTTATTCTTGTCACTGTGACGTTTTATTAGGTTGATTATGTAATACAACGTTAAAACGACAATGGAAGACAACAGCAACACTGCTAATGATTTACTTTCTGTGTGTATTAGCATGGGTATCAGAGAAACCTGGTAACGATATGTGATGACTTAGTGAACACTATATATTTCCTTTAACAGTCCTTCTAGTACAGTGGTGACTGTAACGCCCATGACACATATTGAACGATAACGTTCTAAGGACGTAGTTATAATGTTCTTGTTTAATTACTTATATATCTGTTAGACCATATACCACAGGACACAGATTAACCGGGGAAACTGGACGGCAGCATTTTACATCATATTATAGGACCAGCGTGGTTGGTGCAGTAGTTTATATTAAGCTATTCCTGTGATCATTTCTCTTGGATCAGTAACCGTTAATTAATAGGATCCAACAATGCATGGCTCTGGTGCAGTTTAAACTATGCCCTAATGAAACTGCTGAAAATATATAGCAATTATCTTAATGTGGATATCACATAGAAATAGGAATTATGAAGGAGGGGATGGTACTTCGTTAGGATGATTGCGATGTTTATATCGTGCCCCATATTATATTTGGCTTATACTATAGTTTCTAGTCCAGTTGTGAACTTTTAACTTGTACTTCCTCATTCTCTCATTAACAATCCATTGTATATCCATATGATAAAAAATAGAGCGTGTAATCAACCATGTGAAATGTGTCAAGTGAGCAAACAGAGCTTCTCTTTGGTAAACAGAACAAAATATATATTACGATATATGTATATATATATATATATATATATATATATATATATATATATATATATATATATATATATATACATATATATATATATATATTTGTAATCATACATGACTGCATATTTATATGTATATATATATATATATCGCATGTGCATCATTTTCTTCTTTCTTCTTCATCTTCATCTTCATCATCTTCTTCTGCTTTGTCTTCTTATTCTTCCTCTTCTTCTTCTTCTTCTTCTTCTTCTTCTTTACGTCCATCATCATCAACACAATCGTCATTGTCACGGTTCGTCTTTGCCATCATTGTCGTCGCTTTTATTACCCACAGTTTGCTATTGCTATCATTCCAAAAAACATTTAAAAACAAATGTTCGTCACCCTGATTTACCAGAATCCGTCTTTTGTTAAGCATATAACTTTTCATTTATAGTTGAAACAGGTATAGTTTTCAATAAACAGGTGTTTATTTTGCCGCAGTAGCCACGTATTTGGCAAACCTCTAGAATGAGACCCTACCGGTTTTACCATGTTTCTCATCAGTTGCTGGGTTTTTCCCGTATTGACAGTGCCGAACGGGTGTACGAAGTGGGCGGTTACAATATATTTGACTGTCAACATTAATGCACAATTGGTTAGTAATGGCTACAAAAGCACGTCCTTAACAGGATGTAATATCTTCTGCTGTCTATCTATAGAAAGTTATACTGGATCAGTTATCCATTCATGATACGTAGCGTTCAATGTGATATAATACTTATGCTGGATGTTACTTAATGATGTAATTCATTTCTTTACCAATCATTATGAGTGAATTCACGGCAATTGAACACCTTATATAATTCACATAATGTAAAAACATGAATATTAAAAGGAATAGTGTTGCTATCGGCCGATTGACACACATGATAACAGTCCAATAGGCAACAACAACACGCAAACAAATGCACGTATAAATGGACGCAAATCTTACTGGCTTATCCTTTGTTATTGCACATGGCTGAATATGGCCAGATGTATCAACTCTTTAAACTTTTTAAAAGCTCGGTGATGGTCATGATAATGATACTTTTGTAAGGTTAAAACAAATCCAAATAGCCATTAATTTTCTTTTGCAAAGACTTCAGTCCTTTTAAGCTAAATGCCCCCCTACGAAAATGCCAATTTACAACGTAAGCTCTGTTTAGTCTAACTCGCTCCACTCTTGGCACGTTAGCCAATAAACGATGATCAAGTGCGGGATTGTCATGTCAGGAGACGGAACGAACTGTCTAGCCTTGATCCGTGCTTTATACACAGCATCCGAATTGGCTCGTAAACGTCTGATGCGGAACGAGTTGGAGCACTCATGCTTTAACAGGGTACTTTGATCCAATTTATATGCGCAATCTGCATATCGTCCGGGCCTCAAAACTAACAGAGCTAACGATTGAGATTGATGCGTAGTTTTCTGAGCGGTTGAATTTTGAAGATGAGGTGTCATTTGTATTAGCTTTGTTAGAAGCAACCGAGAGACAAGACGATGCGCCGGCTAATTGTCCCCGTCAACACGTCAACCCAGCCCATGCTTTGTAAGCACTCCGTTTATCAACCATGGACTACGCAACGTCGCTAACAGGAAAACTCCCATATGCTGAGTCTTTACAGCTCTCTGATTGCCATATTGATCTATTGCACTCGGCTGGTTGTAGTAGTTTGTATTTTCCCCAGTGTCGATGGCGATAGCGTCTATCACATGTCACACTGTGTATTAACATCACATACAGCCGCTGGCAGGCGAGGGGTATCTTGATTCAGGTGATGATGACAAGACTGACGGAATCCAGCGATTCATTATTATCCAATTTCCTACGATGATCCACATCTTTGTTTGTGCCATTAAAGTTACCATTATATACTGTCGGTGACCATGCGTTCAAGAGACAATTGTCTCCTAACTTATGCAGTAACGGTATCCATCTACATGGCGTGATAACTAAGTCGCGCTTTCATTGCACTTATTTCACAGTGCGCGGTTACCATGTATATACTGGAAATCAGGATCCGATGTCCACTCTGTAATTCACAATCGACAGTTAAGCAAGCTATATGGGATAACACGGCTCTGGCGGGTTGGACGACCCAAGCAGCCCAATAGAGCATCACCCATTGTCAGACGAGGGTCTGTCCATTTCCGCCATTTCCTGATTTATTAATCTGTTCGCCACGCTGAACTGGAACCTGCGTCAACCCCGTTTCTCTGCTTCCCGTATTGGCATGGGCCGCTAAAAGTTTTCATAATATATTGCAGACAAGCATTACATTTGTGGCACATTGATTCGTTTCATGTTCACATCCTACAAGTTATTCGGGTTGACTGCACACTAGTTCCATTAACGCAGTGCTGCCAACACTGTTGCGTAACTTAATTAAATCACAATTTCCATTTCCGCAGAACGGACCAAGAGACACTAGACATGACGACATGAAAAAGGATTTAGATGAAGGAAGGGACAGAATAATGTGCGTTTCAACAATGCCTAATCAGACTACCACTGTGTTTTTAACCGAGCCTAATCAGATATCCACTGTGTTTTTACAGAGCCTCATCAGACATACACTGTGTCTGTCTGTGGGTATCCTTGTGGGTTGCCTGTCATAGAGACGATGACGTACGCACATAACGAATGCTGTGTTCGGTCATTAAAATCATTGTTATAGACCATAACAGGAATAAAAACGCATGTAAAATTATTTCAATACACGTTCTCATGGGTTGTAGGTAGTGCAGCTGGGAGAACGAAGATAACATAGGCTTCATAAAGCAAGGGGACTGGCGACAAGAACCCCACGTGATGGTCGTCTGCTGCCGCCATGAACAAAGAGAGTTGTTCATTGATATTATCGTGGGAATGATAGGTGGGCCACATATGGCAAGTCAACCATAACCCAGTCCTGGTTTTGCTCTTAATCGCCAACATTCACACAGTTGCCACCTTAGCCTCCCCATAAAACGGCTATAATGCTGATTAAATCCCAACATAAAATATTTAAAATACACAGCGGTGGATTGAAGCAGAGCACCTGTGGTTGCGCATTTAACATTATCAAAAGGGGCAGCACACTGAATATGGGTTGAATGCGTAGACCAATTAGCCGACTCGCTAAGAAAACATATATACCAAAACCAATTACATTGATAGAGTATCTTACGCGTTTACGACATTTAGTCAAATATTTGCCCATATCGATGTTTATCAATAGCTTGAAGTAATATAATAATGCTCAGATGAGTAAAATGTTGAATATTTCACCTCAATTCATCAATCAGTGTTTTTGGCCCAAGTAAAAAATGCGTGCACATTTAAAGGATTATATACATGTGCGCAAAGCAGAGCTGCTTCCGTTCGTCTACTGGCTGATAATGTAAAACGCCAACTCTGGCAGCAGCGATGTCAAACAGCATGTACGTCGTTCGATAGGCGAATTATGAAGTAACCTTCCTTGTGAGAGCAGCCAGGACCGTGTGCCGGTTATTACGAGGGGCATCCGTGGGTTATCCTGAAACAAGGTTCCTGCTAATGCTGTCACAATGAATAAGAAGGAACTGGGTTGACGAAACCAAACGAACAGAGTGCGTTCCCCTGCTCCGATAGCGCCTCATACCTTCAACATAGTTGTATAGCAAATGCAACATACACTGATGTAGTTTTACGGGTTATATAAAAGCATTCGTTTTTTGCATTAAAGCAGATAGATTCAACAATCCGTGGTCGTAACTATATTTGTTATGAGAAAGCGCACAGTCGCTAGTATAAAAATCTCTTTCATATGTATGCAGGGCTTTTTCATAAAGTATCACTATTTTGCCTTCGTCATTATACTTAAAGCCGACGACAGTATCAGCATGCGGTGTGGTCATTATACTTAAAGCCGACCACAAAATAAGCATGCTTTGTGGTCATTTTTATGACGAAAAACGACTATTTAACCCGGAAGGAATAAGGCTATAATTCCAATTGATACGCGACCAGTTAACGGTCAAATGTCGCGTTGTTAACCACATTATTGATGTGTTGGTCCTTCATGTGCAGATACCCTCCACGTCATGTTTAAACTGCTTGCTGTTTACACTTTTACTGGTGAGCAATATGCTGGATTTACTTAGTGTATACTTCCGATGTAGCACCTAATTTTCTGGAAACTTGCCAATACTTACTATCAAACTGCAGTGGGTATCTGTTTCAATTCATGGCGACCGGTCTTAGTGCCACAGCCAACACGACTGTGCTTATAACGCTTTTGTGCTAAGCTTGGTGTCGGCAACTATCACACAAGCGGCGTTCAAAACATTCTGAACTTTATTCATACAGATTGTTTTTATGTTAGGGAATCTTTGATTCACACAAAACGACGAACAGGAAACACAGATTGAGAGCGTGTATAAACTGCGTGTATGAGGCAGTTTTCTTGCATAGGAATGGTCTCGTTGTTGACTAAGACAACGTGCAGTGTTAATTTTGATTTAACATCTACCACTGACTCCACTTCCACCTCATAATTGTATTCATAGACCACAACAATACGCCTTGCCTTTTTAGGAGAAACATTGGACGATTTGTTAGAAAACATATATGAAAATGAGTTTTTGTCGTTGGGCATGCACACCGCAAGACATCCTGACCCTTAGGCGAAACAAAGGATGCTTTAAATAATTGACATAAAATGTAATATTAATGTCAGGATATTGATACATGCTCTGTGAATGTATGTAATGTTTTTCTAGCTATAATGATGCACAAACAATGATGAACTGTATTTGTTACCCTGCAGTACGGCACTGTATGTCAAAACCCCAAAGTAACTTGGCACATGTGCGTCACCCCACATGTGAGCCACGTGAAATGTATATTTATATTATTTAAAGGTAAATAATATGGCAAGCTTAAAAAGTAACGCCAATGATAACCTGTGGCATATAGTGTTAGGGCAACTAGCCGAGGTACAAATGGACAAATGTTCATTTCCGGCACTGAACAGGCAACCAGTGTGCATTGTAATTCTGTTTATAACTCATGCCTTTTTAAATGACATGGATTATATCAGGCAGTTCAAAAAAAAACGTTGAAGTTCACATGATAATCAAACAGCCCCGCAGATTGTATCGGACTTGAAAACCCAATGCTGGCACAATATATGGATAACTCTTCATATGGTTCTGTGAGGAATAGCAGTGAGAAAGCGGCTGTATCTGTACATTATTCTTGAGTAAATGCATTGAATACTAAATACTTGGCGCCAAGTGCATTCTGTTTGGCATAACATTATATGTGATGAGCATGTTAATTTTATTTCTCGGTAACTAATATATTTATATATGAATATTTATATATATATATATATATATATATATATATATATATATATATATATATATATATATATATATATATATATATATATATATATATATATATATATATATATATATATATATATATATATATATATATATATATATATATATATATATATATATATATATATATATATATATATATATATATATATATATATATATATATATATATATATATATTATATTTATATAAAGCAATGGATATCATTTCTGCTCTGAAGCATCATAACCCACATGTGTAGTTTATAAACACGAGTTGTTTAATTGCATCCCAGAGATCAGCGTGTTATATCAGATAGTTTAAATTATGGCAGTGCAACGACACAAGAAGTTAATCGTGCGTACTTATTTGTTATTTGTACTGAGCTTTCAACATGCAGAAGGTCGAGTTGATCTCAGCTTCCGGGTGAATGAGGATAACCTAGTTCACTGCATCCTATTGAAGACCTCTTTTATGATGATATGGCATATCATTCCCTCACAGGACGATTGCCAACTCTATGTACATCCTTATAGCTCAGCGCGATAATCACTGAGAGCTCACTTAAAGAACCTTATATCTTACACATGAATTGCTCTCGTCCTGTAATGCCTGCAGCGAATTCGCACTCAGGGTCGTTATTGCTTTCTGGTGCAACTAATGTGGTCCTAAGTCATAAAATTCATCAACGCATCAAGAGTAGGGCTGGAAGGAGATAGGGGGTTCCTTAACATTTTATACTGCTTTGAAGGTTAAAACAGTTCTCTTCGCATATAATTCTTCATCGGGGTATTGCGAAAAAAGGTTTGGATGCAAATAAGACACAGGCACGAAAAATACCTCCATGAGTTAAGTTGTCGTACAATCAATTGATCGGCGTATTGCCATAACGTAGTTGTTAAGTGGATTGCATAAAAAAGGTCTGCATTTACCCCCTCTGCAATCCTAGTAAATGACGTGTGCGGCCGTTGAATGTATATGCCAGAGTAGGATTTGCTATAATAGAATGTAGGCCTCACCTTTTATGAGTTATAATTCCCAGATCGTTACGGCTCCTGGCCTCGTCAAGGGCTCACCACTGTAGACCATGCTTGAATAAATAGCATGGATTGCGTCGTATATTTTCTCCAAATATTCAAATTTGCATATCTCATGTGGCTGATCCTGAAGTTCCGTAACGGCCATCTCCCTCAATGGAATATCTTGAAACATGCACGCATGGCCCATATTGATAATTATTGCATATCAATAAGCGAGGCTTGTATGAGCAGATATTACCCGACATTTGCATTCAGCACTCACTTTGCTGGGTTAGCTTCCATGCTCTCTCTTGATAAGGAACACGTGCCAAAATTACTCTATAATCGTTAAGGCTGTTTTGTAGAGAGTGTCGCGTTCATTTGGCAAACCCGGGGCCTATTTTCAAACAGTTATATTATTTTTGCATTAGCCAACATGTTTATCAGACCAGCCATCGAAACCTGCGTTCCATATTGTAACACGGCAGTATAGGGATTGCGTCAGTATGTAACAGTATTTTTAATGGTATGCTGGTGTAATTAATATTGGTTGATATAAATCGCACGTGTTCGTATTCAATGTTAGCAATACCATTTAGTACGCTTACATTGACGTTAATTGATCATCTGCATCCAATCATGGAAGTCATTTAGAATTTGGGTAAGGATGATGAATATTTGCAGTCCTTCCGTTATTAATCCAGCAAATCATTGGCACATATACAACAGCGAAAATATACTTCTTTCATCACCCTGTGCAAAGTCAGATTGGCATCAAGGTTTTTCTGTGGTAGTAGAGCATATTTGTTTGTTAATTCAGACTAATAATTCCGTCATATATCCATCTATCGCCATGATATGTCACTATTGCATTGTTCCTTTGTCATTTATATTTAAGATTTGATGAGGTTGGCTGAGTTGTATTTATGGTCGATATCATAATTGGTATCTACAAAATAACGGGCATCACATCTGATATTGATACTCAAGTAATTAAGCATCCTACCTTTTCGTAATGCAAAATGCATGTTTCTTATTCTAATTTGTATACATCTTCAATGTGGCCACCAATTGGTAACCATGAACAAGGTATATTCTTCATGCAAGGAAAAAAAACATTACAGATCAAAGAAATCACCTGGCGATATATTATCACTAATATGATTTCGAGATGAAGTACAAATTGCCAGATTTGGTTAGCTGTAGATATATGAACAACATATACTGCCAGTCATGTCAGAGAAGATTGAATGTTTAACGATCGTATTGGACATTGTTTAAATACTTTACTGTAATTGAAAAAGGCATGCAATCGGACGTAGCAAGAGATCTCCATATATGAAGTATTTCAACATGCTGACATGTCTTTTGTAAAATGAACAGAAAGGCGCGTCTTTCAACAAGTTGGTATTTTGCAGATGCAGATCACAAAACCTCCATTGTGGGAGTAATTAGTGGCGCTAGGCTTCGGTTTATACGCTAAAGCACTCGCTCTACTTACTCGTGCAATGTGACTACCATGCAGTCATGGCCGATAGATTACTGAGAGAAATGTAAGCAATTCCAGACTTTCTTGCATCACAGATTACAGAGGTCATAGCTCCCATGCGTCACAATGAGTTTGCAACATTTCTAACTTAATGTTTGATTTTTCTCGTTTCAAGTGCAAAGCTCATATGTGCATAGTGTGCTACGCAAACTGATGCATCAAACGATGATGATTGGGAAATTATCAAGAACTGGGACAAGATAGATACAAATCTGTTTGTTGACTGCCTGTTACTTTTACATCATTCCGGTTTACTATTCACTTTGAGTTATATACAGAGCAAATTAAGTTCATTTGATACAAATAAGAAATCGTCCGAAGAATTTTTCGAGACTTCATTAGGCAAATGTATGAGCCACGGGTCTATCATAGGACTGATATAACTGTTATTGATACAGTTGGTGGATAATCACCTGGTCTTTAGCGATACATGCGAAAAACAAATCGTTATTTACTGTCATTATTGGCTCCCTAGGACCCTACAAAGGAGCAAAATCATGTTACGTTTCACACAAACCTAACCGAGTCAAAGCACGCCCCGAAACATTGCATCCGTCTCAAGCTAATCAACCTGCGTTTCCCTGTAGCGCATGCCGTAAACCTATCAATTACAGAGCATTACTAACGAGGCCTCCTTTGTGCTAGCTCTGCGTCTTTCGACTTGATAATGATGATTATATGACCCGTATTTCCATTATCGCTGACATTAATGGATAAAGCCTCTTGTCTTGAAAAGGTTAAAAAGCACAGACGTAACGTCGACATCTACCTCTAGATGCCTCACTCCTACCAACAACCACTCCTACCTCTCTCTTCCTCCGTACTGAACAGTTCAGATTTACGTATTGCCAACCATTAGGGAGACTCTATAAAAGATAATGAAATTCAACCTCTTCATACTACACCAAGGGATTTTTCGCCAGATATATAAAGTCCCGTTGCAACAAGACGTACATTTTCAAGGTTATGCAGGTGAATATAATTTCGTGGTCAGAATGTCTTTCTCTAATGGACTTTACTAATAAGGAACTTTAACTGGTGTGCTGGGTGGTTTATGTGTCTGTGACCCCCAACTCCTCCCATAACCGTAAACTGAGCGCAAGGTGTCGTTGACTTTAACGAGTAAGCCATAACTTATTATTATGAGTTGCTTGAAAAAGGGTTATTAATAACACGTTATGCTGCCCTTTTCTTGGTCCCTCTAAATGACATACCACACTTAGGAAATTGCGTCTGTGAACTGCATAATACACAACCTTCAAGGTCATAGCGATTTTCCTAAGTTAGCTTTGATAACATTTCTTTGAGAACTTTTCAATTATAAAGCAACGGCGTCAACGACAGCACTTTTACAGCGGTTAAGTATATATTTGATGCCCGAATGACCTATCCGATGTAAAGAGGCTTGTTTAAATCCAAACATTTATCAGAATACCATAAATAACATAATTGCGTATTGTGTTTGTATTCAATGATGGCCACGGCCGACTAGATCCAGTTAGATAATTAATTCATAGGAAGATGCGTAGTGTTCAGGTGTGCCGTATTTTCATTGAGTGGCGAGATACCTATTCGTTGCCAGTAACATAAAATAAACAGAAGGCAAATTTGAATAATGGGTTATAATTAAACAAATTTTGGCACATTCCATCAGGCGTTCATTGCAAGAAGACACACTGAAGACACATATCATCTCATAAAGTATTCGACTTAATAGATGGATGACTACAATCAGCTTAATCACGTGTACTTATGGTTAAGCACTTAAGATCAAGATCTAAATGAATATCGAAGATGGCCTTGGATCTCTTCTAATTGTAGGTTGTAAAGTAAAAAGGTTTGCTTCGGACGTTGGTTGGATTTAAAGAATCGCAAATATTGTGGTTTATTCACAGGTATGATTATATGTACGCTCGTCAAATATCAATTGAATAAAAATTTGAATCAATTTGATTTTCTAGAGCTGTTTCTTGACAAACGAGCCATGAGCACCAACTTCGCAGCAAATACAACTTTATCGCTTAAAGTAATATACTTTTGTTGCATAGATCTTGAATATGACGATTTGATGTGGCATAACATGACTCATACATCACATCATTTATATCCGCCTACTTTTCCGAGTTCGCCACTGGGACGCTTCGCGATGTTGGAGCTAATATTTATAAGTGGAATTCGATCTGGGTGAAGGGCACAGCAACACATGCTTTTATAAGCATATAAAAATATTGATGTTAGCTTATCGATGCATATATTTTATCAACTATAACAATGACGTCAAGCCAACCTACACAAAACATTATTAGAGTGTAAGGACTATATCGTCTGATGGTTTCTACTTAGATTGTCAATGATACCCTGATGAGTCCTTGTGTTGCGTAATGAAAATGGTTGATGTGTTATAGTCATTATGCCTTTCCCTCCATGCGACAGAAACTTCAATGGTATCTTGATGGTTTCTCCTTTGTTTATTAATTCAAAAAGGAGGGGGGTTATCTGTATAATCATATACCTAGTCAATTCGATGCAGCTGTTGGGTCATCAGAAGCAACAAGCAACAAAAACCACTGAAAGAAGTGTTGAATCCTATTGTACAAGTGTAGCATGTTATGCGGAATCAGATATCATTCAGGCCGATGAAATACATCGAGCATCTTTCGACATCTGTTACAGTTTTGTATTTATTTCCTCAACTGGCGCAGTGATCTGGTATGATATATTTATATCGATTGCATTTCTTATATCGGCACCTTTTGTTGCGTCGAAGTCACACATTACTGTCCCTTGTTAGCATCGTGGATAATTTTCAACGCCCTAATCTCGTTGCTCCCATCGGCCCACTCTAAGTCTATGTAGATTATTAGAACAACTATATACACAAAACTTCACATACGAAGTGTTTGTAAATGACCATAAACCTTAAGCCCAAAACTGTCTTGCCGAGATACCATGGGGCTAATCAGGCCATTGGTTAAGATCACGCATCAAGGGTTTACCTACTCTCTGATGATCAGTCCTCATTGACAGCCAAAAAGGGGGACACTAAATTATCAGCCATTTTGTCGTCGGGGATTGCATTTTAACATTATTAAATGAAAACCATTCCATGGAACAAAACAGACCTAGACGTCGCTATTTGTCAGAAATAATGGCTGCCTGCAAAGCCAATGCACCTGGACCAAATGATTTCTGAAAAGTATTTATGTCTTGAAAATTATAGCAGCCTCTCAATATTGTAATAGGATTTTTATATGGTCCGACGTACTGTGGGAATCATTAGGTAAACAACGATTTAGAACACCCGACGATTACAACACTGTATTCATGCGCTGGACGTTATTTGATGAGCAATCGGTTCGTCAATAACATAGCCTTGACTGCCTTCTTTGAGGTAGATCAAGTATTGTTTGAGGTCTCGATTGGCAGCAGTATTAGCTGATGCTCAAATGAGATCAGAGGTACTTACGCACCACTACGTATTGAAAGCTATTTGATTTTCGAATGCAGGTGTCATGTTGAGGCTAAAGCACATTGAGAACATTTATCACAGAAACTCATATACGGACACGCCACAGCTTACCATGGTTGCGTACCTGATCCTAATGACCATATTTGTGATTACAATATACACCATGTGAGATGTTGTTCCCAAGTTATCGACCATGACTTTGACAGCTTATAGCATCTTCGTTGCTATTATCATCACCACAATGTCTACCTGAACAATAGTATCAAGAGTATATATTAACCTAACCAACATTTTTTGTGCTTAGGTCGCTCCTGGGTGTTGATGTTCCATTGATGCGAATCCTACTGAGCATGGCCAGGTGTAGGCTTAATATCAGACATCGATTACAAATCTAAAATAAGAAGACCTACGAGAATGGCACGCTTCAGGAATGTTATCAGTTAAAAATTATGCTTCGTGCTGCAAATTATATGCCATTGGTTGATTAGTTTTTAACGGAGAATCATGATTTTCATGGAAACATTATGCTTCGTTGCGCCACATTATACAATTCAAGCTGTCGTATACACGAAGATATCCGATTTATAGGAATGATTTCCGACCTAAATCGTTCAAGCTTTTATCACACGAATACTTATTTATAGAAATGATGACAGCAAGATGTATTCCTCTATACGGTCTCAGTCACCCAGCTGAAATATTTCACAATTTATGTGAGCATTTTGCCGCTTGGAAATCATTGCATGAATACATAATACACTTATCGAATTGATGACAGCAATATGTGAGTATGTTGATACAAAAAACCATGTTATTGTATCATACACGTTATGAGTGACAATGAAGAAGCTTTCCTCTTTATATGATCGAGCAATTCAATTGCCCTTCCTTAGTTTCATAAGCAGCAATGTTAAGAACGGATGGGCGTGCGATAATGATGGTGTATGTGGTGGTTAAAAGTCCTGATCGGTTTATTTTAGATCAATTTGACGGTGGTGTCATATATTGATATATTCAAAAAAGGTCAAGTTATGTAATCACTGTGCGTCAATGTAATCGTAATATCCCATTTGTCGGCAAAAAATTGGCGAGTTTTTTTAAATGAAGTCAGGTTTTCGGCAAGTACAATATTATGCATCGTAGTTTTGTAAATGATTGAAATTAAGTCCCGAATCACGAATATATCGGCACACTTTTGCTTCCATAATTCCTGGAGTCTTCAAAAGCACCAATTACGTCTTTTGGGCGTGTCATATTGATTCAATTTTGGCTTAATTTTGGCTTCCTGACACATTCGTTATATGCAAAAGTGATATTACTTTGCACAGAAAAGCAAGCTTCTCAGCAGTTATTACTGACAACTTTTATAATCTACGGAACCCAGAGCTATTATTTGACATATTGCGAGCAACCTGAAATCCGCACAACAAGACTTATTTGATTGATGCTTGTATGGAACTGGACTTTTAGTTAATCACTTACTGCACAGGGTTACTGCGTGCTCATAGACTAGTTAATGAAGACAACGATTTCTGATGCTTCAAACAGGCCACATACAATCCTACCACAATGGCTCAACTCTCGCTACCATGTCAATTATCTATAAGCTTTTAATACGTCAAATATCTAATAGCTGGGCACGTACACAATTACTCCCTGCATGTTCACAATCAGATAAGTGAAGACTTTTATAACAACCTTCAAGGTAAGTACATTTAAAGTTATAAGCTACACTAAAGCATCGTAATAGGTCATAAACCATCACTGCAGCACGGTTTATTGGTCTGACTCAACAAACAGCAAATTGTGGGCCACGAGCGCACATTTGGGCGGTAAATATCATGCGTCGTAAACATAAAAGGAATAAGCCCATTACATAGCTTTATGGTAAATCATTAGATTATATACTCACCATTCATTTCTTAATGATTCGGTCAACAATCAGGTGCATTAAGTGATAGCAGATACACTTGGTTGTCCATTTTTGTTCAATGCTTTGTTTTTGTCTGCAATCATTTCAAAACATTCACACCACATCGCGTTGATGCACAACTGCACACAGGCTTCCCTGCGCTAGTATGTCGGCATTTAACCTGCAAATCTCGATCTGACGGATGACATCGATTGAATCTCCACGAGCGTGTTACGATTTACATCCTGGGATATATATAGACACATAAGATGAAAATGGGTCCCTGGTGGAATGTCCCCCGCCAGCCGACATGTAGCTTTGTTACTCCCATAATTCAAGGTGACAAACGCTAGGCACATCTGGTATATACTTCTCATCGTTGATCATACGTTACACAAGTAACCCGTGATTTTGTGCGCAGAAATGATTATGAGTCATCGTGGACTACCATCGTGGACTACAACTGACAGTATTCGCGGCTAAACTGATAGCATCATCGTGGTCAAGTGGATGAACATATATTTTGCTGAGCCCCAGGGCAAAATGTGTTCCCTCACGTCTCTTTATTGGGCGAGTACGTGAAATTGATCATCCTTTAATTCTCCTCAAATTTCGATAATATTACCTAAGCTTTGATTCTTGAATACAGATGCTATAATGTACATCAGCAGACATTATAAACATCCACTGAGCTATTTATAACTTACGATGGTTATGAAACGGTTTATTTCTAAATGAGTTCAATGACAGATGAACAATTCCGTGCTTATTGTAATATACTTAGTGCTATATCTGACTCAAGCATTGTTATCCTATTCGGCGCTGATCATGTGTTGTGTTCCAACTATATAACTGTAAGAAAATTAATAATTCACACAATGTGTTTATTGACGGTCGTGGACTACAACGAATCAGTATGATATTGATAAAACAAAATGAAACTGGAATGTTTTATTTCATCTAGCAACATGCGCTGCGACAGTGATAGATAAGATTCGGGTAACAACAGCTAAAGAACAGAGACTCGATATCTGTATAACTGTTTAAAGACGGTGTCAATGAAACAAAGGGTTACCGTTTATCCTTGGCATTCACGTTGACGTTGTTAAAAGGGCAAAGGATATCAACAAAATTATCGGTCGGCAAAATTCCTCATATATTAGAGGTACTATATGATAAGTAGGGGGTATTGCGCGGAATTTGCACAGCTTGTATGGCTTATGCTTGGTAAGAACTTAAGTCTTTTTGCTTACCATGTTCGGTTTGATCTATGTTCTATCAAGGATGAAAATTCACTAGTCGTGCCGTATTAATATTTTCAAAACCCTTCCAACAGCATCTCACTAACATAATCCGGAGAAGCAGCCCGTCTTGTATGTAAGTATTGATAACAAAATCAGTACCTAATTGATATAATAACAATAGTCTTTACATCGCTCAATTATGTGTGTACTGGTCTAATGATTCAGTGATATGTCATTATAGTTACATCAATGCAGGTTTATTGAGTACAATATACTGTCCAGAAAGTGTTCTCGATTGATGTGTGGTGTTCCGGGTAATGTACAATGAGGCTTGTTTCTGCTGACAGGCACACCCTTACTACTGTAATTCAGCAAAGGAATGGCCCATTAGATGCAATTGTTTATATGCGTACACTAAGTGTGGCTTTCAAGCACAGGCAATTGAATCCTTCAAAGCACAATCTGGTTATAAAGCAGACGCCAAGGTCATCCAGATGGCCATTTAAATAAGTTGCCGATGTTGAAAAGGTATCATTACATCATAAGCTACGGTATAGGCCTGAGCATAGTCAGGTATGTTCAATGACAATATCAACAGAAATGAACTCTCAGATAGCAGGCTCTTATATTGGTGGTGACGTAGTGGAAAGATCCTGCGAAAGGACATTTTTCCTGCTCTTATCAATCGCAGTGAAGTCGGCTAAGTATTTAAAAGTTATTTTGTTTATATCATGGTAGCGCCACCTATGGATTGCAGTATATCATGATGCACCACAGAGCCACTCGAAAATGAACCCTCTTAACGAAGATGTAGACTTTTTGACACTATTCAGTCATCCATTGGTCCATTATTGCCGCATATGAACAACAGGACTCGGGTATTAACTTTGAGATTAACGAGCAAATACAAATAACTCAAGCTAATTACAAAGTTGTAGCTGATAAATCATGCGCTACGCTGTTTGTGGTATTATTATGGTTGATCAAAAATACTGGCCATTGAGTTAATGTTGTACAAGACGGCGTTGATTGCACCTTAACCATTAATCGATCTTATACATAAACTGGTAACAACATTTAATTGAACACAAAAAATACTTACAATGCTTAGTTAATGATAATGTGCCCCTTGCATCATTATAGAGAATGGGTCGATAAATATTAAGGGTCCTCAGGGCCGCTCAGGAAATCAAACGTCCAATTTTGTTTCTACGCAGTGCGTGATTACATCGTTCTCGATCGGACTCGGGTAGAGAGTGACTTGCCGCCAAAACGTTGCCATGGCAATGGATAACCAAGTTATGACATGCCATTATGAACTGTAGCTCAATTAACACATCTAATAAAACGCCCTATGGCAGCTTTCTAGTCTGATCCCTTTTTCATGATATATGACAGCATTCACAATATGGAGTTGATATAGCACCTTAACGCGCCGTAGAACATCCCTCGTTTTAATGGCTGCGCAATATTTGAGGGCATTGGAAAACCCAACCGGATTAATATAAGACATCTTATTCGTTAAACAGTGCGACTGATTTGCTCATTTACAGGGTTGTGTACGTCACGACAGTGACAATATTGTTATAATAGACGGATATTCAGAATCATCCTACATATGATTCCGACAGCATGGCTGAGAACATGATAGCCTAATATAATATTGGCAGGATATGATACTTTCCAATTATTCCCGACAAGAATGCGGTGATTAAGTATTTCAGGTTCAATGAAGTGGTCTGATTATCACGTTATAATTATTTGCTTAGTTGACACAGCTCACATTTTTCGCAAGGATCTCTGATGGCATGTATTGGTTCATAGAACGGTTACTTATCGGCTATCGTAGTGACATAACAATATATATAGAGGTTACGGCGAATATTTACTGATTCATAGCTGATAAAAACGATATGAGATCTACATATGCTGGACTATCTCAAAGTGCGCCGAAATCACAAAAATCCAATGGCAGTATCCTTGCAGCATACTAATAGCATTAAATGCAGGATATTACAAATCAACTTCATACATCTAAAGGATGTCACCGAGGGGTTATCATCAGGAAACAGAAAAACAATTAATTTTTTGATCTTTAAGAAAAAGTATATTTGTCATAACGAGACCCCCATCAAGAAAATTATTTTCGGCTTTGAGTTTATGGTCATTTTCCATTAACTGATTTCAAAGATATCTGCAGTTCCTCTTATATTAAATACGGTTGGTTCTAAGTAAACTACGCCACTATCAGGGACACTGTTAAAGCATCATATTCATCCACAACCGTTACTATCATTATAAAAGTAAATTACCAACGCCTCACGCAATATAAGTGTCATGGTATAGAAATCTTTACTTTGCTTTTTGCGATAGGTTAAGTTGGCACAATGTCGGCACTGTATGGAGATGACATATTATGGCAGCAAAATGACACAGATGTTTGAATGTAGTTTATGGACAAAATCTATGACCCTTACGCTATTTGATGGACAGCTTGGTCAATGAACTCCTTACACTGCTTACATGTGGTTAAACACGGTTTCAAAAGTGACTGACTCTGACCTTCACAGTCTTTAGGCTACCAGACAAACAGCCACTAATACGAATTCACAAACAGCAATAACTGGACTAGCTTATTGGAATAGCCTTCTGGCGTATTGAGTGTTGGAAGTGAACCGCGCTTGGAGATATTCAACTGACCGTGAATGAACGTTGTTGACAAAATTCCCTAGTTTTGTAAAATTCCCCAAAGTCTCCATTTGCTATAATGATGGTAATGTTATGCCTCTTGCCATCATACTATCCTCACCACAATGTGGCTTCTGTAGACTTCTTTTCGGACAGCGCAGTTAGGAGTGCGGCAAACAAGACCAGCGGGGGCCCTTTATCAGCGGAGATTTATCAGCTAAACGGTTCTCTGCGATTGAATTTGTGACCTTATAAGATGCAAATGGCTCACAGGGACCAAACACGACAGCAGAACTTCCCATCACACCGATGAGCTACGTCAGATAAATGCATATACCCTTTCATTGATATTCAGCATGATTCATTCCACTGCAGAAAATAGTCGCCGCATTTTTGTCAGAAATAATGGCTGTCAGTAAGGTTGATGCACCTAGACCAAATGTTGCAGAGGTCATGTAAAACTTCGCATCATGTCCATTTTGTTTTAGGCTATTATGTGTTCAGTCGCATTGTTGAAATCTAATAATGGATGACAATTAGCAATAACCGTCTATTGAAACCATCCTCAACACTGCTAATAAGTAAATCGTTTCCCTATTGACCGGTAGTACAACTTCATTGCCATAGCAACTTACGGTTTGTACAATAAGTCAACAGACTACGTGAACTTCTGAAAAATGTTTCATTCCAATAACTTATACATTCCAAAAAAAGCATCACCAATCAACCTCCACCAGGTTATTCTAGAACAAAACTGCTAGCATGGGCTGCTAATAATTTAGCCTTTTATGATACTGACGTTCTGGCCTTTGCCCTGGCTTAAAGCAACTGTCAAGTATTGTAAATCGTAGTGACGCAGTTGGAAATTGCGACCGACTAAAATACAAATATATTATTTGGCATGAAATGGCTGTTTTGAGGCAGCGTCAGTCATTACAAATATAGAACAATTAGTGTTTACTGTTTTTATTTGAGTGTAGATACAAGCTAAGATGGGAATATTTTTTTTATTCCTATGAGAGTGATTCTAATCCCATACAATTGTTACTGTAGTATGTTGTCCATACAAAATCAAGCAAACAAAAGGAATGACACCATTGACATCCGTACAAATGTCATATAACACAATGGCTGCAGGAATGGACAGTTGTCATGTAGGATGTTGAGTTGAATTAGTTTGAGTATCTTACCAAAGGCAGCATATATTTAAGGATCTTGATCTGAGATGATTACTTGTTATGTTAACTTAGCAAAGACGGCTAAGGATATTGTACACCGCGTTCAGTGTCCTTAAAGCATTGAGTGGCTGTGCACAAGGTAAAGCAGTTACAATGAGAGAAATTTGATGTCAAAATATATAAGATACTTTAAGATTATTCATGCTGCCCCTACATTGGATGTTCTCAATGCTGAAAAAAGGGGAACATCAGTGTGAATTTATGCATGAAAGTTAATATCACAGCCTATCCAAAATGATGAAAGTCATTGAATGCAAGGTCATGTCCGGCATTCTCGAACTATTGGGTGATGGCCGTCATAAACTGCATAATTTGCTCATCTGTCATCAATGCTGATGCAGGGACTTCTGCCGCATTTGACTTTAATTTATTATATCCCACACACCAACGCGTCATTAATTTGCCTACCATCGCCTCGTATAGTCAATGTGACTCGTGTTTAAGGCTAACGATTAAATGTAGTTGGACCGTGGGGCTTAAAAATAACACGATCGACTCTGACCAATGAGAGAGATGATAGATTTATCTCACAAGTGTTCGGCTGGTAAAACAGGAGCCACGTTCTGTTGATAATTGTATAACTGATCTCATAAACTGGTCAATTGTTTTAATAACGTCAAAGGCAGCGCTTATAACGCAAACATAAACTGCGATGTACTCGTTACAACGCTGAGTCTATTGCGGGCAAACCATCCATACACTGCTCTTAGTCAATATCTATCTACTGGGTAGAAGGTGGGTAGACAGTGGTGATGGTTTTTATCAAGATAGTGCATCCACACAAATATCCAATTATCTTCCCGCTATAGAAGATTTTATTTCTCAGGTGATTGACGATCCTGATCGCTCCTATTTGTAAATATCGGCTTGCCTAGAATATCTATAGAATGGACGAATTCGTTTTAAACAATAAGCTAGCGTCGGCATCAACAGTAGGTTGAATATTCCAGAGGTAGTCGCTGATTGTTAGCTCACATACTGCATATTCTGTTAGTTGCCATAACAGCGAAAGGGGAACGTAGTGATAGAGGCAGTTGCAATAGACAGCTGCAACGGCATTAATCTCTGCTTCTCAGTCATCCTTATCCAATCCGTATCATGGATGTGTTTCGCTCTTTGTGCTGATTACCTATTACTGTGAGTTCGTGACCCCCTGTGCAATCTATCAGAAGTTGCTCGAGCATTAGTACACATCTGAATCATTAATGGATAGGGCCCGAGGGCTGTGGATCCGGAGAGGTGTAAGAATTGTATAATTGTGCAGATGCATTGTACTACAGACTCTGAAATATGCTCTCGAGTACTGTGATGGTACATGCAATGGATACGTTACCAATAAATAATTTATGTCGTGTGTTCAACCCTGTAATTACCATGTGATATGCAAATCAATCAAGTGCGTAAGCTGATTGAGCTCGGTAGACGGTATGTTGAATATATTGTAGAAACATATACGAAGACATGTAAATAGGCAATTTAGGGTTCACGTCAGCAAAAATTACGCTAAACCGTCAAGATATAATATCTCAATACTCACTATATGCGATTGGTCAAAGACGTGAACTTTGTTATCTCACGAAGTCTGCTAGTTGTGAAAAGGAAGATTAAGTTAATATTCAGCGAAAACAAAATAAGCAGAATGTAAGTGATGTTAATATGAATATGATGATTTGGTGATCAAGGTAAGCATCTTTCAACTAAAAACGGCAGCGCTCGGCCTTTTCCGATTAGTATCACCTTTTTGCTCAACGCCAGCAAGCAGCTTACTGGATATGCTAGTAAATATTATTCGTGAAACGCTGTCTCCCCATATGTGTATGCTTAGGTGGAAATGGATGTAAATAGTGATTATGCAAAACTCTCAGGATATTACAATAAGTTGTAGGCTGTCTATATGGTTAACGGTGTGTTTTGCGGCAATATAATGAATGCGGAACAATCTCCATGTGTGCATGTTGCCGCAGATACTAAACGTACCATCTAACCACCATATATACCATGTGAGAGAACTTCTCACCTTCATTTCGTTGCGTAGACTAAAGCAATACATTATGGGCAAGGAATAAATATTGTCGGAGAACTGCAGCGTTCAGTCAGATGCCCTCTCTGATTTGCAAAGATTAAAACTATTTTTAGCACTCACTAACCAAGTTGACCAGATACTACGATATATTTTTTATGGTGTCAATCAAGTGTGAGAATGGATTTTATTCTACGTAATCATCACAATTATCCGAACATGAGTACTGAGGACGAACGCAAAGTTTGATTCACGAATGAATGTGAAATATTGGTAAGGTCAGTTTTTATGACAGCCAATCTTAGATGAAATGTGTAAATGTATTTTTTGTACCGCACCAAGAGCCTTATGTATGGCAATAATTACCACAAAGCATATGCGTAAGAGCAAATCTGCTATTCTTATTTGAGCTGAAGTACTACTGCGATATTTTATGTAAGCAAATATCATCTTAGACATCGCGTGCTTTCCTTGCGCAAACAAATCTTTGATGACAGATAGCTGTGTTGACTCAGCACTCTAAATGCAATTCGTCCATGTATAATCGCATGAATGTAGTTGAGTTGAATGCGTTAACATGGTTTAAGGATTTTAATTCAGTTTCACGGTTTGACGAGTATTTATTGTCGTCCTAATCTTTGGGTCAATGACAGAAATGTGCATGGTATTGCGCAGATATCAGAATGTTAAGCTAAATATGTGAGCACTTGCACAGCCTTATAAATATACACTCCTATTACCACGAAAGCGGTCTGCGCTGGCACGTTTAAAAAACCTACAACGACATTATCAAGATTGCTTATATATGGCAATTCATAGTATCATGCCCAGATCATGCAATGATACTTAATGGCGGAATCAATATGCAATGCAATGCAGGTAACGAAAATGAAATAGCTGCAATATCTTCATCAGTGACAGTTGGTCTATTATTCAAGTGATATGATGACCAACAGCATGCCGTTGCAACACTGGCTTCGTTCATAGGACCATTCCCGGTAGTTACTGTAGGCCGTACAATATGACTAATAATTGATCACGCGGTGATGCCAATAACGTAAACAAAAAGTTGTGCTAATAATGCTCACTGTACATTAATATTAATTCCAGAATAGGCTTGACATATACAATTATGTAGCTTGAAACTGGAATACTTCCGCAAACGGCCCTTTTATGCATTGCGCCACAGACTGAACGTTTCCGAAAAGGGAACAAATACTGAAGGTTAGCATACTTACAACTATGGACGCAAATCACAGTAATATCCCCTAAAGTACTAATCACGAACAGTACTGAACTAGTGATCTTGTTGGATCTCTGTGTTAAGCTATGATGAAAACGATTATCAACTGACTTTGTATAAGTTGTCTCAAAAAGGTAGTCCAAACCGACATTGTTCTACACATAAGCATTTATCATGACATTTTAAAAAGATAGTTGGCTCTTGTATTATCTAAACCAATTTTCTGCTCGCCATATAGATATATATTCAAATTAATACAATTGCAAGCACGGTAACCGGACAATCTGCATCAATATATATTCACTAAGACTTGTCATATCTAAGGTCAGAGACAGCCGTTCCAAACCAAATGGCACAGATACATCTCAGTCGGCCGCAATATGTAACTGCGCTTCTACGATTTACAGTGCTGTTTTTATGGCAGCGCAAACATCCGCTAAGTCGGCATTTTGCTGCTTAAGTGGGGAGAGAGGGGGTTTGAACGCTTGATCCTGCTCTTCGGTTTTATTTGCATGATCATAGGATGATTGATCTTTCAGATGCTTGCACAGTCCGTTGATTAATTTACAATTTATTATAATGCACAGGCGGCAGACGATTATGGCATTGAAACAGTGATCTTAACGCCATAGATTTGCTTAATAACAGAGATGAACGAGTCAAAACGGTCCAAACATTTGTCCATCATCCGACAAAGTGGCTGCAAACCTGATAGCCCAATGCAATATTAACACGATACGATACGATAAGATTCAAATATAAGCTTATATCACATTGGGAAATGGTTATATCTTTGTTATCCACACGAGAAGAATTATAACCCTAGTGCAGTTGTTAATAGGTGAGTTAAGTTGTCATAAATCATGCAAACAAAAGGAAAGACTTAATCGGCACCCGTGAATATGTCATATAGCACATAAGCCCCACAATGGAAATGGTGGACTGTTTTCAAGTAGGATAATGGGTTGAATTCGTTTCAAGCATCTTACTAAATAAAACATATACTTAGCCTACTATATGTTCATATCTGTGTATAACACATGTCAATTACAACGTGGAAGTTGGTCAAGGCTATTGCACAACGCATGTAATATGCTTAATGTATCGTGTGGTTGTGTTTAAGTAGCAATGAAGTGAACAATATTATCTTGTGTGAGAAAAGTTGCTTTCAAACATTATTAGATACATTGGTTGCTCTATATCTCTAACAATACAGAAAAGCAGTAGCAGTAACAATTTGTACCTTAGCGTACACTTAATAAATGTACTTGAACGATATATCTTTGGAAGGACTGAAAGTGAATATTACTGATTATCATCAATAAAGGCCATGCTGAGTGCAAGGTCATGTGTGATATTCTTGAAAGGTTATGGCTATCATATATACTTATATGCAATATGCATTAATACTATCTAGGAAATAAATACGATAGCAAAGTATTTGAGAATACACTGCAGTGAAATGCGTGGCGTTGATGACAAGACGCTTTGCCTGGCTTACAACCACTTTATGCGACTCTTATCTAGGCATTGTACAATATCGCAAACTGAAAGATGTCACAGCATATGAAACAAAATAGAATTTACCATCCATCATAATATCTCTTTAAAATGTTTCAATCGAATAAGAGGATCATCACAAACGGCCATCATACCAAGGTTTCATTCAGCAACTTGTGGCTAGTTAATGTTAATGCTTTAAGCAACTTACCTCTGACAACTCCGCTGTATACGAGATGGGTTTGTAATGGCAAAATAAGCCTGCTCTCACATGGATATTACGTCTGCTGCTGTCTTCGTACGTCAATTAGTACACATAATGATATTTCTCATTTCTGAACCGATCATTCTGATTTAATTGTTTCCAAGTTTATGCCATTTGAATCTATAAAATGTATGAGCATAAATATTTACATGAATAATAATGCCATTCGCCGATTGTTATTCTTGATAACAGCTAAATTAACAACAACAATAACACATTAAAACAACATGTCACTTAATAACGGACACGACTGTATTTCGATTATCTTTTGTTATTGCACATGGCCGAATCTGGTCAGTAATATCAACGCGTTGAACTGCTCGAAAGCTTGATGATGGTTATGATAATGATAGGCGCTACAAAACAATACGCCATTTTATTTCAACAATAACATCGATTTTACGGTCCGTTTACAGTTCCCATTTCCTTATATATTTGCGTTGTGTAACGCATGATATATGTAGACGTTATGTTTGTACAAACGATGTTGTACATTACGTGATCCAGTTAAGCGAATGCTTGTTATCACACAGTGCACAGAGACGCCCTTCATTGCTTGTAAGCTATGATTTGCAATAAAGGGCAGTTTACTAAGCCTCAAATGTCACTGGTCCATCATACGCTTCATTAAGATGAAGGGGAGGTTCTATATGCCAGTTCCTATTTTTACAAACATAAATGTCTTACAACTTTGACCCGAGTAGGTTCTGAGATTAATCTGCTCGGTGCATAATGATGTTATGATTATCTGCTGCGTGACATCCAAGTTCGTGGATACTAGTCGTACAATTGTAGTAGATAGGTGTAGGCTAGCATCGCATCAATTCACAACTGGAATCGGCTGTTACTAGGATAACCGTACCGAATGCAGTCTAAAATAATGGTTATCTGCGACGTGGCGTAAAATCTCTGAGATGGTACCTCAAATCCGTATTAGGTGAGATACTGTTGACAATATGAAAGAGCGCAAGTAACGCTGTTGCAGAGCTGCATATAACTGTGCATTTGTTCATCTATTGATCTACTAGTAGCAATGTTAATTGGCCAATGTTGGCCTGGATTTCACATCAGTGCATACTTGTTCAATCAGCAGATTTAGCCCTTTGCCACAATAATATTCAACGACATTTGTTCTCAAAATATATTTTGAGCTGATGGCTTTAGTCAAATTATGGATTTAAGACAATTAAAGATATTTAACCGATCTTGTTGCTATTATATACTCATTTTTACTCAAGAATTAGCCTCTTCTATTCGCATAACGATGGTCTGCTAGTCATATGTAACATCTGATAATATATTACAAGGAAAAGTCTGCTTTCTTTTGGTGAAATCGTGACTTCAGCCAGCATCAAGCAGTCTGCAGTTGGAGTATGTCTTTGAATGTATGACATTGCATTCGTGGACAATACATAGCGTTCCCGCTTGAATGAACAGTGGTATAAACGGTAATTTATTGCCAGAATATCAAGCTTGCAGCAAACGGTCCTTCCAACCAGGACTGTAACCTACAGATATAATAACATTTAACGGTCAGCTCGCATTTCTCAATTCAACACCTGAATTAACAGTCATCAACGTCAAGCCGTAAATGATTTTTTGTATCGACTTATATCTGACATTGTCCATACTGACCTGACATATTTTATGATTCATAGACATAGGCATATATTAAAAAGACCAGATAATTAACTACCGTAACTATATAGATTGTCCAAAGAACAAGCCCAAATAGGCATTTTTTATTAATGCTTATTTTTTTTCCTTTTAAGATAAGTTACGCACATAAATTAAGTCATTAGGCATGTAAAAATTCAAATATACGACCCCCGAAAGCCCTGTGAAGAATAACTACCTTTGCTTTGACGCGTTTGACAACCGACTATCGTAAAGTACTGGGGATTCATTTAAAATAATTGGCTCTTCCTGAAAAGGCATTTGAACACTATTTACCAAACGCCCACAAGGTGCAACAGCGAATTAACCTAAAGGAGCAGCGATAAGTTACATAGAAGGAGACGGAAGTGATTTTCTGGCCTTGATCCATGCCATATGAACAATATCCGAATTGGCTCGTTACCGTCTGAAACGGAACGTGTTTAAGCGCTCCTGTATGGAAGCTTAGTCGCGACCGAGAGAAGAAAGCTTGTAGCTGCAACACGAGGCGCCAGTTCATTCTTATAGTCAACATATCACACTGTGTCGGTCTGTCGGTCTGTCTGTCTGTCTGCCTGTCTCTCTCTCTCTCTCTCTCTCTCTCTCTCTCTCTCTCTCTCTCTCTCTCTCTCTCTCTCTCTCTCTCTCTCTCTCTCTCTCTCTCTCTCTCTCTCTCTTATACAGTACGGATATTCATGTACATGGCGTGAGAACTAAGCCACGCTAGCATTGCACAGTGCGCGATAACCATACATCCGCCATCTAATGAAGGACGGGAGTGAACTATGTTCGTTTCAAAGTAGCTTATACAGACATCCACTGTGTCTGCCTGTGGTTGCTTTGTGTCATAGAGACGAGGTAGTATGCAGATAAAGTATATTTTGTTCCGCCATTCAAATTATTGTTGTATAATGTCAACACAGAATAATGAATATCAACACGCGCCTCCGGTAGGATGTCGGTTGTGCAGCTAAGAAAAGAAAGATAATAGAGCCTTCATAAATAAGGGGACCAGAAACAAAGAAACAAACGTGATGGTAGACTGATGTAGTCATCAATGAAAGACAATTGTTTTTGGAAATTATTATGGAAATGATAGATGGGCCACATATGGCTAGTCATCAATAACCCAAGCCCTGGTTTTGCCTCCAACCGTCAGCATTCGTACTGTGGGTACCATAGCCTCCCATCAAAACGGCTGTAATTCGGTATCTATGCGAATATAATATTCCAAAATGCACAATACGGAACTGAAGCAGAGCATCTCCGGCTGCACTTTTAACAGTATGAAAAAGGTGATACCGAATACGGACCTAATGGGGGTCCAAGTAGCCGTCCTCTATCGCTAAGAAATAATATGTACCAAATACATTAACATTAGGGTAGTATTTTACGTGTTTGCAATATTAACTAAAATATTTTCCCGTATCGATGCTTATCAATAGTTAAACAGATACAATTATGCTCAAATGAGTAACATATTGTGCATCAATTCTTCATTCAGTGTATTTATCAAAGGTTGAACAAATACCTACACATTTAAAGGTTCATTACCATGCACACACAAAAGCTACTATCGTTATTCCGTTGTTTGATAGTGTAAATTGCCAAGTGTAAAGACAAACACCAGGTACATCTTCCAAGAAGTGATACATAGCGCATGTATCTCTTATCAGAGAATATTTATCGTAGGTCACAATTGAATACTAAATAAACCAGGCCTGGTTCCAACTCATTCAGTTATGACCGTGTTCTTATGGAAGGGGAAGACAATCAGAGGTTTATAATCCAAATCGCTTGCTTATGACTACACTTGCCAGCGGGTTGAGCGTTTTTGACTGTCACATGTACTGTACTAGCTCTTTGGCATTGTTACATCTGTCTATCACATTCAGTAAAGCACCTCGCAGCTCTTCTAGTTACTATTCAGTATGGCTGATGGCTAAGCTTAATGTAATTTCTCCCCTTGTCATGAAGTAGTTATGAACCATGTTTGTCATCGTCATAGGTCACGACCTCTTTTTTCAGCTCACAAAGTTAGTTGCGGTGAATGACGTAGCCTAATACATCGGAGCAGTTCACTGTACTCTAAGCAAGCCTCTCAGTGGAGCAATCAACCCTAGTCGCATCAAATCGGAACGTTTGAGCACTCCGACAGTGTCAACTGTGATTCGAACGTGGCGTGTCATCGGCAATATGATATTACTACTGGTTCAGCGCGGTGCTATTTCCTTTTCGCCTCCGTTATTTCAGTAACGTCATCAGTGCATCAGCCCGCTCACATCCGTAAGATAAAGTACTCGCCCTGGCAGAAAGATTGCCCTGACCTGTATGTTATGCAATGGACTACAGTGCCGTAGTATGTACATGGCCCTGGATATTGGCATTGTGTCTACAGCGCGGCAAGTCGACATTAAATCATACACCATCTATACGAATAAACAATAAATGATGATTGGTGTAGGCGTTGTATGTACGGCCTTAATGGTGTAAATCGACTACATTTATACCCACTACGTTTCTAGCCAACATGGTTTGCGTCGGTTTAATGTATAAGCAAGAGCAAGAATAATGTGACGTTTGTCAAGTTGCTAATTCTAAAATCGCCATATCCAAGGTTACGTTATTACCATCATCACTGGCTTGTACCATATGCCTGAATAATATCCCATTAGCAGCGTAACATCATTTATACGTCTCGACTCCCAGAGCACCAGGGGTCGTTGCCTTGTAATGCCTACATATAAAAGCATGAGTGGCACCGTGTGTTTGCACAACAAATTTAGCTTTGCATATCTCATAAGGCTGATCCTGATATCTGGTAATTGCTAATTTCCTCAATGGAATATCTTGCAACATGTACAAATTGTGACACTGCAGTTAAGGAAATGCATCATTATGCTGGTGTAGTTAATTTTGGTTAAAAGCAATCGCATATGTTATATTCATTGTAAACGGTTGGATTTTGTACGTATACAATACTATATGAACGGACGTTAATTGACGCATTTTGCACAAAAAGTAAACAAATGTTCATGCTATTTATTACTCCAAGCATTCTTGGTCACAACAGAGCACTTTATAAGTAAGCGCTTCTATTGTGGAAATATTCCTTAAGTTAGCTTTGGTCGATAATGGTAAGAAGTAGACCATTGTTAGGATTTGCGCATCAAGCGAATTGTAGCAAAATAAGCTTTACATTTTGTGAGCCATTCAGAGTTTGGGTGAGTGCAAGCAATAAATATAAATAGGTTTAGAAATTAAAACATTGGTACATCCCGACAGAAACAGCAACTAAGGACGGAGGAGTGTAATGTTCAGATTTCTTAAAAATTCCATTTTTTTCCATTCTTCTTTGTACACTGCATCAACAATAATCATTGATAAAAAGCACGGACCGTCGCCTTAATGCTTTTTATCCTTGATGCTTTATATATCAATAGATATCCTTCTCAGACTTCAAGCTTTTTCATAGTACCAGAAGTCCCTTCATTTTCAGTGATTTGCTCTGACGGCGCCGTGTAAAAATCTATCGCCACGGATCATACATTTCTGGGAATATTCCACGTTAACTGATGCTGAGAGAAAAGCCAAATAATTTGAGCATCGATCTTCGTTAAGATCATCGGTGTCAGATATTAACTTAAAATGCCGCAGTTGATCATTCGTTGTCAACTAATGAGCTGATATTTCAAAGCAAGCTGACAGTTTAAAGCCGACTTCGCCGGAAGTATGTATCAATTAGGGATATGATTAAAGTTTTTGGCACAGGTTTGTTATTCACTGCAATGATTAATGCATCAGACCCGCGACGTGATAGGTAATATGTCACTTAATCTACCAGGTTTTTGTTGGAAAGGAATAAAATGCTTGTCCTATAACACTTTTGTCATTGAAAGTTACACTCAAACATACAACTTACGGCTCATTCTGTGTACCTCAAGCAGTCGAATAAATATGGTCCTTTTCGCGCCATATCAAAGGGCTGCAAACTACGCAAATAAGGCTCACGCTGATTGGCTATGCGGTTAGCCTTTCCAACTTCAGCCATATTGACGAATAGCGACTTATGGTGAAGATATGGATTTGGCGCCTCCAAATGAACCAGCAGTGTTAGTGCTGTTCTTAAGCAGGCATTATGCCCAGCAGCTGAGTGTTCATGTATAATTCCGGGAGTGAGCCCTCTTTGAATAGCTTTACGCTCTTAAGCAATATCACTCCGGTTTACAACTCACTTGGAGTTATATACTGAGCAAAACCCACAGCATCAGCTGCAGTCAGCCTCATTGCCCCTTAGAGCCATTTCTAGCTTAAGATGGTAGCAGCTATTGGATCGCAGCCCATGGATCTCAAGATGATGGTTGACGCTGCGTGTTGGTATCAGTCAGGGTACGAGTAAGTATTCCATGATCATCGTTAACATTATTTTAATCGCTTCCATAGACGCGCATTATTCGCCGATATTACATCTTATGTTTGAAATTAGATTCCATTAGGAGGATGATAGCGCAGACTTATTCAGTACACAGAAACTCAAAATCACGAAGCAGACTTATCCAAGTGAATGAACAATATTGACAAGGGGCGATATCAACATGCAATGAGATGGCAGTTTTATAATCTTGAAGTCATAAATATATCATCACTGATCTGAAATAATCTCATCCATGCACTTGTTACCGCACACAAAAATGTCTATGTCGTCTTCAATTCATCACCCTTCTAGATATTGAGCAGCACACAAGAGAAGATTAGCGGACTGAAGACGCTACAACATCGTCAATCAAGTATGTTTTACCTTAACGACAATTATGGCGTTCTGATCAAGCACAGGCGATACTGTTTTATGACGCATTTAGCCGTCCATATGATCTTAACTATTTTGTAAATAACCGCTTTCCTATCAGTAGACAGCACTTATTTTATGTGAAAGGTTTTCCGGTTTGTTTGAGTCAATGACAGAATTATTGCAGTTCAGGTAAATGAACTGCAAATTTGAGAACTAAGAAGGAAATTTTAAAGGCTAGATTGGTGAATATCACATCGTGGTCAACCCTATGGTGAACGGACTTTCTTACTCTAATGGACTGTGCTTTAGACGAATGTTAACCAGTGTGATAGGTTGGAAATGAATCCGTGGCCAACGACTCTCCCCATAACCATAAACCGATTTAACTGAGTCGCTGACTTTAATGGTCATAAGTACAAATGGCTAAGCTATAACTTAGTTTTATGAGCTGCTTGACGAAGCGTCATTAATGATAAGTTAAGCTTCCTCGTTCTTCGTCACCTTAACTGACCGACAGAGAATTTAAGCCGCACCAAACACCTCCTGAAACCCTAGAGCAGAGTTCGTAAGTACCTGGGGGTAAAACAGTTTCTGATAAGTTTTCAATCCTAAAACATAGCGTCAGAGGCTTGTTTGAATCCAAGCACTTATCACAGTATCATACACAATATAACTGCCTAATATATGGGCATTAAACGATGGCCAGTGCCGATTAGTTACGAGATTGATCGCGAATCATTATATAGGGATTAAGACACAGCAGCATTTGCAACAGCACCTACTAAAGTTGCCGGAGTGATACAAAATTCATAGAAAAATATATTGTTCAAATAGGTGTCGTACTTCTATTGGATCGTGGCAGAATGTACATGATATCCATCGATAATCTATGTCAATACGGAAATGGTGGTTTCGTTGATTGCTTGAGTGATCAATGTAAGCATCTTTAAATTTATACAAGCTCCGCTCCACATTTTCCTCGTTGCCTTCTAGATCAAAGCGGGCAAAGAGCTTATTGGATGTGCTGGTAAATGTTATCTAGGCAACGCCGTTTCCCAATATGCGTACACTTAGGTGCCAACGGATGCAAGTGGTGCTTACGTAAAGCTCCCAGGATATTGCAAACAGTTGTAGGTTGGCTATATTGTTCCTTGCGTGTTTTAGTGGCAATCAGATGCGCTCAGAGCCACATGTACTGCACGCACCCATCAAACGACCCAGTATGCCATGTGAGAGAATATTGTTCCCACCTCTTCCTCATTTTGTTGAGTAAACTAACGCTTACATTATGAATGAAGAAAAAATTATTTTGTTTGAGATCTGCACCTTTCGGTCCGATGCCCGTTGTTACTGAGCGATGTGCTCCGTATAAAAATATATAGCTTTATGCAGTCTATCGCTAATGGATGAAATGCCATTTACGTGCTTCAGTTACAAAATAACAATTAGTTTTACTAGTCCGAACGTCCATTAATGCATGCTCTTGGCTTGCTATTGCCATAGCTAAAAACTAACAAATATTTACATGAAAACCTCTGGATAAGTCAGTGTTCCATAGCTGTTGGATTATGTGATTGATGGCTATGCAAGGTCTATGGAGCAGACTGAGCTGTCTATTATGCCATTACCTGTATGATGACAAACTGTTTGCCGTGGATTGCGACTCGGTTGATTTCCTCTGGATGAGAGGCTGGCATGGCATGATCCAGTCAATCGCCTGGTGGTGACATGCCCTGTGATAATCCTTCTCATTTTTATCCGTTCCATATTCAAGTTTATTTACGACCTTGCCTTTTTTGAGAGCCTTACTTGCTGGTTTCGTGCTTGACAAAGTATCCTGTTTGTTTTCTTGGAAACGTACCATGTTAAATGAGCTAGGCAAATACACTGTGTTTGACACATATGCTGTGATTTCCTTGTTATTAACGTTGCACTTAGCAATATATTATTTTGTGGTTGCAAATTGGATAATTGTGGTATCTAATGTTGAATTTGTCAGAAGATTGCCGGCATTTCTAGTCTTGTTAAATCACAAGCAAATAAGCTATTAACGAGCATATTGTAATAACATATACCATCCTGCTTTATTATTATCAATGTTCTGCAGCATGTTAATAGATATTCCATCCCGTACCAATTCAAGGACAAACGAAAATATTATTGATAGGTAATATAAGTACATTATAAGGGTTGTTGTTTAAACTCGTTAGCGCCTTTCGAGAAGATTACATGCTCATTAAATCTAATTGTCATTAAATTGTCCATAATGGATGCAGGACCTCAAATTATGTCTTGAGTTGTAGCAAGTTTTGTTGACAGCCTAGAGCACATAATTTTACAGCAGTTTGCAAATCGGTATTTCCACCTAGGACGCTGTTAAAAATGATAGAATGTTCTATTTGCTGTACATATACTAAAAAGTGTACAGCGTGACACACATGTTATAAGAGACGGACATTGTCCGGTTACTGTGAAATTTCTTAATCGCAATTGTTTTCATTGTTATTTGCCTTTGGGCTCATACAAGAAATACATTAGCTAACATCACTAATTACCCACAGACGAACTTGAATAGGTGAATAGGTTATAACAAATTGTTTCGGAAATCAAGTCTTGAATTGTCAAGAGGTGTTAAAATTAACCTTTATAAAAAGGGCATCAAATATTGATATTATGTGAAGCATTGAATCAATGCAAAGCTAACATATTGATCTATGGTAACTATATTTACAGGTTATTGTTTCTTAAGCAAACACAACGGCAATTCAGTCAATTCAGCGTGTTTAATTGAACGTTCTCTTGGTTAAACTGTTAAATTCTTAACCATGGAGTACAATCGTTGGTGCGGTAGATGTTAGAAAATGTATTGCCTTTATTATGCCACTAGCCCAGATTCATAAGTCTGACATCAATAAAAATGACAAGACGAATGCCCGGCAGCTTCATGTACCGTCATAATCAATACATGCAATATCGTTCAATACTTTGGTGGTATTTAATTGGCCATTATCATGTATTGCATCTGAATCAAATGCCTGTTATTTAAGGAAAGCTTCATGCAATCACATGCATGACTTATCAATTCCAAGCAAAATGGTGCTGACACACTTCTAAATAGGCTAGACCTTTTATCACCTTATGCAATAGACTTGCATACAAGTCATTTCCCAGGCGATAAAGTTGGTCACTATGTCAAATTAAGACCAGTATTCTACATCTTAACCATCTTGTAGTTTTTCATGTTTTTAGCTTTAACCAATGCCTTAGCTCTAAACTGATTAAAGTGAATATAACTTGATATCACGTATGATGTGAAACCGTTGTTTACATTATAATTAGTATGTGTGTTGTAGTCAATAACATTATGTGTTTCTTTTAATTTGTGAATTTCAATAAATTGCCTGCATAGATATTCCTCATCCGCCGACTAGAATGAACTAGATTGACCTGCTTATTTCATTTCCATCCAATATAAATATCTTCATTGATCACTAAATTTCCTCTGAAACCCCTGTTGAACAGTCTACATGGCTTAAAAATAGATTATATAATTTGACAACATTCCTTAGATTATGCTTAAAACGGTTTTTGTTAAACTTATTAAGCCAAAGACATGTTGAACATATTATCTTTACAACTTTGAAAGTTGGGTGGTATAATGAATGGATATATTTGAGACTATTTATGACGTTTCTGCTCCATGTTTGATTAAGGATAAAAACTGGAATCATATGACGCTTTATTCTTGTCTAAACGTTTAATACCAACCAATACATAGTAAATGCGCTAATATCGTGTGATTATCAATAACGTCTAAGCAAAATATGATCAGCATTTTGGTTTTCCCGCAATGTCATAAAAGCATACTTCAAAATGTCTCCCAAATTTGTGACAATATTCAAATTGAGGTATTTGATGACGTCAGTCATTTCCGATGGACGAATTTTGATCCATCTGCCCGTACATAAACCAGCTCTGTTGATTTCATCTACGCAATATAATGATTTTATGTTTCTATTGTATTATGTTCATTCGTTATAAGATGTTTTTCTAAGAACAATGTATGCTAAGATTGTTACCTTTGTTCTGGGACAAATTTCAATACAAATAACTACTTTACTGTATGTCACATGAACTGTGAGCTTATGACTATCACCTCGATAACCCCTGGTTTTATTTGCAATGGTAATTTTGACTTTTGACAAGCGACCAAGACCAATCAAATTGCTGGTTATGCCATGCGATGGTAAGAGGTCAAAGCAAAGTCATTGTTTTGTGAAATGGAAAACCAGAGCTAGTATCGGTTCAATAATTTCATTTGTAATATAATCGGGGTCAGTCTTAATCACGTCTATCATGTACATCCTCGTTCTGCAATGTAATAAGAAAGTGCAAAAAGACAGCTTGTTGGTCGTGTGTCTCTACTCTGGGAGTAAACACACTAAATGTATGCGATATATACACAAACATCTGGTGCAAGCCCCATGATATTCCAACATGACTTCCTGCAGTAGCAGAGTGTTTGCTAATGCTGAACCAAGACAATTGATGGTTCTACCTATCGCCGCCCGCCGGTTGAATACACTTGATTCTGAATATATTTTATCGCAAGACATGAAGATATGCATGTATATATGTATGTATGAAATGCAAACATGTGTGAATGCATGTAATGTATATAGATATGTATGTATGCTTGTATGAATGTATGTATGCATGTACGTATGTCTGTATGTATGTATGTATGTATGTATGTATGTATGTATGTATGTATGTATGTATGTATGTATGTATGTATGTATGTATGTATGTATGTATGTATGTATGTATGTATGTATGTATGTATGTATGTATGTATGTATGTATGTATGTATGTATTATGTATGTATGTATGTATGTATGTATGTATGTATGTATGTATGTATGTATGTATGTATGTATGTATGTATGTATGTATGTATGTATGTATGTGTATGTATGTATGTATGTATGTATGTATGTATGTATGTATGTATGTATATGTATATATGTATGTATGTATGTATGTATGTATGTATGTATGTATGTATGTATGTATGTATGTATGTATGTATGTATGTATGTATGTATGTATGTATGTATGTATGTATGTATGTATGTATGTATGTATGTATGTATGTATGCATGCATGTATGTATTATTATATATGTATGTATGTATGTATGTATGTATGTATGTATGTATGTATGTATGTATGTATGTATGTATGTATGTATGTATGTATGTATGTATGTATGTATGTATGTATGTATGTATGTATGTATGTAATAGTATGTATGTATGTATGTATGTATTATGTATGTATTGTATGTATGTATGTATGTATGTATGTATGTATGTATGTATGTATGTATGTATGTATGTATGTATGTATGTATGTATGTATGTATGTATGTATGTATGTATGGGTGTATGTATGTATGTATATATGTATTTGTGTATGTATGTATGTGTGTAGGGAGGTAGATAGGTAAGTAGGTAGGTATGCAGGTAGGTAGGTAGGTAGGTTTCTATCCATGTAAATATCTACATGTCCATATTCATGAATATATTTATATATACGCATATATATATATGCATATATATATATATATATATATATATATATATATATATATATATATATATTTTGTTATGCACACCTTTATATCTAACACATATATATATATAATCATGTATATGTCTAAATACAGGAGTTTATTGGCGTATATGTATAAAGATGTTTACATATGTATATATATATTATATATACATATATGTATGTTGATATATATATATATTTATATATGTATGTTGTATATATATATATATATATATATATATATATATATATATATATATATATATATATATATATATATATATATATATATATATATATATATATATATATATATATATATATATATATATATATATATATATATATATATATATATATATATATATATATATATATATATATATATATATATATAACCCCGGCATATTCTCTGGCATATAAACTATCGCATCAAATGGTGCCATAATCTGCATAGAAGCTGACTCATTTCCTGATGTAGCAGCATATACTGCATGCTCAATAACGATTTAGCAGCCAATCGATTTCTTGGCACTCTTGATGTTTAGCAACCTCCCGTAGGAGGCGCCTCCTGTGCATGCTACTTCTCCAATCGAAAAACTTATTCACGCAAAGCTTGACACCTACACTATATTATATTCATTCACAGAAATCAGTGTTGCATTTGGTCAAGGGACCGATGCGATTTACCATTTAGCTTTTTTGCATAGACTCAAAGACTAGGATTACTATTTTAAGCATTGTCGTTTTATTTACTCCAAGAAAATATTTCAAATGGCATGCATATTACAGTAAGTCATGCTAGCTGTATTACAATTCCCTATAGACGACATCCAGTATATTAATTGCGCGTTTATTTATTTACCAACGCTCCATATATGGTTCATAAGCTAACCCATGTAGCCTCGTTCTCAAACATCTGCACCGCAAGATGATTGCGTTACATATTGACAACAGTTTCTTCAGTGCTCCTTCAATGACTCTACTCACAATAGCTGTCTTTGTTTGAGTATGATAACTTGTTAAGTCACCCATCTAGACATATTATGCGGCTGTGTAACTTAAATTTGTGGTAGGCAAAGCACAGCGGTAGTGGCGCATTGATGTGCTTGCTGTGTAGCGCAAATTGGTTTAATTTGTGATGAATACACCCAGGAGTCCAGCAAGCTTTTTTTAAATTAATTTTGCTGATCCAAAAATGCCATCATTTCAGCATTGTGTAAAGACTAAGCATCCGCTGCATATTGACCTAGTGAACGAAGTGTCACCGGACGACACCATTCAACGTTGAAAGGACTCTTTTATCGTACACTCATCTCCCGAGAGACAAATCTGTCCAACTCTGTAAATAACCAGCTTCAAGCCAGCGGTCATCCTAAATAGGATTGCTGTTTTTGCACACAAATGGCTGTTCAAAAATTATGCAACGCTACGTGGTGGGTCGCTGTATGTAGGCGCTTGCGTTGCGATGCGTTATGAAAAGTGTATTTAGCAATGACTTGGAGAGAAGTTTGAGATGGGTGTCCGAAATTCGGCCAAAAAAGGTTCGTTGTGATTCTGCTGTTAAGGGCCTGAATAGCAACACTCAGCATTTAAAAAGGCATGATTGCTGCATCGATTGCAAGCTGGTATTGCTAAGATTGGCTCGAAATACTTTGTCTAGGGAGCGTGGAAATGCCGACAATCAACTAAGGCCAATACAATTTCCTGGTCTGTGCCTAGTTTTACGCATGTATAACGGGAGCATTCTTTGATTACTCCTGCGTTCGTGTGGGGATTACGCTTCGTGTCACGATTTTGTTTTAACCCAGTGATCTTTCCAGGATGACCAGTTATTGAGGAAATTAACTTTGTACACATGGATCTCAAGCCGATGGATCTCAAGAATTTCAGGTAAGCATAACCTGATCACTAACGGTAATTATAATTTACCTGTCTGTAACTGGTAGACCTGGAAGGACGTGGAACAAGCAAGACCAGTATCACATTGAGAACTGATTAGAATTAGATTTGATCCTTCCATCTTGGCATCCTCAACAATAGACTATTACCAGGCGTGGGAAATCTATGCCAGTAGGTCAACTCTGCTGTTGGGGAATGAACGCCAATTACCAATAGACGCTTGGGAACAACAGAGGAACTGTTATATATTAGGTAGGAAGAGACGTTAGGGATTTTCTGGCCTTGTTCCATGCCCTATGAGTAGCATCCGAATTGGCTTGTAAATGTCTGATGCAGAACGTGTTAAAGCGCTCATTTCATAGCGGCGTAGCTGTCCCAATTGACAAGTGTAAGCATCCTACGGTCAATGATTTCATGAATATTATGATTTCATGATATGCTCTCCAAAACCAAAGAGATATAAGAGCCGTCACTCGAGCTCGGATATCAGTTTTGATATTACCATTCTTGCAAAGACCACGCAGTTCCATCAGCTACATAGGATGCATACCATGGTCGTTAAGTCGATAAAACATGGTCGAATGACCTTATCATTCGACAATCTATGATTACACTAATGCGTTCCGGCGGTCATTTGCCGCCAGTAAGCATGGATTAACTCGCCCCAATAGAACATCGACTAAGACTTGGTGCATACCGCATGGGACGTGTTACAAGCGTTAGTACATTTGGCTAAATTAGCCTACGATGAAGTAAATAACGCTGCTGACATTGTCACGAAACACAGGTTGGTATGCAGCGCAGGCAATGCTGGACTTGATTTTTCTATGCGACGTTAAATTTCCACGGGCCGTTACTTTTTGGAGATTAGGATGTGCATGACATACCCGGATTGCTATCACTAATAGAGAAGCGAAACAGCTTTATTCTACATGCTCTCTGTGGAGTGTGCTGGGATTGAGCGTGGGCAATCGAATCATTCGTTTACTGATTTATCTTAGATAAGTAATAACCTATGTCATATTCGCATCAGAAATGACTATGGCCTATCAAAATTACTACAGCCGAAAAATTCTCGCATGCATTTATGCTGAATTGACTATATTGCAGCCGTATCGTCCACGACTGTAGTGGGATTCCCGCAACGGTGCGCTTTATGAATCGACCGTGGCCTCGTTAATAGGGAACCAGATTGGAAACATAATCTCAGAAGCACCAGGGACACTGTCAAAATGCCAGATTTTGGTTTGAGAGACCTGAATGGCATAACTTACCCTGGTTCCCTAGCAACATATGTCGCTATGGATATATATTGAAGGACAATGACGACATGGCTACGGGTTAATAGAAGGTCAGATATCGCGTTGTAAACCACATATGCATTGTGTTTGTCCTCCATTTGCAGATGTCCTCTATGTCATGTTAAATTTACTTACTATTCGTCATTGCTGATGTGAGGCAATTTACTGACGTCAGGGATTGTAACCATGCATCGAATGACCAGCGAAGTCATGGCGCCAGGACTTACTGACTCTGCTTACGTCGCTGTGTTTATTATAACACTTTGATGCTAAGCTTCTTGTCTGCAGCTTTCACACGCGGCTGCATCCCCAGCTTTAAGCGACCGTGATTAGTATCCAACATTTACCTGCCTTACGCCTACTGGCCCGTCTTGTAACGCTGCGCGTTTCGCCTTCATTAAAGACCATGGATGGGACTCGTAGCCACATTACACGAGACGTGTTTTCTCTGGTTGGTGGCAACATTTGATTTCCCCAACGGCAAGCATTAAATACGTACCATATTTTTAGACTGTGAGTTAGCATCGACCAGGATTTATGTCTTAGTAAGTTTACCGATCCAAGAGGACATCAATGAATTCGGCTCAGGTAAGCAACACCAGAGGAATTGCAGAACTGAAGATAACTTTACACTTGAAATTGCGACTCATATATCATTATAAGTAAACCTATTATGTGGTGTATTAAGGGCAGCCCGAGATATCTTTTCTCCCACTAATGAAGTCACGTGTCACAATATCACGTTCCGGAGCCTTATTCCGGGAATCTGACGCCAAATTAATCATCGGCAGTTTCAGCTAGAGCTCGGCATCACAAGTATTCTATGAGGAATGTTCGTGAAATTTGTACTTAGAACCTGTGAATAACCAACTTGTATGATATCATGTATTTCGCACAGCGATTGTTAAAAGGTAATCTGTAATACATGGCTGATTGTTACGACGGTGTGCGAGTTAGCCTTACCGATTAGGTGTACATGCAACGCGTTATGTATGCTCGAATGAGGAACTGGCGTACGCTAAAGGCTCGTTCCTCGTCGGCGCAACCGTAGCTCACAAAAATGCCACCTCTGCCCGAATGAGGAACTGGCGTTTACCGAATGCCTACGAATGCTATAATATATTAATCATTATATGAAATTCATTACGCATTCTATAATTAGAGAGTAGGGCGATTAACACATCAAAGATGCAATATAAGCCGACTCTGGAGTACAAGATATTCCTTATAATGTTTTTATGGCGTATGACACGGTCTGGACCGTGGCAATTGTTCTAAGTCGCGTCTTTATTCGTCAAACAGATATAAAGCCGCTCTCAGAGACAAACCCCAAGTTCTTCTGTCATTGATGAAAAAACATTAAATACTCAAGATGGGTATTACTGTGGTAACGCCGCAAATAGGTTAGACAGAACATGTAGAATGATATCTATGATGTACTTGGTCAACGAACTGGCTCCCATTTTCTCAGACTTATACCATGGAAGGTATATCTGCAGATAGCCAGTGGCCGTGATGCATCAAGATAAAGTAAGCCTAGACATCAGCTGTCATGGATGCAGTGCAATCACATCGCAAGGTGGAATAACATTTGGTTCTACTATACAAGATTCATTAGCTGAAGCCCTGTAATGGTGATGTCTTAATAGCTGCATAGCAAATGTTTATGAAAGACCTCGTTGCTTTACAGGAGATAAATATGCGGGTGTGTCAAATCGCACCAACATGGACGCTAATGAAATGATTATCTCATGTTTCAGCGCGCTTGGCATCATGTAAGCCACTGGCTGTCTTGTTTGTAACATCAATATCCGAAAGCTTAAGTAAGTTACTTCCAAGGACATCATTTTACTCGCCTAAGGGTGGTTACAATCCAACACCATTATGTGCTTAGTGTTGAATGCCGTTCGTATATATATATAGATATATATATATATATATATATATATATATATATATAGATATATATATATATATATATATATAGAGAGAGATATATATATATATATATATATATATATATATATATATATATATATATATATATATAGATATAGATATATATATATATATATATATATATATAGACATATATGATATATATATATCTAGGGAGATATATATAGAGGATATATATATCTTTTATATATGTCTTATAGAGTCCTCTATATAATATATATATCTCTCTCTATATATATCTATATATCTCTCTCTATATGTGTATCTCTCTCTATATATCTCTCTCTCTATCTATATATATCTCTCTCTATCTTTTTATCTCTCTCTCTCTCTCTCTATCTCTCTATCTCTCTCTCTATATCTCTCTCTCTCTCTATATCTATATATATATATATATATATATATATCTATATAATGTCTATAAACAATATGCTCTATAATGTCTGGAAAGATGATGTTTGGAAAGATGTAAAGCGTTTGACCTCGAAAACATTACATTGTTGTGTTGAAAAATGCAAGAGCAGATGGTTTTGTTATGTAAAATGACATTTTTGTAATTGATATTGGGCGCGACAGTCTCGTAAACGGAATTTGAGATAGTTGAGGAGAGACTTATGGTGAGCTGGGACTCGTTGTCCCTCTTATGTTTATGTATGCTAAGAAGATAGCGAACGGCTGGCCAATGTAAGTTCCTGTTAATGCGCCAGCTTTGAATGCAAGTGACGAACATAGACCTCTTATGTTATAATGTCATACGATAAATGGATGAATATCACAAGTTGACTTGTCGGGATTAGTCGATAATTTTTACTGCTGTTTGTACCTATATATCACAATGCTTAAAGCATCTCCATGCTTTAAGGCTGCCTGAGAAAATAACGTTATGCCTCACGGGTGCACGAAAACAATTAACAGTGATAACAAGTATGTAGAGGCAGTGAACTTAAGATTGATTACATTTGTTAATTATCGCCATTGCTGGTACCGTGAAGCTGTAATGCTTAGTCAATTTAATGTGAATAAATGACTTCACAAGGAAATGGTAGAAATATCATATCCATATGAGAATAGTTATTACTATTTTGCTGTCTGTAAAGAGTTGTTTCATCCATAAATCCCTGCGGTATGTTTTGAGCAAACGGTTCCTCGATGTTGACAAAATGCTCTCATGACAATGTTACAGTAAGAGTAACAAATGGGAGCTGCGAAAAATGAATCAAGCATACTCATCTGGCCGGGTAGCATTGATGAATATATTCAATATGTGGAACAATCCACACACAATAAATGCATTTGAGTTTCGTTGTTTTCCTGCATTTACAGAAAACAATGGTTTACGTAATCCTCATCTATGTCATAGATACGTCAGTGCTATTTGCACGCGTGACGTTTTGACACTTAAAACCGTCTACGTAACTAATCATATAGGCGACAAAAAAACTCTTTCCCCCGATGTCGCTATTATCGGAAACAAGCGTAATTGGAACGAAATGTGTTGCTACCTCAATAGATCTCAAGGAGGAAAATGCATGGCGCTTCAGGTTGTCTTTATTTGATTGAATCAGAATATCCCCGGGAAGAGAGCTCGAGCACTCATATGAAGTGGGTTTCAAGTAGTATGCGGATGGCATTTGACAAGATTGCTTTATGTGCAACCGAGGGCGCTGGATATACAAGATATATGCATTAACTGCAGACCTGGTTACAAATCTCCAATATACCGACACACGGCGCACGAATGTATATATATACATATACATATATAATATATATATATATATATATATATATATATATATATATATATATATATATATATATATATATATATATATATATATATATATATATATATATATATATATATATATATATATATATATATATATATATATATATATTTCTTTCATGACCTTTAGACGACGATATGACTTGCTTTTCGGTCCCAATCTGTTCGTTGATGAACGGCAACGTCTCACTAAATAAGCTAACAAAAATCATACCAAAAGCTCCTTCTCGTTTTAATGCCATTAATATTCGCTCCTGTGCTACTGCCTTCCAAAAAAAAATATGGCGCAATTGCATCTTGCAAATAACCACACGACTTGTGGTCAAAGTGTTCAATAACGCAGTTCAAGATATTTACAATGGTAATGACCAGAATGGCGGTACTTTGAAGCAGTTTAACTCATATAGAGGGTCACAAACTCGATGCTTGAACGTCTTTTGGCAACAAAGCAATAGTTACGACTACGCCGCGATATCATCTGTTTGCCTATGGCTGAAAAAAACAACTCATATAATATTTGTTACATTTACAACGGTTGCGGAGATATATTACACGGACTGATCAGCATGAAACCATGTCATGCACATTTAAGTAGCGGCCACATGGCTAGACATTAATACACCAGTAATTGAATTGGTATGCGATAATACAAATGATAGAACATATGACGAGAATTAGGCTTTTAGCAGCTGGGTTAATTTTGTAATAAACTCGTTTAAACAGGGTTAATGGTGGTTGTTGACTCCATGAACATATTTTGCCACAATAAATAACCCGGCGACGGGAGTATGCAAAAATTATACCTCTATGTTTCCGGTTCTGTTTTTATATATTACATTTGCAGCATCAAAGATTGGTTTGACATGCATCAGTGAGCTATACATTATTTGATGTTGTTGTTTCTCAAGATATGCAATATGATATTCATCCGTTCCTTGAGCTAGTATGGACTGAAAATATGGCTCGGTTTATTTATTATTCCACGCAAGCGAGACATAACAACAGACTTGTCATGTTTTACAAGCCTGACATGTTCCGATGGAATAGAGCGTTCTGGAAATTACATTGACATTACATATAGCATGGGAAGGCTCCTGCAAATTGACAAAGCTGTGAAATTGTAACTGATTCTCGAGAGGTAACCCACAAATTTGGCCTTATAATAGTTTGATTCACGTTTTTAATAAACAATTGGTTAATGTAAGCAGCAATCTTGTTAGCTTTATGTCAACAACAACATCTCATCAAGCTGTGATTGGTAAATATTTGAATAGATGATGAAATAGTCCAGGCAAAATCACTACAAGTCAGCATTATTATCTGCCTTTTTAAACACTATTTAAACCTGTTCCAATTCCAAATTATGGACCAATTCTGGACACGACACAAGTGCTTAGAACCGTACATATCCAGTCATAAAAAAAACAGTATAATGGCTTCACAGTTATATTACAATCGTAGATCATAGGGTTTATCTTTCTTTCAAGCAATATATTCGGTATTAAGGGATAAAATTATTGTACAAATCAAGAGTTACATAAGAATATCCAAATTCAAACGGCAGAGAGCAGGCCTCTTGGGAGAGAATATATTTCATTTAAATCTGTATGTCTGTTGATAAATCCAAACATCGAGCTGTTCGTTCAGAGAACCGTGTTCACAAAGATAAGGATGCGATGCTTCAAGTTTAATCGTTAAAATCGTCGCGTTTCTTACCGCTTGACGTGACTATCGTCGGTTGAAATAGCACAATGTCCATGACAAGAAAACGACATAATCAGTTTATCCAATGGTTGCTGCTGCATGTTACGACCTACTGGCGTTAGCCCAGTATTTCTATTTGCTTTTGTTTGTGTCACGGTAGCGCCACCTTACGATTGCAATCTATAATAATTAGGGAAGCGATCAGAGAATGGTCACTGCCAGAGAGCACGGCGCCCTCAGAGGATCTTTTTCATTACTTTTCAGAGATCGGACCGCCTTGGGTACACATATCGAAAACAAATCGTCTCTAACAGCGTCTGCGCAGTTAACGATCCTCGATCTTTCAATTCCACACTGTAGATGGTATTGTTAGATTGTCAATAACTGTGAGAAGCGAGGGAATTGACCTAAGATTGAAATGTTTGGCACGCCAGGGTGAAGTGAATGTCTCGGGCAAAGAGTTTATATCTGGGCTAAGCTGTGTGACGATATTAGAATTGCGCGAAGGTCGACGACACCATGAAATCAGCAAAAGCACATAGGACTGTTGTTCCGACGTCTCGAGGCTCGGCGGCTTTAATTGATATAGAGCCATCTGATTTATCAATGCGACTACAGCTCAAAAATAGACACAGAATTCCACCTGGTTTTAAGAGACGTTATGACAAGACGCTGGGACAATAACACTTTGGCTAACAGGGGGCGTCTTCACATATTTCCTAAACGCTCTTTGGAGTCACAACTACGCGTTATACTTTTATCAAGACAGAACGGGCAATCAGCGTGTACTTTCTTTCAAAGTCCGATCATTTTTATATCAGTGTTTTAGCATATATGGCCCAGTTGTTTGAAACGGTTGAGACTATGAACAGGCAGCAAAAGCGATTGATTTATAACTCTTGGGTTGTAGTCCAACGGTTAACAAGAAATCAATATGAGTTTGCTTCGAATGTATATTTCGCAAGTTAACTGGATCAGGACATCATTGTTCCAACAAACCTCAGAGTGGGGACAGCTTCTAGAACTTATATGATATGCGTCATATGTAAGCATGGGTAAGTCTATGGTGATGAAGTGCGGTGGAGTAGCAGCTTTGCTACTGGCCATCTCAACCTGGTGCATCATATCAACACAGCACAAACAGAACTTCGGCGCTACCTGTCTTCTGATTGGTAATACTTTGTCTTCTCTCAGCTTAACACAATTAACGCTTACAAAATGATATTGAAATGGACCCGTGCGCAATTGAATTTTGTAGCTCTGTCTGCATGTGTGAAATGTTAGGATTGCTGAGCATGGCTTGCAGCATCATTGCTGTGGATATTACGTGTCTTATTCCAGACGATAGCCATTCACTAACTTCGCTTATTCTGCAATATTTCTCACTAAGAAGCGGATCAACCATTGGTTATATAGCTGCAAGAATGTTGGTTTATGCATCCAAGAATATCCGGAAGAGGCAGCATAAAGAACTCTCACACATTCTGCGTCTTAATCGAAATACAGAGTTTGGACTTCGGCACGGCTTTAGCACGATCCATTCGCGTGAAGAGTATTCTAAGACGGTCCCCCTGTCCACATTCTATCCTGACTATGAGCAGTACATAGAAAAATAGCTCACGGAGAAGCGAATATTTTGACGTCTCTTCCCCTAATAAGTTTGTTGACAACACTACAGGAAAAAGTAAACACATTCCTGTGACGGCGAATGTGTCAACTAGATATCGACGTGTGCTTGGAATCCTTAAATTTCTAAGCGCTATCATAAAAAGTATTAGAAACGGACATTTAGCCTAAGGTATAAGTTTTATGTGACATACACTGAGTGTGGGCTTCCAGTACAGACTATGGGCTCGTTAATGGCAAGGGCACAGGCATACACGGTAGTACCCACAAGTATACAAGGCGAAATAGACAGCTGCGTGGCTACCGAATATGTGTCTGCGTTATTCGCAACTGCTGAGCGAGAGCTTGTCTATTTGGATACTACGTTTTCTAATAGTTGTTATTCATTCTTCAAATTTATCAAGAAGGACATTTCGAGCCTTTGTAAAGATTTGGCATGTGGTACTCTGAGTGGCCATGTTGAAGCGACCGATCAGGTGCGATGTGACGTCAACAGTTCTGTAAAAGCTGACCCCGAGGGTGCTGACGAGGTGCGGCGAGCTGTTGCTAAGGAGAAGTTGGCTTAGCAAAAGCATTATGGCCTTTGTGAGACATGTGTCCATGTTATCAACAGGGGGCTTCGAAGCAGCTGCTAGGCTATTAGAGTCCACATACTTGAAAGGAGTTTCACACAAAAAGTTATGGTCATGGTGGAAGTGAAGGAATATATGATGTAGTTGTTGATAATGCCGCATGTGTTGGAACGCAGACTGCTTACGCATGCACGATAAATACTGCCTTTTTCGGGTATATCCCGGAGGACAGCATATACCTTGACCGACCAAATGTGTGTTATGTTGACCAGGTAAGCAAAGTCTTGTTAATTAATTGGTATTTCACATAACGGAAATTTTTTCACCTCATCTGTGAGGTTTAAATACGCGCATTGCATGTACACCACAATACCAATGTCATGTTTATATGTGTTCAAACAGCTGGAGGTGGGTAAGTGCTATGAACTGGTCATCACATCCGAAGATGGACTTTACAGATATCGTGTCGGGGGATGTGATCAAAGTTGTTGGTCATTTCAACGAGTGACTGATGCATGCATGAGTTCCATTATAGCATAAAAAGATGTAACAATCGTATGCAAACTAAATATAATCCTTCAACAAGGCATCGGCAAGGTTGTGGAAAGTTATATAACAAGTGTGGAAGCTCCTGCTAGCAGACACTATGGCCATTTTGATACTACAATCAAGCTCACTTACATAATTACTACAGATAACAGAAGACAAGAGATATAATGCCAATCATGACGAAATCCCCTGTTTGAGTGTTACTATTATTTGGCTAAATTGACTCAGATACCATTTTGCAATTTACATCAACCACAATTAAAAAATGTGTTATGTCATGCAAATGGGACCTTTAACAGCAATTGGAGTAAGAGCAGCTATAATATATCCCACATGACGGTAAGTTTTTAATGCAGCCACTTTTCTACACGAATGTGCTATTAGCTTAGACCCACATGTGCGCATATTTTGTGCAATGTGTTAAGCATTCCCTTCAAACATACATCGATCAGTACTGAGATCAGCACGAAACAGAGGAGGCGCATTACTGCCAACAACCTGGTTTTATGCATTCGACTAGCGCTTTGTAAGAAAAAGCCTTCATTGTGTTTACTTTTGGTACTCGTTAACTGCAAACCTTAGGTAGAACCAGCGATGAGATGGTTCAGCTGGCCCATGGCAGAGCAGTCAATATAGAATAATTATAACTGCCCGTGTGTGTGTGAGAGAGAGAGAGAGAGTAGTGTGTGTGTGTGTGTGTGTGTGTGTGTGTGTGTGTGTGTGTGTGTGTGTGTGTGTGTGTGTGTGTGTGTGTGTGTGTGTGTGTGTGTGTGTGTGTGTGTGTGTGTGTGTGTGTGTGTGTGTGTGTGTGTGTGTGTGAGAGTGTGTGTGTGTTGAGTGCGTGTGGGCGTGTATGAGTGCTTATTCATTATTTTATCAATAGATCTATGCCTTTATTTACCATGCAACTTTTCGATAACATTTGCGGCTTTTGTATACAAAATATTGAATAACATGTAGCGTTTCTGCTAGTACGTTTAGTAAAGGGGTGTTCATAAGAGTTATGTATGACCACGTATAAGTAAAAGCACATACATTGCAATTCATATTCAAAACACCGAACACCGTCGCGACAGTAAAAATAAAAGCGTAGGTTACTTATGTCTTACAATGACAAACAAACAAACATGTAGAAAGAATGGTGTTTTTGTATAACTCAATAATGGACAATCGAACTGAAAGTTTATGCCGTTTATCGACTAAATCTGCATTCTGAACATGTAGACCTGCCTATTCATGATACGACAAGCTACACTAATGTGTTTAAATAAAGGGAAGCTCTGAAAGTTAATCCAAAATATGACTGATTATGTTCTATAAACCTTCGGACAATTGGCAACACGAAGGATCAGCGATTTTCATTATAACATCGGTGAGGCCCATTTTATAGCCACTATAAACTATAAATTGTATCACGTAAAATCTAAACGATATATTAAGAAAATAATTGTGTTGTTGTAGGTATGCATTCGAGTACCATAAATATTCATAAACCTCTCTGTGACAATATATAGTAGGTTAGAACGAATGAACCCAAATACGTTTCAAGTGCACTCGTTTATCTGATCACGAAACCGATTGAACAGAATAGGGCTGAAAGTTGACCGCATCTGAGTATGAATTTAGCCAACTATCCTGGCAATGGTCTTGTGGGAGGAACAAATGTTATTAGTTGATGGTTCTGAGATAAATTTAATTTGAGCTGGCGTCACATCTAGCCGTATGCGATCTCAGTGACATAAAACGATGAAATTGCATTGATCTGAGGGTTAGCACTCAACGGAACGATCCATTGCACTTGCACGTAAATTTCGACCTTATAATGGGACAATAACGAACACCGGAGGCTCATAACGGGTATTATTTACAGCATATCACTGTCAAAAGTGTAGCTGGAATAAGACTCTCTCAACATAAAGCCACTGATCCTTAATATCAAACTCTGCACTGCCCAAATCAGTTAGATTCTATCATCGATATGGAATGATCAAAGAAAACACAAACCACTTGATGTTCTGTGGAACGATCATTGCAACAACTGTCACCTTTTCCCACTTCTTTGCAAGCAGCATCATTCTCAAGAGATGGAAAGTGCCGTGGGTACTCATCACAACCTTTGTATAGTTCACTAAACACTCTAGGTGCTACTAATAAATTTGACACAATTGCACCCGCGACGCAGGTATGTTACATCGATTGACATGAGAACGCACATGACCCCGTTGTATTTAAGGTCATTATCATCACTACAAGCGAGAATTTGCTTGGTCGGAAAGCAGCAAAACGTCATCATAAGTCATTATCATGCGTTTATCAAACTGCAATTATGCCGATAAGGTTAAATTCCCAATCATCACCTGTAAATAATGTTTCCAAGAGCACAATTATATATTATGACATTCAGACTAGGTTTCTCTCCTTACAAGCATTTATGATGGTGTGGTCGGGTCAAATCTCGCGTGTACCTTGTCTAGTTCTCCAATGTTATGATTTATGCAGAAATAAGCATGTTTGATCGAATATGACTTGATTTATTACATATTTATGACTCAATGTACAATGCTGGATAAGAACACAGTGTAATTAAAATTCTAAAATATTTTGCTAGCCTTTATTCAATTTGTTACATGAGCTTGTAATGATAAAAATAAAACTTGAATTTCCATCACAAGGTCGATGTTTACAAAACTCAACATTTACCAGACATATTTGACGAGCATGCTATAAGTATAAACACAGCAAACCCATTGCATGAATATTGAACACAACACAATCACCCTCCTTGATCACCAATATGGTACATACACACTGTTATCGACTGACGTACTGGCATTACAAAATCGAGAAAGTGCGTCACCTGACTTGTGGGAAAAATCATCTCACTATTTGAGATGGTTTTACTGAATCTTACTCATAGTGATGTGAGACGTGACCCTTATAATTAAATTTCGGGAAGAGTTTGTGCTGTCCAAAAATAATTATGAAATCGATCGGAACAAACTCAACCAAGGAAGGCTTTCATTACAGCTATCCTCCAGGCATCCGCAGGTCTCACTGTACAGCTAATCACACCAACCCTCAATCAATACTTCCATTCAGCCAGTTGCAGAATATACGCATTGGGTCCAGGGTCCACCCACCTCTTGTTCAGACATGTTAACTATTGTAAAATGCCGTGTCAGTAACATAAGCTAAATTCTCATTACAATCAGTTTTGCATTGAACTAAAATCTTACAATACATGCTCTAAAATAATGATACTGTTTGTTATCTCTTGGGCAAGAATAGGGGAGAGATAATCGGGGGTTCTTAATTTCCTGATTTTCAGCATCGATTGCAACAATATTGAAGGAAATGAATATCGAGTCGACGTTTTCATTACAACCGCTCTCCAACGATAATCATTGGTGGTAGAGAACAAGCGAGAAGGTGGGATTATAGCAGACCAGTATGATCAACGCTCATTGATGCCATAAGCTCAGATGTAAAGGCTGTTATGGTGATATTCAGCTGTTTTTTTATTCCTGCATAAAAATATTAATGTGCAGTGCTACGGTTATTCAAGGCACTAATGTCGTCACTAAATGCAAGTGGTAAACTAATTGCATTCGACAAAGAGAGTAGTGACGTATGCCATTCACTGGTGAAGGTATTGCCACAGCAAGGGGCGAGCGATTGCGGAAATGGTGTCATTGTTACGACTGCACTCATCGCCATAAATCGAGGGTGTGGTAGAAAGTATATTCTCATACATATCACGCGTCATTCGATGGTTTATTAGCAATGTAAAGGCCACGTAGCCAATATCGGTGCTTGCACTAAGGGAGCAATGGCAAAAAAATAGTTTGCGATTATTTGTAATAAGATTTAGTTGCAATTAACATTTTCATTGACAACTATACATTCAATGCTCGTGTTTTAAATGCACGAGACAGTGTCGTTTATAGAAATGCTATTCTCATTTAACCGGAATAGCGTGCACAAGAGCGTTACAGTATATTCTCTCAGTAAATAATAATCTGCTCACTACTGAAATGGAACTACAGCCGTAAAGATTAATTAACATTGCTCAGGAAATACTTTGTCAGATATAATTTTTCCTGGGCTCGATTTTGCTTGATACAGTTGACTGTTCAAGCCACCCTTGATTACCAATATCGACGTAGCTAGGTATGGTTGATAGTTCACTTCGATGGCATCGATGCTCTCATTGCGATTGCATGCCATGGAATATCGTTTGTGGTAGAGGACCAGTGATGAAGAGAGAATATAGGAGGCTAGTGTGATTAGCTATTGATTTTAAGTCTTCCCATTGATGCCTTACGCTAATTGAATGGCGGTTATATCTATTTCCTACCTGGATTTGTATTCGCACATTAAAACGTTACAATGTGCCTTTTGAAAAGCGTGCGAGGGAAATTTGAAAGGGTGTAGTTGCACTCATCACTTGTTGTAATTGTTGAGTTAGAAAGTATATAATTACATCGCGCATCAGTTAATGGTTTATTTGCCATTAAGGGGCCATGCACACTTGGGCAGCATCATTTCCTATTGCATCATTTCGTCTTCCCTTAGAGGTCCCTGACCTACAGTGATTGACAATGATGGCAAACCAAGATTTTGTAGTGATAGCTGGCTAGAGTTAACAGTCTGATTGGCCCATTAGTGAAGCATGAGAAGGTGTTTAACAAATAAAACCTCACACCTGAAAGACGAAAATCGCACGATCCGTTGCATTGTTATTTCTTACAATTTATGATTCATGTCTATACATAGACGAATAGAGTTGTTTTATGCCTAATCATGGATACAAATAGGAACCACATGATGGTTTATTCTTGTCACTGTGACGTTTCATATGGTTGATTATGTAATACAACGTTAAAACGACAATGGAAGACACCAGCAACATTGCTAATGATTTACTTTCTGTGTGTATAAGCATGGGTATCACAGAAACCTGGTGACGATAAATGATGACTTATTGAACACTTAATATTTCCGTTAACAGTCCTTTTAGTACAGAAGTGAGTGTAACCCCCATTACACATATTAAACGATTACGTTCTCAGGACGTAGTTATAGTGTTCTTGTTAAATTACTTATATACCAGGACATTGATTTGCATGTGAAACCTATCTGGATAGTAGCATTTTTACATCGTATTATAGGACCGGCGTGGCTGGTGTCGTAGTTTATTCTAAGCTATTCTTGTGATCATCTCTCTTGGATCAGTAACCGTTAATTAATATGACCCAACAACGCATTGCTCTGGTGCAGTTTTAACTATGCCCTAATGAAACTGCTAAATATATAGCAATTATCTTAATGTGGATATCACATAGAAATAGCAATTATGAACGAGGGGACTGTGCTTCATTCAGATTATTGTGATGTTTATATCGCACCCTTCCTTTTGTGGCATTTACCCTACTTCCTAGTCCAGTTGTTAACTTTCAACTTTTACTTCCTCAGTCCGTGAAGATGACATTTTCATCTCTCTCATTAACAATCCACAGTAAATCCATATGATACAAAAAAAGAGCGTGAAATCAACCATGTGAAATGTGTCAGGTGAGCAAACAGAGCTTCTCTTTGGTAAACAGAACAATGATATATATATATATATATATATATATATATATATATAGATATATATATATATATATATATATATATATATATATATATATATATATATATATATATATATATATATATATATATATATATATATATATATATATCTCTATATATATATATATATATATATGTATATATATATATGTATATATAGTCTATATATATCTATATATATATAAATAATATATATATATTTATTTATATGTATATATGTATATTCTTAATAATACACGACTGCATATTCGTGTAGAAAAAGTTGATATTGCTGAAAAATAGGAATACGAATGAAATTATATATATATATATATATATATATATTCGTTTATATATTTATATGTATATATATATATATATCGCGTGTGCAGCATTTTATTCTTTCTTCTTCTTCTTCTTTTTTTATGTCAATCATCATCTACACAATCGTCATCGTCAGGTTCGCCTTTGCCATCATTGTCGTCGCGTTTATACCCCATCGTTTGCTAATGTTATCATAATAATGGATATCGGAAAACAAATAATCGTCACCCTAAATTACCAGAATCATTCTACTGCTACGCATATAACTTGTCGTTTCTGATTGAAACAACTGTAGTTTTCAATAAACAGGTGTTTATTTTGTCACAGTGACCACGTATTTGGCAAACCTCTAGTTTGAGACCCAGCTCGTATTACCATGTTTCTCGTCAGTTGTAGGGTTTTTCCCGTATTGACAGTAACGAACATATAAACAAACCCCCGAGGCACTTTTTACGGGTATACGAAGTGTGCAGTTACAATGTATTTGAATGTCGAACTTAGTATACCTTTTGTTAGTAATGGCTACAAAAGCAGGTTCTTACTAGGAGATAATAGCTTCTGCTGTCTATAAATACGAAGTAATACTGAATCAGTTACCGAATTATGAAGAATATATTGTACGTAGCGTCCCATGTGATATAATACTTATGCTGGATGCAACTTAATGATGTAATTCATTTACCAATCATTATGAGTGAATTCACGTTAATTGACTACCATAAATACTTCACCTAATGTAAAAACATAACTATTTACAGGAATAGTATTATCATCGGCCGATTGACACATGATAACAGGCCATTAGGCAACAACAACACGCAAACAAATGTCACGTATCAATGGACACGAATCTTACTGGCTTATCATTTGTTACTGCACATGGTTGAATCTGGCCAGCTGTATCAACTCGTTAAACTGTTCAAAAGCTCGGTGATGGTCATGATAATGATACTTTTTGTGGGGTTAAAACAAACCCAAATTGGCATTTGTTTTTTGCATAGACTTCAATCCTTTAAGGTAAATTCCCCCTACGAAAATGCCAGTATACAACGCTCCGTAAGCTCTGTTTAGTCTAAATCGTTCTCCACTTTGGCATGTTTGAAAAGACGATCACCAAGTGCGGGAGTTTCATGTCAGGAGCAGCGATATATTACATAGGAGGAGACGGAAGGAATTGTCTAGCCTTGATCCATGCCCTATACACAGCATCCGAATTGGCTCGTAAACGTCTGATACGGAACGAGCTGAAGCACTCATGCATTAATGGGGTACTTTGATCCCATTTATATGAGTAATCTCCCTATCGTCCGGGCCTCAAAACTAACAAATAACTGATTGAGATTGATGCGTAGTTTTCTGAGCCGTTGAATATTGAAGAAGAAGTGTTATTTGTAGTAGCTTTGTTTAGAGGCAACCGAGAGACAAGACGAGGTGCCAGCTCATTGTCCCCGTCAACACGTCAACACGGCCCATGCTTTGTCAGCACTCCGTTGATCAACCATGGACTGACTACACCACGTCGCTAACAGGAAAACTCCCACATGCTGAGTTTTCTCATCTCTCTGCTTGTCACTTCGATCTATTGCACTCTGCTGGTTGTAGTAGTTTGTATTTTCCCCAGTGTTGATGGCGATAGCGGTCAATCACATGTTACGCTGTGTATTAACATGACATAGAGCTGCCGCCAGGCGAGGGGCATCTTGATTCGGATGATAATGATAAGACTGACGGCCGTCAATCGCTACGCCGTCGTAGAACTCGCATACCAAAGTGTCGTCGAAATTTTATCACTGTTACAAGCTTTCAATCATGGCCACGTGGAATGTGATTAAATACATGCAATTCTGGCATTGTTGTGTCTGTTCAAAGAGGCTCCAGAGTCTATGACCCATTTAAACATACCATTCAGTGATTCAGTATCATCAAATTTCCTACGATGTGCCATTTAGATTTCTATTATATACTGTCGATGACTATGCGTTCAAGGGACAATTGTCTTCTCACTTATGTAGTAAGGATACCCTTCTACATGGCATAATAACTAAGTCACGCTATCATTGCACTAATTGCACAGTGCGCGGTTACCATGGATCTGGTGGAAATCAGGCTCCAATGTCCCCTCTGCAATTCGCAATCGTCAGTTAAGCAAGCTACCTGGGATAACACGGCTGTGGCGGGGTCGGACGGGACTGGCTATCTAAGCAGCCCATCATAGCATCATCCATTGTCAGACGAGGGTCTGTCCATTTCCGCCATTTCCTTATTTACTATTCTGTTCGCCATACTGAACGGGAACCCTGCGACAAACCCCGTTCTTCTGCTTCCCGTATTGGCATGGGCCACTAAAAGTTTTCATAATATATGGCAGACAAACATTGCATTTGTGGCACATTGATTAATTTCACATCCCGCAAGCAAACAAGGTATTCGTGTTGACTGCACACTAGTCCCATTAACGCAGTGCTGCGAGCACTGTTGCGTAACATAATTAAATCACAATTTCCATTTCCGCCAAACTAACCAAGAGACACAAGACATGACGGCATGAGAAAAATGATTTTGATGAGGGAAGGGACAGAATTATATGCGTTTATACAGAATCTAATCAGACATCCACTGTGTTTGTTCACAGCGCCTAATCAGACATCCACTGTGTTTTGTACGAAGCCTTATCCGACAACCAATGTGTGTTTACAGTGCCTCATCAGACATACACTGTGTCTGTCTGTGGGTATCCTTGTGGTTAGCCTGTCATAGAGACGAGGTCTTATTCTGATAACGAATGTTGTGTTAAAAAAAATTAAAATTACTGTTATAGACCATATGATGAATAAAAACGCAGGTAAAATTATATCAATACGCGTTCTCATGGGTTGTAGGTAGTGCAGCTGGGAATACGAAGATAACATAGCCTTCGCAAAGCAAGAGGAGCAGCGACAAGAATCAAACGTGATGGTCGTCTGCTGTGGCCATCAACAAAGAGAGTTGTTCGTTGAAATTATCGTGGGAATGACAGATGGGCCACATATGGCTAGTCATCCATAACACAGCCCTGGTTTTGCTCTCAATCGTCAACATTCACACTGTTGCCGCCTTAGCCTCCACACAAAATGGCTGTAATTCTGATTTAATGCCAACATGCAATATTAAAAAATACAGATTTGAAGCAGAGCATATCCGGATGCACACTTAACATTATCAAAAGGGGTAGCATACCGAATATGCGCTTAATGTGTGGTCCAATTAGCCAACTCGCTAGGAAAACATATATACCAACACCATTAATATTGGAAGAGTATCTCACGCGTTTACGACATTAACTCAAATATTTTTCCATATCGATGCTTATCAATGGTTTAACCATATATATACATATATTCATATATATATATATATATATATATATATATATATATATATATATATATATATATATATATATATATATATATATATATATATATATATATATATATATATATATATATATATATATATATATACTATATATATATATATATTTATATAGAGATATATATATATATATATATATATATAGATATATATATATATATATATATATATATATATATATATTTATCTTATCTCTATATATATATCCTATATATCTCTATATCTCTCTATATATATATATTTCGGGCTTTAGAAAATACGTGGGTTTTGCTTCCGTCGGAATCGACAAATCTCATCCACGTCTGCTCAAGCAATGGATACCATTGCTGCTCTGAAGCATTAAAACCCACATATGCAGTTTGCGTGATAATGCTGGGTGTGCTTTAGCATTGCAGTTATACGCGGGAGTAGTTTACTTGCATTCCAGAGATAAGAGTGGTATTATTAGAAAGCGTTTATCTGTTGAAATTATAGCCAGGCAAAAAAAACATGAGGTTAACCGAGCGTACTTATTTGTTATCGGTACAGAGATATCAACATTCAAAACGGCTAGTCGATCTCGACTTCCGTTTGGATGAGGAGAACCTTTCGCATAACCTAGTGCACTGCAGCATATTGAAGACAATTGTTACGTTAATTCGATATATCATTCCCTCACAGAACGATTGCCAACTGTATGTACATCTTTGTAACTAAAACCGATACTCACTGAGAGCTCACTTAAGAAACCTATATATCACATGTATTGCTCTTGTCCTGTAATGCATGCAGCGAATTCGCACTCAGGGACGTTATTGCCTTTTGCTGCAAATCATGATATTCATCTACGCGTCAGAGTAATGCCAGAAAGGGGGTAGGGGGTTGCTAAACTTTTTATACTGCTTTAAAAGTCGCATCGGTTCCCTGCGCATATGATTCGTCATCGAGGTATTGGAGAGAATAAGTTTTTAATGCAAATATGACACAGGTACAAAAAATACCGCCATGAGTTAAGTTGTCACACAATCAATTGATCGGAAAAATTCTAATAAGTAGTTGTACATTGGATTGCATAAAATAGGTCCGTATTTACCTGTGTTTCTAGTAAATAAAGTGGGCGTCCGGTGCATGTATATGCCAGAGCACGATTTGCTATAATAGAATGTATGCGTTATGACCTCACCTTTCGTTGTCTCATAAAGGGCTCACCACTGTAGATCATGCTAAAATAAATAGCACGGATGGCGTCGTATGTTTTCGCCGAATGTTCAGCGATGCTTATTTCATGTAGCTGATCCTGAAGTCCACTCCCTCAATGGAATATCTTGAAACATGCACGCATGGTCCATATTGATAATTATTGCATATCAATAAGCCAGGCTTTTTAAAGCATATATTACACTATATTTGCATTCGACACTCACTTCGTTTGTTTAGCTTTCATGCTATCTCTGGATAGATTTAATGAGGATTTCTGAATTATATTCACAGTCGATATCATCATTGGTAGCAATATAATAACGGGCATTACGAAAGTTTAACATCTGGGTTGAACCCTGAAGCCATAAAGTTTCCTACCTCATAGTAATGCCAAATGCATGTTTCGTAATATGGTAACCATGAACATGGTATTCTTCATGCAAGTAAAAAACATTACAGGTCAAAGAAATCGCCCGGCGATAGATTATTACTGACCTTATTTCGGGATGAAGTATAAATTGTCAAATTTGGTTAGCTGTAGATATATGAACTACATATAATACTAGTCTTGTCAGAGAATATTAAATGATTAATGATCGTATTGGACATTGTTTAAATACTTTTGTGCAATTGAACAAGGCGTGCAATCAGACATAGCAAGAGATCTCCAGAGACAGATATATTAAGTATTTCAACTTGCTGACACGTCTTTCTTAAAAGTGAATAGAAAAAGAGGATCGAAAGGCGTGTCTTTCAACATGTTGGTATTTTGCAGATGCAGATCACGAAACCTCCATGGTTGGAGTAGTTCAAGCTACGTTGCGGTAATTGGTAGTGCTAGGCTGCAGCTCGCACGCTAAAGCCCTCACCCGCTCTACATCGTGCGATGTGACAACCGTGCAATCATAGCCGATAGTTTTCCGATAGAAATGTAAGCTATTCCAGACATACTTGCATTACAGATCACAGAGGTCATAGCTTCCATGCGTCACAATGCGTTTGCAACAGTTCTAACTCACTGTATGATTTTTCTCGTTGTAAGTGAAAAGCTCGTATGTGCATAGTGGGCTATACAAACTGAGGCATCAAACGATGTTGATTGGGAAATTGTCAAGAACTGGGATATAATAAATACAAATCTGTTTGTTGGCTGCCGCTTACTCTATTACGTCCTTCCGGTTTACTTCTCACTTAGAGTAATATGCAGAGCAAATGAAGTTCATTTGATACATATAAGAAATCGTCCGAGCAGTTTACGGAGACTTCATTGGGCAAATTTTGGAGCCACGGGTCAATCATAGAACTAATATAATTGCTATTAATACAGTTGCTGATACTCACCTGGTATATAGCGATGCATGCGAAAAACAAATCGTTATTCACTGTCATTATTGGCTCCCTAGGACCTTACCAAGGAACAAAGCCATGTTACGTTTCACACAAACCTTACCGAGTCCAAGAACACCCCCGAACATTGCATCCGTCTCAAGCTAATCAACCTGCGTTTCCCTGTAGCGCATGCCGTAAACCTATCAATTACAGAGCATTACTAACGAGGCCTCCTTTGTGCTTGCTCTGCGTCTTTCAACTTGATAATGATGATTATATGACCCGTATTTCCATTATCGTTGACATTAATGGATAAAACCTCTTGTCTTGGAAAGGTTAAAAAACAAACGTAATGGCGACATCTATCTCTAGTTGCCTTACTCCA
>CM067353.1:68971934-69061934 GCA_034190875.2 Urechis unicinctus | reverse complement strand
GATTGAAGTACTCACATTATGAATTATCATTCCTTGCCATGCTACGCATTCATTGCAGTAGAAACAGTTGACAAAGCTGTATCATCATATTGCTTTCATATTGTTCTTGTTACCCTTCTGTCGGATGCCCAATGCTTAGACGAGGGCCGGTAAACAACAGTATACACAATATGCCATGAAACCCTGTAGCAGATTGTGATAACTTGCGATAACATAACATCAACAGGTTACACAGATACTTGCCACTATGTGTATATAATACCCACACATGGTGCTGGTTAAATTGTGTTTAACAACTAGATGGGTGCGGTGCCACCCTAATTATGCACTGTAAAGAAGAGAACAAACAAAATCACCCAAGAACCTTAACAGTATTACCAAACAAAATATTGCATAACCCATTTGTGGCGAGTTTATTGAAATGAAGTCTGGCTTCAGGCCAGTACACTATTTGTGTGTATTTGTGTATAATGATAAATAAAATCCCCAATCATCGATCACGAATATATTTGATCGGCACTAGCTACCTTATTCGACCAGAGTGTTCGGAAAGACCTATTACGTCTTGTCACTGGTGTCATATTACATTCATTGTTTTGGCTAAACATTTCACACACACACATGGACATTATTAATATCATCTGTTCCTAAAAAATATTGCCCTTCATATTCACACATTCCCACAGAGGTGTATGACGAATGTTGATGATACATGATATTCAAAAGTGATATCAAATTGCACAGGAACACAAACTTCTCCTCAGTTATTACTGACACTTGTTATAATTTATGGAACCTAGAGCAATTATTTGACATATTGCGAGCAACCAGAAATCCACACAACAAGACTTACATTGATGCTTGTTTGAAACTGTACTTTTAGTTAATCGGGTATTGCACAAGGTTACTATGTAATCATAGACTATGTGTTCATAGACTCTGATGCTTCATACAGGCCACATATAATCCCACCACAATTGCTCAACTCTTGCTACCATATCGCGCATCTCAAAGCTTTTAAAACGTCAAATATCTAATAGCCGGGCATTGACAGAATTACTCCATGTATGGTCACAATCCGATTAGTGAAGACTTTTATAACAACCTTCTATGTAGGTACATGAAAATTTATAAGCTACACCAAAGCGTCGTAATAGGTCATACACCAGCACTGCAGCACGGTTCATTCTCTGTCGCTGATTGTCTGACTCAACAAACAGCAAATGTGGGCCACGCGTTTGGCATACATGAGTCGTTCAACACAACAAACCAATAATATAGATTTATGGTATTTTTATTTGATCATATACTCACCATTCAATTCTTAATGATTCGGTCATCACTCAGGTGCATTAAGTGATAGCAGATACACATGGTTATCCATTTTTATTTAATGTTTTGTTGTGGTCTGCAATCATTTCAAATTATTTACACTACATCGCGTTTATTCAAAACTGCACCGTATTTCCTGCACTAGTGTGGAGGTATTTAACCTGTAATTCTTTATCTTACAGAAGACAACAGTTAAATCTCCATCGGCGTATTATGATTTACAACCCAGGATTAATGTAGACTCATAAGATGAAAATGGGTCACTGGTTGAATAAAAAGAAACAGGCTCCTTGACCACCGCCAGCCGTCATGTAGCTCTGTTACGTCCATGATTCAAGGTGACAAAAGCTAGGCACATCTTGCATATACATCTCATCGTTGATCATGCGTCACTAAATAACCCATGATTTTGTGCGCAGAAATGGTTAAGAGTCATCATGGACTACCACCTCGAGAGTATTACCGAAGAAGTCGTGTAATAACGAGTGACAATATTCGCGGCTCAACTGATAGTATCATCGCTGTCAAGCGGATGAGCATACATTTTGCTGACGGCTATTATCTTTGGGCTTCAGCTGAAGGTAAGATAATGTAGGTATGATTGACAGGGTGCTTTCAGCTTCATATACGATAGTGCTGATGATGGACGCGTTCACTTCGCACAAAACATAACTCATATCACGCATAACATGCTCAATGCATAATTAATCATTTCTGGTTATATTTTGCAATATTTACAATACCATCTAAGTGATCTTTTAGTTAGGTCATTTACATTTGGTCAGAGCTATTGTTATGCATTACCCAGGCGACCTGACATCGGAATATCATCACTTTTAGCTGGGGAAGAACCAGTACATTAAAGACCTCCTTAATGCTGTGTGTCACTATGACAATCTCAGTTATAGTAACATAGCTAATCTCATTTCCAGGGCGCACTCCAAGACACGTTATCCTGTAATACGCAAACTCAATGACGTCATTAAGATGAATAGAGAAACGATATCTGTATAACTGCTTAAAGGCGCTGTCACGCTTAATGGAACAAAGGGTTACCGTTAATCCTTTGCATTCACGTTGACTGTTAAAAGGGCAAAGGATGTCAATAACATGATCGATCCGCTCTACAAAATTCATCCTATATAATAGGTACCATACGATAAGCAATGGGTATTGTGTGGCATTTGCACAAATCGTATGTCTTTTTGCTTACCATGTTCTATCAAGGATGACAATTAACTAGTAAAACCGTATTAATGTTTACAAACCCTTTCAACAGCACATCACGAACAGAATCCGGAGTAGCAGCTCTTCGTGTCTGTAAGTATTTTAACAACATCTGTACGTTATTGATATTATAACGATAGTCTTTACATCGCTCAATAATGCGTGTACTTGTGTAATGATTCAGTGATATGTCATTATAGGTACATCAATGCACGTTCATTGGGTACAATATACTGTCCAGAAAGTGTTCTCGATTAAAGTGTGGTGTTCCGGGTAATGTACAATGTGGCCTTGTTCTGCAGACAGGCAAACCCTTACTAGTCTAATTCAGTAAAGAAATGGCTCATTAGATGCAATTTGTTAGATGCGTACACTGAGTGTGGCTTTCAAGCACATGTGATTGATTCCTTTATAGCACATTTTATACGGCAATACCCATCTGGTTATAAAGCAGACGCCAAGGCCATCCAGTTTGCCGTTGAAATAAGTTGCTAATGTTGAAAAGGTATCTTTACATCATATAATCTACGGTATGATCTTGAGCATAGTCAGGTATGTTCAATGACAATACAATCAGAAATGTACTCTCAGATAGCAAGCTCTGATATTGGTGGTTACGTAACGCTTAGTACAGATAATTATCCGAAATTGGTACATACATATTGCATCAACATGTCGGTTAGGATACAGCGATACTTGCTTAATCAACATTCGTTGGATCATTTAGACAATCATTTCGTCAATATATTGATATCATCAATATTGTTTTTTACTGTTCACTATTCTTGCAATCTGGCTCTTTGTTTTTCGGGTATCCTATATTCGTCAAAAGCCGCGTCTAAAGTAATCTATATTGGTTCATTCGTCAGGTCGTGGCGCTATGACTAATTACAGCTATCGGTAATGTGATTCCAGTTGCAGTGGCAGGCATTGTCATTACAGCATACGATGTCCTGTCACATTATATCCTTCCAAAGGTTTAACCTTTGGAACATACCAATTAAGTTTCGGTGTTTTCCAATATCCTTAACATCACTCACTTTGACATATCCAATTTCCAGTTTAAGTAAAACGAATTGAAGGACCGCTTAGTTGTGACAATAGTATAGCGGAATGCTTACGGTCATGCCCGGGTCCATTACGAATATGTTGTTCCGAACAATACATATGTAAATAAATAAACTGAATATGGCATGACAAAGTAACATGGACTTGATTCATTTTATCATTTAATTTGAAGAACCATCGACATAAGACCGGATCGTGAATTGTAGCGATACACTTCGCAAGGCTTTTTTTACAAGGACATACAGTCGTAATCGATTCACTGTGTGATGTCTTACAAATGCTATGCGTAAAGTTGAAAAGGATGCAAATCCCAGTTTCGTTTTAGATTTGTATGAAGAGACATATGGAACCAAACTCTTGCGACATAGTATGAATTAAATCAAGGTTACCTATTATGTCAATCAATCATTAAAAGTGCTGTTGTAAAGGTGCTGTCTGCACAAACGGTAATATGCAAAAGATAATATTAACCCCTGGCCCTTGCACTAGAAAGTTGTTGACAATCTCAAATCACCGTATACAGTGCGAACATTAAAGATGGAGAGCAGTATGTAGCGGACGCTGTGAGAGACGAGATGTTTTCGATAGGTCTACCTGGACAGTTTTCCAAGTTGACATTTATTTCATGATTTAGTTGCCATTATTGCTATTTTAGGCCTGTGTCCGACGTGTTTTCGCAGCGGAAAGGACATTTTTCCCACTCTCATCAATCGCAGTGACGTCGGCCCAGTATTTAAAAGTGCTTTTGTTAATATCACGGTAGCGCTACCTAACGATTGCAGTTTTTCATGATAAGCGAAGCGATCACCAGAGAACCACTCAAAGTGAACCCTCTTAACGAAGCTATACTTTCTTTGTTACTATGGCGTCATCCATTGGTCCATTATTGCCGCATATGAACAACACGACTTGACTCGGGTATTAACTTTGAGATTAACGAGCAAACACGAATAACTACAAAGTTGTAGCTGATAAATCATGCGCTGCGCTGCTTGTGGTATTGTTATGGTTGATCAAAAATACAAACTATTGAGTCAATGTCGTACAAGACGGCGTTGATTGCACCTTAACCGTTTATCGATCTTATTAATATACACACAAAGTACTTACAATGATCTTAGTTAATGATAATGTATCCCTTGCATCATTATAGATAGTGGGTCGATATGTGTGAAGGGTCCTCAAGGCCGCGCAGGAAATCAAATGTCCGACTGTTTTTCTACGCCGTGCGCGATTAAATCGTCCTTAAACGGACTCGAGTACAGTATGTCTGGCCGCCAAAACGTTGGCAAGGCAATAGATTACCACGTTATGACATGCCATTATGAACTGTAGCTCGATTTACACATCTAAAAAACGCATCATGACAGCTTTCAATTCTGATCCCTTAAGAATTTCGTAGCTATTTCCGACTTATGGTAATCTTTGACTTCTCCTGATATGTTTCACATCACATGGTGGTTCAGATGTTACCCAGAGTGAAGTTACGAGCTCTACGTCCGTGCTTTAACTGTCCTACAACAACTCAAAAAGTCACACAGAATGCTGAGCTCTAGAACTGGTAGCATGTGTTATCCATTAAATGCATTAAAAACTTATGCCCATTCTTCATATGAATTTTTAATCATGGCCTGGTAGTGCCACAGTAATGATTACTAAGAAAGGCTACCTGTCCCAACTATTATATTCCGTTCTATCACGCCAACTGCTCGCGCAATCTCTCCAGTGTTTTCTACTTCCAATACCCACGCCATCAATATGCTATAAATAGCAGTAAGGAATCGATCAACGAGAAATAACTCAAGTAAATTTAGAAAGACGAGAAGGGAATTGGAGCCACAGGAAGAGGAAATCATTTGTAAATCGAATAAAGTTTCACCACAAGACCAATGGAAGGGGCCAATGATACAATTTGCTAAAGCAAGTTGCTGCTGTTTTGAACCTGGCATGACTGGGGTTAGTCTAGTTGCATTGTGGTTGTGAAAGTCTGAGTCATTTACAGTTCATTGGCTGAGCTGTCGCTCCACTAGCCAAGCGGTCAATTCAATATCGGTGCAATACAGTTACTCTTGCATGAATATTGTTATTTTGGCGTCTGGATATGTTACTGTTGCGACATTTGGCAACGCTTTCTCTTTCTCATGGCGTGACCGTGCGCGAATCGGAATTCACTTGAACTGTTGGCAACATTGAATCTTATCTAAAGCTACTAAGTTTGACCTAAGAACAGTACAAATGAATGCAATGACTTCATACAAACCAGTTTGGAAATAACAATGAACTCTTCATTGTAAATTATTGTCTTTACGGGCTTCAGTAACGGGATTCTAATGAAATTGCGTCACGCGCTGATGGCGTACCTGTTCACTTATTATCAATTTCCAGTGTTAACTTTTGGTTCATATGACATTCTATTCAAACCATGTAAAAGCTAACTTGCATGGCAGTAAATGCCCGCGCTTCAAACATGTTATATTCCAGGTCATACTAGGTCAAAACACCATATGATTCATGACTGGCGGGTTAAGGAAGTCATTGACAAAACATTTGAAAAATATTGTTTTATATATACATTCTGCCTGTGATACGTCAAACAATAAAAGTTTGATGTAACATTATCTTCAAAAGTATGCTCATCTATGTATTAGAACACCCTGTACATATTGCTTCTTGGAGAAATTACTACCAGCGTCATTCTTTCTCTGGGCGTTTAGAATCGCAGCAAAGTGACTTGTGATCATGGATTGTTGTTACGTTTCATCTAATATTTTAATATACCTACATTACCGCCAACATTATGTTTTTTTTAGTTATTCTTAATATCCTCTTATGATGTGCTCATAATTCACATACACTATCTCGTGTCCTATAGAGTCGAGAGCCACAATCTATAAATGGCCTCAGAGTACCCATATATAGAACTGGGAAGATGATGTATCAGCTACAGCGGCCCTCATATGTCGACGATATCCCGTCTAGGCATTTGTTGCAGTGGTGCTAGCCATGATATATCACAGCATTAACATTATGGAGTTGATATAGCACATTTAATGGCTGCGCAATATTTGAGGCCCAAACCCAACTGCATTACACGGTGTTATTGATTTGCTCATTTACAGAGTTGTGTACGCCACGACAGTGAAAATATTGTTATAATAGACGGATATTGAGATTCATCATCCATCACATGATTCCGACAGCGTGGCTGAGAACATAATGGCATTATACAATAATGGCTTGATATGGTGATTTCCAATTATTCCCGACAAGAATGGGGCGATTAGGCATTTAAGGTGTAATGAAGTGGTCTGATTATTACGTTATGGTTATTTGCTTAGTTGACACAGCTCACATGTTTTGCGAGAATCTCTGTAGGCATCTATTGGGTCATAAAACGATTGCTTATCGGCTATGGTGGTGATATAACAATATATATTGAAGTGACAGCGAATATTTACTGCATCAGAGTTGATAAACACGATATGAGTTACATTAATTAGTATCTACGTATGCCGAATTATCCACACAGTCAGTGAAACGCGGTCCGGCATCTCAAAGTGAGTCTGTTAATAAGCTGGATACAATAACGGGTTTGTTCTAAGTAGACTATGCCACTATCAGGGACACTGTTCAAGCATCATAATCAACCACAACCAATGCCATCGTTATAAAAGTTAATTACCAACACCTCACGCGATATAACTGTCATGGTAATGGAAACCGTCACTTTGTTGATTGCTATATGTTAAGTTGGTACAATGTCGGCACTGAATGGAGATAATATATTATGACAACATAAGGACGAATATGTTTGAATCTATTTTATAGACAATATCTAGGACCCTTACGGTATTAGATGGTCAGCCTGGTCAATGAACTCCTTACACTGCTTACATGTGGTTTAACACGATTTCAGAAGTGACTGACTCTGACCTTCACAGTCTGTACGCTACCAGACAAACAGCCCCTAACACGAAGTCACAAACAGCAATAACTGGACTAGCTTATTGGAATAGCCTTCCGTATTGAGTGTTGGAAGTGAGCAGCGCTTGGAGATATTTAACTGGCCGTGAATGAACGTCGTAGTATTGTAAAATTCCCAAAAAAGTCTCCATTTGCTCCAATGAAGGTAAATCGCGTCATGTTATGCCTCGTGCCATCAAACCATACTCACCACAATGTGGCTTCTGTTGGCAGTAGACTTCTCTTCGAACAGCCGCGGTCAGGAGTGCGGCAAACAAGACAAGCTGAGACACTTTATCAGCGGAGATTTATCCGCTAAACGTTTTTTTCCGATTGAATTTATGACCTTATTAGATGAAAATCGTTCCCAGGGATCAAACACGACAGCAGCTCCTCTTATCGCACCGATGAGCTATGTCAGATAAACGCATATACCCTTTCATTGATATTCAGCACGATTCATTCCGCTGCAGAAACTAGTCGCCGCATTCTTGTCAAAAATAATGGCTGTTAGTAATGTTTATGCACCCGGACCAAATGGTGCAGAGGTCATATAAAATGTTCTCAATGCTGAAAAAGGGGGAAAATCAGTATGAATTTATGAAACTGAATATCACAGCCTATCATAAATGATGACGTCACTGAATGCAAGGTCATGTGCGGTATTCTCGAACTATGTGTGATGGCCATCATAAACGGCATAATCTGGTCATCTGTCATCAATGCTGATGCAGAGATATCTGCCGCATTTGTCTTTCTTTAATTCATTATATCCCAACAACAACGCGTCATAAATTGGTCTACCGTCGCCGCGTATAATCAATGTGACTCGTGTTTAAGGCTCACTATTAAATGTAGTTGGACCGTGGGGCTTTAAAAAAACCCGATTGAGTCTGACCGATGGGATTGGACAAAGACGTAAACTTTGTTATCACAAGAAGTCTGCTAGTTGTGTATAGAAAGATTAAGTTGATATTCAACGAAATCAAAATAAGCAGGATATTCGTGATGTCAATATGTATAGGATGATTTGGTGATCAAGGTAAGCATCTTTCAAATAAAAACGGCACCACTCGGCATTTCCCGATTGGCATCACCTTCTAGCTCAAAGCCGGCAAGCAGCTTATTGGATATGCTAGTAAATATTATTCGTGAAACGCTGGCTCCCCATATGTGTATGTTTAGGTGGTAATGGCTGTAAACAGTGCTTATGCAAACCTCTCAGGATATTACAAACATTTGCAGATTGGCTATATGGTTAACGGTGTCTATTGTGGCAATATGATGAATGAGGAACCATCTCCAAGTGTGATTGGTGCCGCAGATACTACACGTACCATCATAACGCCTAATATACCATGTGGGAAACTTCTCTCCTACATTTCGTTGCATACACTAACGCAATGCATTATGGGCAAAGAATAAATATTGTCTGTGAACTGCAGCTTTCAGTGCGATGCCCTCTCTGATTTGGAAAGATTTAGTCGTTTTTATCAAGCACTAACCCTGTTGACCAGATGCTACGATATATTTTGTTATGTGGCAATTAAGTGTGCGAATGGATTTTTTATAAGTAATCATTACAAATATGCGAAGATGAGTACTGAGGACGAATGCAATGTTTGATTCACGAATGAATGTGAAATAGTGGTAAGATCAGTTTTTTATGACAGCCGATCTTAGATGAATTATGTAAATGTATGTTTTAACCACACAAAGAGCCTTATTTATGACAATAATTACCACAACGCATATGCGTAAGAGGAAATCTGCCATTCTTATATGAGCTGATGTACTACTGCAAGATTTAATGTAAGCATATGTCATCTTGAACATCGCAGGCTTTCTTTGTGCAAACAAATCTTTGATGGCGGATAGATGTGTTGACTCAGCACTATAAATGCAATTTGTCAATGTATAATGTTAAGCTAGATATGCAAGTACTTGCATAGCCTTATAAATATATACTCTTATTACCACGAAAGCGATCTACGTTGGTATGTTTACAATACTACAATGACATTATCAGGATTACTCAGATATGGCAAAAACTTAACGAATGACTTTCAATTCAATAGTATCATGCCATGATCATGCCAATATACTGAATGGCGAAACCAATATTCAATGCAACGCAAGCATATAAAAATGAAATGGTCGCAATATATCAGTGACTGTTGGTCTATCATTCAAGTGATATGATGACCAACAACATGCCGTTGCAAAGTTAAGTGCGTTCATTGGACCATTCCCGGTAGTTACCGCATGACGTACAATATGACAAATAATGAATCACGCGGTGATGCAAATAACGTCGGAAAGAGTTGTGTTAATAATTCGCTGTGTACATTTAATGTAGTTCCAGATTTGGCTGGACATATACAATTATTTACAATCAAGCACTAGATTCACGTATAAAGCAACAAGTTAAATACAAGCAATTACCTGGCTCTGTATCCCCTGATGTACTAATCACATACAGTACTGAACTAGTGATCGTGCTGGATCTCTGTGTGAGGCTATTATGAATACGACTATCAACTGGCTTTGTATAAGATGTCTCAAAAAGGTATTCCAAACCGACTTTGTTCTACACATACGCATTCATCATGACCCCTTAAAAGGTGATTTCAGAAGCTGTATTATACTTATGACGATCACATTAAAACTTAACGTGGTAGGCTACAAGCACTGAGATTGGTAGTCGTATCTATTGGCATGAACGATTAACAAATAAAGAGCTATAGTTTCAGTCGTTCTTCTCTTATCTACTTAGTGTTAGTCATCCCACAATGAACGTGTATAAAGAGCCTCTGTTAACATTGGCGCCGTAAAAGCATCAACACGCTTTGCTTGCAACATCTCTTATGCCTTGTTTGGTGATTCTAACAGCATTTGATAATTACGAACAATGTTGTCATGATGCTTCCAATATATATATCGCTTTGTACCACATGCAATTCTATATGACCTAACATGTCAAAATAGGCCGACAATGTGGGCAAACTGTTTGCTGGAATGGCCCGGGCAAGTCAATCGGCTATCGGTGACATGTCCTTGGATAATCTTTCGCATTTTTAACGATTTATTCATCCATTTGGTTTGCCTTGTTTTCCCATTTACTCGTTATACCCCATACTTATCTCACTATCTTCAAGACCTAGTATGTTAGTTTGGTGACTTCTCTCAAGAAAGCTGAACGGAATGGATTAAAATGTTTACTTCCGTGAACCTACCACATTGAAAAAGAAAAACTAGAATAATAAAATAGGCCCTGCCCTGAGGACTGTCATTCTTGAGCGATGAGTTACATAGACTTACCATGAATTATCGTGATATTTTGCATAACGTTATGTGTTAATGTGTTATTACAGCTCGACTGACATAACAACTGTGAAAAGCACATACGAATGAACTAATAAACAACAATAACAATATCACAAACGATTGCGACAGGATATTGTCATTTGTGCTAATAAACATTTGGTAGATTCAGTTTTGGGGTAGCTATTGTGTTTTCTTGGAAAGCTACCTGGGATGTGATGTCATTATGATTAAACTTTGTACTCAACAATATATTACTTCGTGGTTACATAATGGATGATGTTGGCACTTAACGTTGAATTTAGCTCCATCTTCAGTCATGCCTCGCCAAAGCAAAGCCTAGAATAAGCATACTGAAAAGTTATTTTGGCTCTCGCAATATTTCAACCAATTTTCTGCACGCCATAGATATATATGCAAACTTATACAATTGCAAGCACGGTAACGGCACAACTTGCTTCAATATCTAATGACTAAGACTTGTTATATCTCAGGTCCGAGGCAGCTGCTGCAAACCAAATGGCCGAGTTACATCATAGTCGCAATGTGTAACTGCGCTTCTACGAATTACAGTACTGTTTTTATGGCTGATCAAATATCCACAAAGTCGGCATTTTGCTGTTTAAATGGAGAACGAGATGGTTTAAACTCTTGATGCTGCTCTTTTGTTTTATTTGCATGATTTTAGGATGATTGATCTTTCAGATGCTTACACAGTCCGTTGATTTATTTGCGATCTATTACAGTACACAGGCGGTAGATCTTAATGCCATAGATTTGCTCAATAACAGAAGTGAACGAGTCAAAACGGTACAAATATTTTTCCATCATCCAACATATGATTCCGACAAAGTGGCATAGAATAAACTTCACAACGGTCAGCAATGCTCATACAAGGATATCTGCCGCATTAGAGCGTCTTGAATACGTTATATCCTATTACATACGTGTCCTCAGTTTGTCTACATTGCCGCATATAATCAGTGATACGACCTAGTTGGATCGTGGGGCTTAAAGATAACACGATTAGCTCAGGCCCATTGCAAAAGAGATATGATGGCTTGGTGTAAATGTGCGGCTGGTAGTACATGGTCAGCGTTTGGTTGGTATTGTTATGGCTTATTTCGTATACTAGACAGCGATTATTACACTAACAGCAGTTCGCGGCCTTGTCTTCAATCCACGTGATCACAAACAAGGTACCCAATGCTCTTAAATTACCTCAATCTGCTCTGGCACATCCTTTCAGAAAGCCGATAGAACGCCAAAAAGGGCTTATCAGGGGTAGGGAAGAAAATAAATGTCCAACCATCTTCTTTTTCTGGACGACGACCTCGGTGCGGTCAGCATAAAATTTCTGAATGTCTGTCCAATGGATCACGTCAACAAGATTGGATGTATGTGATATAGACTTAAGATTTAATGAGATGCTCTTAAATATTTTTGGTTTAATGCTTGTAGATCTACCAATTGTATTATCATCACCTGAATGCATGATATCATGAAGGCTTCAAATATAGCACTAACCTTCAACTTATAATATTGGAACAGTAGATGTGCATCAAATCCATGTGGCTTATTTAAACATTCATAAACCACACACAACAAACACATATGCACACTCACACATACAAATACGAAATCCAAAACAAATCAACCAAACATCACATAAGTAATTATATAGAATGGATATTACAATGAATCCGTGTAGCCAACATAAACATACAAAAACCACACCCATCAAACACATATGCGCACTTGCACATACCAATTCGAAATCCAACACAAACCAACAAAACATCACATATTAATATTGTCACGCACGTGAATATCCAAACATGCATACACACTGGATACCATACACAGGTAAACATAATAAAAAACTGTCACGTCGTAGCACACACACACCCACGCTCTTTAACTGTCATTTATTGCGACATGCGTCAAATATTAGTAACATCCATTGTTCAACCAGTTGCACCATGGGATCGTTTCAGATAATGTCGGGTCTTGTTGCACTTTCGACGAACAATAGAGTTAACAAACATTCCAATAAAGTGAAACCAGCTGTGTGTCAAACAATGATGTGGATATTTCAAGCAACACTATTGCATGTATTTGGATGAAAGAAATAACCGTCTTTATGTTAAGGGATTGTAATATTCAGCCTCAGGTATACTTGATCGTCTCCTTTATGGAAGAGGAGCACATGAATGGCACTTGTTATGAATATAACAGTATCACGCTTTCTTCACATTTTGTCTTCATTTGCAGCAGCAGATGTCCATCAAACGATGTCTAATAAACGCGTCCTCAAGTGAGCAACACAAGACCACAAGTTTGCATCAGTCATATTTAAATGCGCATGACAAAACGGAACGAAAGGTTGACGTGCATGTATACCATTTAAAATTACTTGCGCTTTCAAACACTTTTCTAGGGTTTGTTTCGTGCAAACTGACCTTATGCAATTATAGTACACAAAAGTGCTTCAGCCATATAAATTGCTAGTACTTACATGCAACGATGCTTACCTATTTCGTGAACACTCTACCCTGTAACGACGTACATTGACCATTGCATCAGCACCACACGCACGATGCAATGCATCGCATGGGCTATTTTAATACACTGTAATCGTTAGATGGCTGCTGAGAGCGTTGAAAAATGTAATTTTGCAAACCCTTTTTGCTGCCATAACACGTCACACGCAGGCTTTAAAATACCGAAAATAACAAATACAATGAGAAATAGATGTCAACTTGATATATTACCCGGGTAAACCTATCGGAATCCGTTTGCCTCATACAGCGGCCGCGCTGTTTACTATCCTCGATCTTTAATGTCAGTGCTGTAGGTGGTGATATTAAATTGTCAACAACCGTCTAGAGCGAAGGAACTGGCCTGGGGTAGAAATTAACATTTGTTGACTTGCCAGGGACAAGTGAAGATGTGGAGTTCATAGATTAAAAATGGCGTGTGGGGATTATGATATTACATGAAATACATCGTCGACAACAGGCGACGATACCCTGCAATCAACAAAATCAGTTGGGATAGTTGATACGACGTCTCGGGGTTGGCGTCTGTTAGAGACATGGAGTCATCTGATTGGCCAAGACTCCCACGGCTCCGAATTCGTCAGAAAATTGCACGTGGTTTTAAGAAACGCTATGACAAGCATTACATTTGTGGCACATTGATTCGTTTCATGTTCACATCCTACAAGTTATTCGGGTTGACTGCACACTAGTTCCATTAACGCAGTGCTACCAACACTGTTGCGTAACTTAATTAAATCACAATTTCCATTTCCGCAGAAGGAACCAAGAGACACTAAACATGACGGCATGAAAAATTATTTTGATGAAGGAAGGGACAGATTTATGTGCGTTTCAACAGAGCCTAATCAGACACCCACTGTGTTTTTACAAAGCCTTATCCGACAACCAATGTGTGTTTACAGAGCCTCATCAACTGAACTGTAGCTCGATTTACACATCTAAAAAACGCATCATGACAGCTTTCAATTCTGATCCCTTAAGAATTTCGTAGCTATTTCCGACTTATGGTAATCTTTGACTTCTCCTGATATGTTTCACATCACATGGTGGTTCAGATGTTACCCAGAGTGAAGTTACGAGCTCTACGTCCGTGCTTTAACTGTCCTACAACAACGCAAAAAGTCACACAGAATGCTGAGCTCTAGAACTGGTAGCATGTGTTTTCCATTAAATGCATTAAAAACTTATGCCCATTCTTCATATGAATTTTTAATCATGGCCTGGTAGTGCCACAGTAATGATTACTAAGAAAGGCTACCTGTCCCAACTATTATATTCCGTTCTATCACGCCAACTGCTCGCCCAATCTCTCCAGTGTTTTCTACTTCCAATACCCACGCCATCAATATGCTATAAATAGCAGTAAGGAATCGATCAACGAGAAATAACTCAAGTAAATTTAGAAAGACGAGAAGCGAATTGGAGCCACTGGAAGAGGAAATCATTTGTAAATCGAATAAAGTTTCACCACAAGACCAATGGAATGGGCCAATGATACAATTTGCTAAAGCAAGTTGCTGCTGTTTTGAACCTGGCATGACTGTGGTTAGTCTGGTTGCATTGTGGTTGTGAAAGTCTGAGTCATTTACAGTTTATTGGCTGAGCTGTCGCTCCACTAGCCAAGCGGTCAATTCAATATCGGTGCAATACAGTTACTCTTGCATGAATATTGTTATTTTGGCGTCTGGATATGTTACTGTTGCGACATTTGGCAACGCTTTCTCTTTCTCATGGCGTGACCGTGCGCGAATCGGAATTCACTTGAACTGTTGGCAACATTGAATCTTATCTAAAGCTACTAAGTTTGACCTAAGAACAGTACAAATGAATGCAATGACTTCATACAAACCAGTTTGGAGATCACAATGAACTCTTCATTGTAAATTATTGTCTTTACGGGCTTCAGTAACGGGATTCTAATGAAATTGCGTCACGCGCTGATGGCGTACCTGTTCACTTATTATCAATTTCCAGTGTTAACTTTTGGTTCATATGACATTCTATTCAAACCATGTAAAAGCTAACTTGCATGGCAGTAAAATGCCCGCGCTTCAAACATGTTATATTCCAGGTCATACTAGGTCAAAACACCATATGATTCATGACTGGCGGGTTAAGGAAGTCATTGACAAAACATTTGAAAAATATTGTTTTATATATACATTCTGCCTGTGATACGTCAAACAATAAAAGTTTGATGTAACATTATCTTCAAACAGACTTACCGTATGCTCATCTATTTAATAGAACACCCTGTACATATTGCTTCTTGGAGAAATTACTACCAGCGTCATTCTTTCTCTGGGCGTTTAGAATCGCAGCAAAGTGACTTGTGATCATGGATTGTTGTTACGTTTCATCTAATATTTTAATATACCTACATTACCGCCAACATTATGTTTTTTTTAGTTATTCTTAATATCCTCTTATGATGTGCTCATAATTCACATACACTATCTCGTGTCCTATAGAGTCGAGAGCCACAATCTATAAATGGCCTCAGAGTACCCATATATAGAACTGGGAAGATGATGTATCAGCTACAGCGGCCCTCATATGTCGACGATATCCCGTCTAGGCATTTGTTGCAGTGGTGCTAGCCATGATATATCACAGCATTAACATTATGGAGTTGATATAGCACATTTAATGGCTGCGCAATATTTGAGGCCCAAACCCAACTGCATTACACGGTGTTATTGATTTGCTCATTTACAGAGTTGTGTACGCCACGACAGTGAAAATATTGTTATAAAAGACGGATATTGAGAATCATCATCCATCACATGATTCCGACAGCGTGGCTGAGAACATAATGGCATTATACAATAATGGCTTGATATGGTGATTTCCAATTATTCCCGACAAGAATGGGTCGATTAGGCATTTAAGGTGTAATGAAGTGGTCTGATTATTACGTTATGGTTATTTGCTTAGTTGACACAGCTCACATGTTTTGCGAGAATCTCTGTAGGCATCTATTGGGTCATAAAACGATTGCTTATCGGCTATGGTGGTGATATAATAATATATATTGAAGTGACAGCGAATATTTACTGCATCAGAGTTGATAAACACGATATGAGTTACATTAATTAGTATCTACGTATGCTGAATAATCCACACAGTCAGTGAAACGCGGTCGGGCATCTCAAAGTGAGTCTGTTAATAAGCTGGATACAATAACGGGTTTGTTCTAAGTAGACTATGCCACTATCAGGGACACTGTTCAAGCATCATAATCATCCTCAACTATTACCATCGTTATAAAAGTTAATTACCAACACCTCACGCGATATAACTGTCATGGTAATGGAAACCGTAACTTTGTTGATTGCTATATGTTAAGTTGGTACAATGTCGGCACTGAATGGAGATAACATATTATGACAACATAAGGACGAATATGTTTGAATGTATTTTATAGACAATATCTAGGACCCTTACGGTATTAGATGGACAGCCTGGTCAATGAACTCCTTACACTGCTTACATGTGGTTTAACACGATTTCGAAGTGACTGACTCTGACCTTCACAGTCTGTACGCTACCAGACAAACAGCCCCTAACACGAAGTCACAAACAGCAATAACTGGACTAGCTTATTGGAATAGCCTTCCGTATTGAGTGTTGGAAGTGAACAGCGCTTGGAGATATTTAACTGGCCGTGAATGAACGTCGTAGTATTGTAAAATTCCCCAAAAAGTCTCCATTTGCTCCAATGAAGGTAAATCGCGTCATGTTATGCCTCGTTCAATCAAACCATACTCACCACAATGTGGCTTCTGTTGGCAGTAGACTTCTCTTCGAACAGCCGCGGTCAGGAGTGCGGCAAACAAGACAAGCTGAGACACTTTCTCAGCGGAGATATATCCGCTAAACGGTTTTTTTCAATTGAATTTATGACCTTATTAGATGAAAATTGTTCCCAGGGACCAAACACGACAGCAGCTCCTCTTATCGCACCGATGAGCTATGTCAGATAAACGCATATACCCTTTCATTGATATTCAGCACGATTCATTCCGCTGCAGAAACTAGTCGCCGCATTCTTGTCAAAAGTAATGGCTGTTAGTAATGTTTATGCACCCGGACCAAATGGTGCAGAGGTCATATAAAATGTTCTCAATGCTGAAAAAGGGGGAAAATCAGTATGAATTTATGAAACTGAATATCACAGCCTATCATAAATGATGACGTCACTGAATGCAAGGTCATGTGCGGTATTCTAGAACTATGTGTGATGGCCATCATAAACGGCATAATCTGGTCATCTGTCATCAATGATGACGCAGAGATATCTGCCGCATTTGTCTTTCTTTAATTCATTATATCCCAACAACAACGCGTCATAAATTGGTCTACCGTCGCCGCGTATAATCAATGTGACTCGTGTTTAAGGCTCACGATTAAATGTAGTTGGACCGTGGGGCTTTAAAAAAACCCGATTGTCTCTGACCAATGGGATTGGATAAAGACGTAAACTTTGTTATCACAAGAAGTCTGCTAGTTGTGTATAGGAAGATTGAGTTAATGTTCAACGAACAGAGAATAAGTAGGATATTAGTGATGTCAATATGAATATGAGGAGTTGGTGATCAAGGTAAGCATCTTTCAAATAAAAACGGCAGCACTCGGCATTTCCCGATTGGCATCACCTTCTAGCTCAAAGCCGGCAAGCAGCTTATTGGATATGCTAGTAAATATTATTCGTGAAACGCTGGCTCCCCATATGTGTATGTTTAGGTGGTAATTGCTGTAAACAGTGCTTATGCAAACCTCTCAGGATATTACAAACATTTGCAGATTGGCTATATGGTTAACGGTGTGTATTGCGGCAATATGATGAATGCGGAACCATCTCCAAGTGTGATTGGTGCCGCAGATACTACACGTACCATCATAACGCCTAATATACCATGTGGGAAACTTCTCTCCTACATTTCGTTGCATACACTAACGCAATGCATTATGGGCAAAGAATAAATATTGTCTGTGAACTGCAGCTTTCAGTGCGATGCCCTCTCTGATTTGGAAAGATTTAGTCGTTTTTATCAAGCACTAACCCTGTTGACCAGATGCTACGATATATTTTGTAAGGTGGCAATTAAGTGTACGAATGGATTTTTTATAAGTAATCATTACAAATATGCGAAGATGAGTACTGAGGACGAATGCAAAGTTTGATTCACGAATGAATGTGAAATAGTGGTAAGGTCAGTTTTTTATGACAGCCGATCTTAGATGAATTATGTAAATGTATGTTTTAACCACACAAAGAGCCTTATTTATGACAATAATTACCACAACGCATATGCGTAAGAGGAAATCTGCCATTCTTATATGAGCTGATGTACTACTGCAAGATTTAATGTAAGCATATGTCATCTTGAACATCGCAGGCTTTCTTTGCGCAAACAAATCTTTGATGGCGGATAGATGTGTTGACTCAGCACTATAAATGCAATTTGTCAATGTATAATGTTAAGCTAGATATGCAAGTACTTGCATAGCCTTATAAATATATACTCTTATTACCACGAAAGCGATCTACGTTGGTATGTTTACAATACTACAATGACATTATCAGGATTACTCAGATATGGCAAAAACTTAACGAATGACTTTCAATTCAATAGTATCATGCCATGATCATGCCAATATACTGAATATTCAATGCAACGCAAGCATATAAAAATGAAATGGTCGCAATATATCAGTGACTGTTGGTCTATCATTCAAGTGATATGATGACCAACAACATGCCGTTGCAAAGTTAAGTGCGTTCATTGGACCATTCCCGGTAGTTACCGCATGACGTACAATATGACAAAAAATGAATCACGCGGTGATGCAAATAATGTCGGAAAGAGTTGTGTTAATAATTCGCTGTGTACATTTAATGTAGTTCCAGATTTGGCTGGACATATACAATTATTTACAATCAAGCACTAGATTCACGTATAAAGCAACAAGTTAAATACAAGCAATTACCTGGCTCTGTATCCCCTGATGTACTAATCACATACAGTACTGAACTAGTGATCGTGCTGGATCTCTGTGTGAGGCTATTATGAATACGACTATCAACTGGCTTTGTATAAGATGTCTCAAAAAGGTATTCCAAACCGACTTTGTTCTACACATACGCATTCATCATGACCCCTTAAAAGGTGATTTCAGAAGCTGTATTATACTTATGACGATCACATTAAAACTTAACGTGGTAGGCTACAAGCACTGAGATTGGTAGTCGTATCTATTGGCATGAACGATTAACAAATAAAGAGCTATAGTTTCAGTCGTTCTTCTCTTATCTACTTAGTGTTAGTCATCCCACAATGAACGTGTATAAAGAGCCTCTGTTAACATTGGCGCCGTAAAACCATCAACACGCTTTGCTTGCAACATCTCTTATGCCTTGTTTGGTGATTCTAACAGCATTTGATAATTACGAACAATGTTGTCATGATGCTTCCAATATATATATCGCTTTGTACCACATGCAATTCTATATGACCTAACATGTCAAAATAGGCCGACAATGTGGGCAAACTGTTTGCTGGAATGGCCCGGGCAAGTCAATCGGCTATCGGTGACATGTCCTTGGATAATCTTTCGCATTTTTAACGATTTATTCATCCATTTGGTTTGCCTTGTTTTCCCATTTACTCGTTATACCCCATACTTATCTCACTATCTTCAAGACCTAGTATGTTGGTTTGGTGACTTCTCTCAAGAAAGCTGAACGGAATGGATTAAAATGTTTACTTCCGTGAACCTACCACATTGAAAAAGAAAAACTAGAATAATAAAATAGGCCCTGCCCTGAGGACTGTCATTCTTGAGCGATGAGTTACATAGACTTCCATGAATTATCGTGATATTTTGCATAACGTTATGTGTTTATGTGTTATTACAGCTCGACTGACATAACAACTGTGAAACGCACATACGAATGAACTAATAAACAACAATAACAATATCACAAACGATTGCGACAGGATATTGTCATTTGTGCTAATAAACATTTGGTAGATTCAGTTTTGGGGTAGCTATTGTGTTTTCTTGGAAAGCTACCTGGGATGTGATGTCATTATGATTAAACTTTGTACTCAACAATATATTACTTCGTGGTTACATAATGGATGATGTTGGCACTTAATTGCAATACAAAAATACAATTGCAAGCACGGTAACGGCACAACCTGCTTTAATATCTAAAGACTAAGACTTGTTATATCTAAGGTCCGAGGCAGCTGCTGCAAACCAAATGGCCGAGTTACATCATAGTCGCAATGTGTAACTGCGCTTCTACGAATTATAGTACTGTTTTTATGGCTGATCAAATATCCACAAAGTTGGCATTTTGCTGTTTAAATGGAGAACGAGATGGTTTAAACGCTTGATGCGGCTCTTTTGTTTTATTTGCATGATTATAGGATGATTGATCTTTCAGATGCTTACACAGTCCGTTGATTTATTTGCGATCTATTACAATACACAGGAGGTAGACGGCTGTGGCGCTGAAGCAGTGATCTTAATGCCATAGATTTGCTCAATAACAGAAGTGAACGAGTCAAAACAGTACAAATATTTTTCCATCATCCAACATATGATTCCGACAAAGTGGCATGGAATAAACTTCACAACGGTCAGCAATGCTCATACAAGGATATCTGCCGCATTAGAGCGTCTTGAATACGTTATATCCTAATACATACGTGTCCTCAGTTTGTCTACCATTGCCGCATATAATCAGTGATACGACCTAGTTGGATCGTGGGGCTTAAAGATAACACGATTAGCTCAGGCCCATTGTAAAAGAGATATGATGGCTTGGTGTAAATGTGCGGCTGGTAGTACATGGTCAGCGTTTGGTTGGTATTGTTATGGCTTATTTCGTATACTAGACAGCGATTATTACACTAACAGCAGTTCGCGGCCTTGTCTCCAATCCACGTGATCACAAACAAGGTACCCAATGCTCTTAAATTACCTCAATCTGCTCTGGCACATCCTTTCAGAAAGCCGATAGAACGCCAAAAAGGGCTTATCAGGGGTAGGGAAGAAAATAAATGTCCAACCATTTTCTTTTTCTGGACGACGACCTCGGTGCGGTCAGCATAAAATTTCTGAATGTCTGTCCAATGGATCGCGTCAACAAGATTGGATGTATGTGATATAGACTTAAGATTTAATGAGATGCACTTAAATATTTTTGGTTTAATGCTTGTAGATCTACCAATTGTATTATCATCACCTGAATGCATGATATCATGAAGGCATCAAATATAGCACTAACCTTCAACTTATAATATTGGAACAGTAGATGTGCATCAAATCCATGTGGCTTATTTAAACATTCATAAACCGCACACAACAAACACATATGCACACTCACACATACAAATACGAAATCCAAAACAAACCAACCAAACATCACATAAGTAATTATATAGAATGGATATTACAATGAATCCGTGTAGCCAACATAAACATACAAAAAACAACACCCATCAAACACATATGCGCACTTGCACATACCAATTCGAAATCCAACACAAACCAACAAAACATCACATATTAATATTGTCACGCACGTGAATATCCAAACATGCATACACACTGGATACCATACACAGGTAAACATAATAAAAAACTGTCACGTCGTAGCACACACACACCCACGCTCTTTAACTGTCATTTATTGCGACATGCGTCAAATATTAGTAACATCCATTGTCCAACCAGTTGCACCATGGGATCGTTTCAGATAATGTCGGGTCTTATTGCACTTTCGACGAACAATAGAGTTAACAAACATTCCAATAAAGTGAAACCAGCTGTGTGTCAAACAATGATGTGGATATTTCAAGCAACACTATTGCATGTATTTGGATGAAAGAAATAACCGTCTTTATGTTAAGGGATTGTAATATTCAGCCTCAGGTATACTTGATCGTCTCCTTTATGGAAGAGGAGCACATGAATGGCACTTGTTATGAATATAACAGTATCACGCTTTCTTCACATTTTGTCTTCATTTGCAGCAGCAGATGTCCATCAAACGATGTCTAATAAACGCGTCCTCAAGTGAGCAACACAAGACCACAAGTTTGCATCAGTCATATTTAAATGCGCATGACAAAACGGAACGAAAGGTTGACGTGCATGTATACCATTTAAAATTACTTGCGCTTTCAAACACTTTTCTAGGGTTTGTTTCGTGCAAACTGACCTTATGCAATTATAGTACACAAAAGTGCTTCAGCCATATAAATTGCTAGTACTTACATGCAACGATGCTTACCTATTTCGTGAACACTCTACCCTGTAACGACGTACATTGACCATTGCATCAGCACCACACGCACGATGCAATGCATCGCATGGGCTATTTTAATACACTGTAATCGTTAGATGGCTGCTGAGAGCGTTGAAAAATGTAATTTTGCAAACCCTTTTTGCTGCCATAACACGTCACACGCAGGCTTTAAAATACCGAAAATAACAAATACAATGAGAAATAGATGTCAACTTGATATATTACCCGGGTAAACCTATCGGAATCCGTTTGCCTCATACAGCGGCCGCGCTGTTTACTATCCTCGATCTTTAATGTCAGTGCTGTAGGTGGTGATATTAAATTGTCAACAACCGTCTAGAGCGAAGGAACTGGCCTGGGGTAGAAATTAACATTTGTTGACTTGCCAGGGACAAGTGAAGATGTGGAGTTCATAGATTAAAAATGGCGTGTGGGGATTATGATATTACATGAAATACATCGTCGACAACAGGCGACGATACCCTGCAATCAACAAAATCAGTTGGGATAGTTGATACGACGTCTCGGGGTTGGCGTCTGTTAGAGACATGGAGTCATCTGATTGGCCAAGACTCCCACGGCTCCGAATTCGTCAGAAAATTGCACGTGGTTTTAAGAAACGCTATGACAAGCATTACATTTGTGGCACATTGATTCGTTTCATGTTCACATCCTACAAGTTATTCGGGTTGACTGCACACTAGTTCCATTAACGCAGTGCTACCAACACTGTTGCGTAACTTAATTAAATCACAATTTCCATTTCCGCAGAAGGAACCAAGAGACACTAAACATGACGGCATGAAAAATGATTTTGATGAAGGAAGGGACAGATTTATGTGCGTTTCAACAGAGCCTAATCAGACACCCACTGTGTTTTTACAAAGCCTTATCCGACAACCAATGTGTGTTTACAGAGCCTCATCAGACATACACTGTGTCTGTCTGAGGGTATCCTTGTGGGTAGCCTGTCATAGAGACGAGGTCGTACGCAGATAACGAATGCTGTGTTCGGTCATTAAAATCATTGTTTTAGACCATAACAGGAATAAAAACGCATGTAAAATTATTTCAATACACGTTCTCATGGGTTGTAGGTAGTGCAGCTGGGAAAACGAAGATAACATAGGCTTCATAAAACAAGGGGACTGGCGACAAGAACCCCACGTGATGGTCGTCTGCTGCCGCCATGAACAAAGAGAGTTGTTCATTGATATTATCGTGGGAATGATAGGTGGGCCACATATGGCAAGTCAACCATAACCCAGTCCTGGTTTTGCTCTTAATCGCCAACATTCACACAGTTGCCACCTTAGCCTCCCCATAAAACGGCTATAATGCTGATTAAATCCCAACATAAAATATTTAAAAATACACAGCGGTGGATTGAAGCAGAGCACCTGCGGTTGCGCATTTAACATTATCAAAAGGGGCAGCACACTGAATATGGGTTGAATGCGTAGACCAATTAGCCGACTCGCTAAGAAAACATATATACCAAAACCAATTACATTGATAGAGTATCTTACTCGTTTACGACATTTAGTCAAATATTTGCCCATATCGATGTTTATCAATAGTTTGAAGTAATATAATAATGCTCAGATGAGTAAAATGTTGAATATTTAACCTCAATTCATCAATCAGTATTTTTGGCCCTAGTAAAAAATGCGTGCGCATTTAAAGGATTATATACATGTGCGCAAAGCAGAGCTGCTTCCGTTCGTCTACTGGCTGATAATGTAAAACGCCAACTCTGGCAGCAGCGATGTCAAACAGCATGTACGTCGTTCGATAGGCGAATTATGAAGTAACCTTCCTTGTGAGAGCAGCCAGGACCGTGCTCCGGTTATTACGAGGGGCATCCGTGGGTTATCCTGAAACAAGGTTCCTGCTAATTCTCATATGCAATATATCTATCGAATAACACAAATGGCTGTCACAATAATAAGAAGGCGAGTTGACCCCAACGAACAGAGCTTCGCTCGGATAGCGCCTCATGCCTTCAACATAGTTGTATAGCAAATGCAACATACACTGATGTAGTTTTACGGGTTATATAAAAGCATTCGTCTTTTGCATTAAAGCAGATAGATTCAACAATCCGTGGTCGTAACTATATTTGTTATGAGAAAGCGCACAGTCGCTAGTATAAACATCTCTTTCATATGTATGCAGGGCTTTTTCATAAAGTATCACTATTTTGCCCTTGTCATTATACCGACCACTAAATAAGCATGCTGTGCGTTTATTATTATGACGGAAAACGACTATTTAACCCGGAAGGAATAAGGCTATAATTCAAATTGATACGCGACCAGTTAACGGTCAAATGTCGCGTTGTTAACCACATTATTGATGTGTTGGTCCTTCATGTGCAGATACCCTCCACGTCATGTTTAAACTGCTTGCTGTTTACACTTTTACTGGTGAGCAATATGCTGGATTTACTTAGTGTATACTTCCGATGTAGCACCTAATTTTCTGGAAACTTGCCAATACTTACTATCAAACTGCAGTGGGTATCTGTTTCAATTCATGGCGACCGGTCTTAGTGCCACAGCCAACACGACTGTGCTTATAACGCTTTTGTGCTAAGCTTGGTGTCGGCAACTATCACACAAGCGGCGTTCAAAACATTCTGAACTTTATTCATACAGATTGTTTTTATGTAGGGAATCTTTGATTCACACACAAAACGACGAACAGGAAACACAGATTGAGAGCGTGTATAAACTGCGTGTATGAGGCAGTTTTCTTGCATAGGAATGGTCTCTTTGTTGACTGAGACAACATGCAGTGTTAATTTTGATTTAACATCTACCACTGACTCCACTTCCACCTCATAATTGTATTCATAGACCACAACATACGCCTTGCATTCTTAGGAGAAACATTGGACGATTTGTTAGAAAACATATATGAAAATGAGTTTTGTCGTTGGGCATGCACACCGCAAGACATCCTGACCCTTAGGCGAAACAAAGGATGCGTTAAATAATTGACATAAAATGTAATATTAATGTAGGATATTGATACATGGCTGCTCTATGAATGTGTAATGTTTTTCTAGCTATAATGATGCACAAACAATGATGAACTGTATTTGTTACCCTGCAGTACGGCACTGTATGTCAAAACCCCAAAGTAATTGGCACAAGTGCGTCACCCCACATGTGAGCCACGTGAAATGTATATTTATATTATTTAAAGGTAAATAATATGGCAAACTTAAAAAATAACGCCAATGATAACCTGTGGCATAAAGTGTTAGGGCAACTTAAACTAGCCGAGGTACAAATGGACAAATGTTCATTTCCGGCACTGAACAGGCAACCAGTGTGCATTGTAATTCTGTTTATAACTCATGCCTTTTTAAGTGACATGGATTATATCAGGCAGTGAAAAAAAAAAGTTGAAGTTCACACATGATAATCAAACAGCCCCGCAGATTATATCGGACTTGAAAACCCAATGCTGGCACAATATATGGATAACTCTTCACATGGTTCTGTAAGGAATAGCAGTAGCAGTAAGAAAGCGGCTGTATCTGTACATTATTCTTGAGTAAATGCATTGAATACTAAATACTTGGCGCCAATATATGTGATGAGCATGTTAATTTCATTTCTCGGTAACTAATATATTTGTATATGAATATATATAAGATATATATATATATATATATAGATATAGAGAGATATATATATAGATATATATAGATATAATATATATATATATATAGATAAGATATATATATATATATATATAACATATATATATATATATATACTATATAATATATGCATATATATAATATATATATATAATATATACATACTTATATATATATATATATCTATATATAATATATATATATATATATATATATATATTATATATATATATATTATATTTATTATATTTAATGGAATGGATATCATTTCTGCTCTGAAGCATCATAACCCACATGTGTACAATACTAGTTTTGGCATAGTATACACGAGTTGTTTAATTGCATCCCAGAGATCAGCGTGTTATATCAGATAGTTTATATTATGGCAGTGCAACGACACAAGAAGTTAATCGTGCGTACTTATTTGTTATTTGTACTGAGCTTTCAACATGCAGAAGGTCGAGTTGATCTCAGCTTCTGGGTGGACGAGGATAACCTAGTTCACTGCATCCTATTGAAGACCTCTTTTATGATGATATGGCATATCATTCCCTCACAGGACGATTGCCAACTCTATGTACATCCTTATAGCTAAGCGCGATAATCACTGAGAGCTCACTTAAAGAACCTTTATATCTTTCACATGAATTGCTCTCGTCCTGTAATGCTTGCAGCGAATTCGCAATCAGGGTCGTTATTGCTTTCTGGTGCAACTAATGTGGTCCTAAGTCATAAAATTCCTCAACGTATCAAGAGTAGGGCTGGAAGGAGATAGGGGGTTCCTTAACATTTTATACTGCTTTGAAGGTTAAAACAGTTCTCTTCGCATATAATTCGTCATCGGGGTATGGCGAAAAATGGTTTGGATGCAAATAAGACACAGGCACGAAAAATACCTCCATGAGTTAAGTTGTCGTACAATCAATTGATCGGCGTATTGCCATAACGTAGTTGTAAAGTGGATTGCATAAAAAAGGTCTGCATTTACCCCCACTGCAATCCTAGTAAATGACGTGTGCGTCCGTTGAATGTATATGCCAGAGTAGGATTTGCTATAATAGAATGTAGGCCTCACCTTTTATAAGTTATAATTCCCAGATCATTACGGCTCCTGGTCTCGTCAAGGGCTCACCACTGTAGACCATGCTTGAATAAATAGCATGGATTGCGTCGTATATTTTTCTCCAAATATTCAAATTTGCATATCTCATGTGGCTGGTCCTGAAGTTCCGTAACGGCCAACTCCCTCAATGGAATATCTTGAAACATGCACGCATTGCTCATATTGATAATTATTGCATATCAATAAGCGGGGCTTGTATGAGCAGATATTACACGACATTTGCATTCAGCACCCACTTCGCTGGGTTAGCTTCCATGCTCTCTCTTGATAAGGAACACGTGCCAAAATTACTCTGTAATCGTTAAGGCTTTTTGTAGAGAGTGTCGCGTTCATTTGGCAAACCATGGGCCTATTTTCAGACAGTTATATTTTTTTTTGCATTAGCCAACATGTTTATAAGACCAGCCATCGAAACCTGCGTTCCATATTGTAACACGGCAGTATAGGGATTGCGTCAGTATGTAACAGTATTGTTAATAATATGCAGGTGTTATTAATATTGGTTGATATAAATCGCACGTGTTCGTATTCAATGTCAGCAATACCATTTAGCACGCTTACATTGACGTTAATTGATCATCTGCATTCAATCATGGAAGTCATTTAGAATTTGGGTAAGGATGATGAACATTTGCAGTCTGCCTGCTTAGGAAATTTCCGTTATTAATCCAGCAAATCATTGGCACATATACAACAGCGAAAATATACTTCTTTTATCACCCTGTGCGAAGTCAGATTGGCATCAAGGTTTGTCTTTGGTAGTAGAGAATATTTGTTTATTAATTCAGACAAAATTCCGTCATATATCCATCTATCGCCATGATATGTCACTATTGCATTGTTCCTTTGTCATTTATATTTAAGATTTGAGGAGGTTTGCTGAGTTGTATGTATGGTCGATATCATAATTGGTATCTACAAAATAACGGGCATCACATCTGATATTGATACACAAGCAATTAAGTATCCTACCTCTTCGTAATGCAAAATGCATGTTTCTTATTCTAATTTGTATACATCTCCAATGTGGCCACCAATTGGTAACCATGAACAAGGTATATTCTTCATGCAAGGAAAAAAAACATTACAGATCAAAGAAATCACATGGCGATATATTATCACTGATATGATTTCGAGATGAAGTACAAATTGCCAGATTTGGTTAGCTGTAGATATATGAACAACATATTCTGCCAGTCATGTCAGAGAAGATTGAATGTTTAACGATCGTATTGGACATTGTTTAAATACTTTACTGTGATTGAAAAAGGCATGCAGTCGGACGTAGCAAGAGATCTCCATATATGAAGTATTTCAACATGCTGACATGTCTTTTGTAAAATGAACAGAAACAGAAGATCGAAAGGCGCGTCTTTCAACAAGTTGGTATTTTGCAGATGCAGATCACGAAACCTCCATTGTGGGAGTAATTAGTGGTGCTAGGCTTCGGTTTATACGCTAAAGCACTCGCGCTACTTACTCGTGCAATGTGACTACCATGCAGTCATGGCCGATAGATTACTGAGAGAAATGTAAGCAATTCCAGACTTTCTTACATCACAGATTACAGAGGTCATAGCCCCCATGCGTCACAATGAGTTTGCAACATTTCTAACTTAATGTTTGATTTTTCTCGTTTTAAGTGCAAAGCTCATATGTGCATAGTGTGCTACGCAAACTGATGCATCAAACGATGATGATTGGGAAATTATCAAGAACTGGGACATGATAGATACAAATCTGTTTGTTGACTGCCTTCTACTTTTACATCATTCCGGTTTACTATTCACTCTGAGTTATATACAGAGCAAATTAAGTTCATTTGATACAAATAGGAAATCGTCCGAAGAATTTTTCGAGGCTTCATTAGGCAAATGTATGAGCCACGGGTCTATCATAGGACTGATATAACTGTTATTGATACAGTTGGTGGATAATCACCTGGTCTTTAGCGATACATGCGAAAAACAAATCGTTATTTACTGTCATTATTGGCTCTCTTGGACATTAACAAGAAACAAAATCATGTTACGCTTCACACAAACCTAACCGAGTCAAAGCACGCCCCCGAACATTGCATCTCAAGCTAATCAACCTGCGTTTCGCTGTAGCGCATGCCTTAAACCTATCAATTACAGAGCATTACTAACGCGGCCTCCTTTGTGCTAGCTCTGCGTCTTTCGACTTGATAATGATGATTATATGACCCGTATTTCCATTATCGTGACATTAATGGATAAAACCTCTTGTCTGGGAAAGGTTAAAAGCATAAACGTAATGGCGACATCTATCTCTAGAAGCCTCACTCCTACCAAAACCACCACTCCTACCTCTCTCTTCCTCCGTACTGAGCAGTTCAGATTTACGTATTGCCAACCATTAGGGAGACTCTATAAAATATAATGAAATTCAACCTCTTCATACTGCACCAAGGGATTTTTAGCCAGATATGTAAAGTCCCGTTGCAACAAGACGTACATTTTCAAGGCTATGTAGGTGAATATAATTTCGTGGTATGTCTTTCTCTATTGGACTTTACTAATAACGAACATAAACTGGTGTGCTGGGTGGTTTATGTGTCTGTGACCCCCAACTCCTCCCATAAACGTAAACTGAGCGCAAGGTGTCGTTGACTTTAACGAGTAAGCCATAACTTATTATTATGAGTTGCTTGAAAAGGGTTATTAATAACACGTTATGCTGCCCTTTTCTTGGTCCCTCTAAATGACATACCACACTTAGGAAATTGTGTCTGTGAACTGCATAATACACAACCTTCAAGCTCATAGCGATTTTCCTAAGTTAGCTTCGATAACATCTCTTTGATAACTTTTCAATTATAAAGCAACGGCATCAACGACAGCACTTTTACAGCGGTTAAGTATATATTTGATGCCCGAATGACCAATCCGATGTAAAGAGGCTTGTTTAAATCCAAACATTTATCAGAATACCATAAATAACATAATTGCGTATTGTGTTTGTATTCAATGATGGCCACGGCCGACTAGATCCAGTTAGATAATTAATTCATAGGAAGATGCGTTGTGTTCAGGTGTGCCGTATTTTCATTGAGTGGCGAGATACCTATTCGTTGCCAGTAACATAAAATAAACAGAAGGCAAATTTGAATAATGGGTTATAATTAAACAAATTTTGGCACAATCCATCAGGCGTTCAAAAGAGACTATTGATATGATTCCAATCATTGCAAGAAGACACACTGAAGACACATATCATCTCATAAAGTATCCGACTTAATAGATGGATGACTACAATCAGCTTAATCACGTGTACTTATGGTTAAGCACTTAAGATCAAGATCTAAATGAATATCGAAGATGGCCTTGGATCTCGTCTAATTGTAGGTTGTAAAGTAAAAAGGTTTGCTTCGGACGTTAGTTGGATTTAAAGAATCGCAAATATTGTGGTTTATTTACAGGTATGATTATATGTACGCTCGTCAAATATCAATTGAATAAAAATTTGAATCAATTTGATTTTCTAGAGCTGTTTCTTGACAAACGAGCCATGAGCACCAACTTCGCAGCAAATACAACTTTATCGCTTAAAGTAATATACTTTTGTTGCATAGATCTTGAATATGACGATTTGATGTGGCATAACATGACTCATACATCACATCATTTTTATCCGCCTACTTTTCCGAGTTCGCCACTGGGACGCTTCACGATGTTGGAGCTAATATTTATAAGTGGAATTCGATCTGGGTGAAGGGCACAGCAACACATGCTTTTATTAGCATATAGAAATATTGATGTTAGCTTATCGAATCATATATTTTATCAACTATAACAATGACGTCAAGCCAACCTACACAAAACATTATTAGAGTGTAAGGACTATATCGTCTGATGGTTTCTACTTAGATTGTCAATGATACCCTGATGAGTCCTTGTGTTGCGTAATGAAAATGGTTGATGTGTTATAGTCATTATGCCTTTCCCTCCATGCGACAGAAACTTCAATGGTATCTTGATGGTGTCTCCTTTGCTTATTAATTCAGAAAGGAGGGGGGTTATCTCTATAATCATATACCTAGTCAATTCGATGCAACTGTTGGGTCATCAGAAGCAACAAGCAACAAAAACCACTGAAAGAAGTGTTGAATCCTATTGTACAAGTGTAGCATGTTATGCTGAATCAGATATCATTCTGGCCGATGAAATACATCGAGCAACTTTGACTTCTGTTACAGTTTTGTATTTATTTGCTCAATTTGCGCAGTAATCTGGTTTGATATATTTATATCGATAACATTTCTTATATCGGCACGTCGAAGTCACACATTACTGTCCCTTGTTAGCATCGTGGATAATTGTCAACGCCCTAATCTCGTTGCTCCCATCGGCCCACTTTAAGTCTATGTAGATTATTAGAACAAATATATACACAAAACTTCACATACGAAATGGTTGTAAATGACCATAAACCTTAAGCCCAAAACTGTCTTGCCGAGATACCGTGGGGCTAATCAGGCCATTGGTTAAGATCACGCATCAAGGGTTTACCTGCTCTCTGATGATCAGTCCTCATCGACAGCCAAAAAGGGGGACACTAAATTATCAGCCATTTTGTCGTCGGAGATTGCATTTTAATATAATTAAATGAAAACCATTCCATGGAACAAAACAGACATAGTCTTCGCTATTTGTCAGAAATAATGGCTGCCCGCACAGCTAATGCACCTGGACCAAATTATTTCTTAAAAATATTTATTTAGGTCTTGAAAATTATAGCAGCCTCTCAATATTGTAATAGGATTTTTATATGGTCCGACGTATTGTGGAAATCATTAGGTAAACAACGATTAAGAACACCCGACGATTACAACACTGTATTCATGCGCTGGACGTCATTTGATGAGCAATCGGTTCGTCAATAACATAGCCTTGACTGCCTTCTTTGAGGTAGATCAAGTATTGTTTGAGGTCTCGATTGGCAGCAGTATTAACTGATGCTCAAATGAGATCAGAGGTACTTACGCACCACTACGTATTGAAAGCTATTTGATTTTCGAATGCAGGTGTCATGTTGAGGCTAAAGCACATTGAGAACATTTATCACAGAAACTCATATACGGACACGCCACAGCTTACCATGGTTGCGTACCTGATCCTAATGACCATATTTGTGATTACAATATACACCATGTGAGATGTTGTTCCCAAGTTATCGACCTTGACTTTGACAGCTTATAGGCATCTTCGTTGCTATTATCATCACCACAATGAATACCTGAACAATAGTATCAAGAGTATATATTAATCTAACCAACATTTTTTGTGCTTAGGGCGCTCCTGGGTGTTGATGTTCCATTGATGCAAATCCTACTGAGCATGGCCAGGTGTAGGCTTAATATCAGACATCGATTACAAATCTAAAATAAGAAGACCTACGAGAGTGGCATGCTTCAGGAATGTTATCATTTAAAAAGACGTGCTGCAAATTATATGCCATTGATTGATTAGTTTTTGCAATCATGATTTATCAATAAAAACATTATGCTTCGTTGCGCCACAGTATACAATACACGGTGAATGTCGTAAATAACGGAGAATATCCGATTTATGGTAACCAATTTCCGACGAATTATGTAAATTCAAGCTTTTATCACACGAAGATCCTTATTTATAGGAATGATTACCCAGAAGCATCAACTTTACAGCAAATTGCCAGTCACTGTATCAGCTGAAATATTTCACAATTTATGTGAGCATATTGCCGCTTGGAAATCGCTAATATGAATACAGAATACACTTATCGAATTGATGACAGCAATATGTATTTCTCTATACGGTCTCAATACAAACTAACTCTATTTTTATTGTACATATATTACGTTATAAACTTTCGCGAGCAGCACTGTCCATGAAGACTTTTGACTCAACTGTCTGATTTATCATTGCACGCAAATAGTCAAATAATAACCGATGAGACAATTGTTAGCATCAACAATGTTAGTGATCTGACTTAAGCTTTATCCTCTTTTGAATGATGAGCGTGTTCCAACTGCCCTTCCTTAGTTTCATAAGCAGCAATGTTAAGAACGGATGGGCGTGCGATAATGATGGTAAAACAAAAATGAAACGGGAATGTTTTAGATCATATATGATATATATTTAATGTAGATAAGATTCGGGTAACTTTGCTTTTGGTCGAGCCCATAGTCCTTGCTATGTCTTTCTTTTCCTCTCATAAACAGTACGAAAACTTCACAAACACATTCGTTATCTGCGTGATTTGACGGACACTAAATTTTATGACCCAGGAATATTGGCCTATTGTTTAGCCTCATCTCCGCTCTTGTGATACTCCCATCGACTTTTATAACAAACTTCGGGGTATATTGACAGCGAGGGTATGGGAACGGTTTATGGTGCTTCCATTGTTCCGCGCTTAACAAATAATCATAGTCGAAGTATTTATAGAAGGCGAGATAGAATCGATAATTCTAAATGTCCTTGGTGTATCAACTGGTTTCTTCAAACGGCAAATGAATCACTTATAGATCAAATGACATGTCAAAAGAAGTCAAAATAACCAAGAACTGCAGACACTTCTGATTACTGTGGTTAGGTTATACTGAATAATGTCAATAATATATGTAACGAATAGTATATAGATATATGTCGATATACATACAACATTAAACCGTTCTAATAGTGAAGTGAGTTTCTTCGTTCCCATGCATAATTATCTCATGCAGTGTGAACCAAATTTGGAATCACCGCATTTGATATTGCTTGGCGGAACTATGGTCTGTCGGCATGACATTACAAAAAGCCCATGATACGAAGTGAATAACCGGATCATTTACTCCCAAGATCTTGTTGCATGTTACAACCTACTGCGTTTTCAAAAGAACAACCACGTATTTTAGTTAGGTCATTTACATTTGGTCAAAGCTATAGTTATACATAACCAAGGCGACCTGACATCGAAATATCATCACTTTCAGCTGGGGAAGAACCAGTTCCTTAATGACCTCCTTAATGCTGTAGTGTCACTACGGCAATCTCAATTAAAATAACAAAGATAATCTCATTCCTCGGTGGGGCGCAATGGCGTCATTGAGGTGAACAGAGACTCGATATCTGTATAACTGTTTAAAGACGCTGTCACGCTCAATGAAACAAAGGGTTACCGTTAATCCTTTGAACTCACGTTGACGTTGTTAAAAGGGCAAAGGATATCAACAAAATTATCGGTCGGCAAAATTCCTCATATATTAGAGGTACTATATGATAAGTAGGGGGTATTGCGCGGAATTTGCACAGTTTGTATGTCTTATGCTTGGTAAGAACTTAAGTCTTTTTGCTTACCATGTTCGGTTTGATCTATGTTCTATCAAGGATGAAAATTCACTAGTCGTACCGTATTAATATTTTCAAAACCCTTCCAACAGCATCTCACTAACATAATCCGGAGTAGCAGCCCGTCTTGTATGTAAGTATTGATAACAAAATCGGTACCTAATTGATATAATAACAATAGTCTTTACATCGCTCAATTATGTGTGTACTGGTATAATGATTCAGTGATATGTCATTATAGTTACATCAATGCAGGTTTATTGAGTACAATATACTGTCCAGAAAGTGTTCTCGATTGATGTGTGGTGTTCCGGGTACAATGAGGCTTGTTTCTGCGGACAGGCACACCCTTACTACTGTAATTCAGCAAAGGAATGGCCCATTAGATGCAATTTTTATATGCGTACACTGAGTGTGGCTTTCAAGCACAGGCAATTGAATCCTTCATAGCACAGGCTCCACAATCTGGTTATAAAGCAGACGCCAAGGTCATCCAGATGGCCATTTAAATAAGTTGCCGATGTTGAAAAGGTGTCATTACATCATAAGCTACGGTATAGGCCTGAGCATAGTCAGGTATGTTCAATGACAATATCAACAGAAATGAACTCTCAGATAGCAGGCTCTTATATTGGTGGTGACGTAGTGGAAAGATCCTGCGAAAGGACATTTTTCCTGCTCTTATCAATCGCAGTGAAGTCGGCTAAGTATTTAAAAGTTATTTTGTTTATATCATGGTAGCGCCACCTAATGATTGCAGTATATCATGATAAGTGCACCACAGAGCCACTCGAAAATGAACCCTCTTAACGAAGATGTAGGACTTTTTGACACTATTCAGTCATCCATTGGTCCATTATTGCCGCATATGAACAACAGGACTCGGGTATTAACTTTGAGATTAACGAGCAAATACGAATAACTCAAGCTAATTACAAAGTTGTAGCTGATAAATCATGCGCTACGCTGTTTGTGGTATTATTATGGTTGATCAAAAATACTGGCCATTGAGTTAATGTTGTACAAGACGGCGTTGATTGCACCTTAACCATTAATCGATCTTATACATAAACTGGTAACAACATTTAATTGAACACAAAAAATACTTACAATGCTTAGTTAATGATAATGTGCCCCTTGCATCATTATAGAGAATTGGTCGATAAATATTGAGGGTCCTCAGGGCCGCTCAGGAAATCAAACGTCCAATTATGTTTCTACGCCGTGCGTGATTACATCGTTCTCGATCGGACTCGGGTAGAGAGTGACTTGCCGCCAAAACGTTGCCATGGCAATGGATAACCAAGTTATGACATGCCATTATGAACTGTAGCTCAATTAACACATCTAATAAAACGCCCTATGGCAGCTTTCTAGTCTTATTCCTTTTTCATGATATATGACAGCATTAACAATATGGAGTTGATATAGCACCTTAACGCGCCGTAGAACATCCCTCGTTTTAATGGCTGCGCAATATTTGAGGGCATTGGAAAACCCAACCGGATTAATATAAGACATCTTATTCGTTAAACAGTGCGACTGATTTGCTCATTTACAGGGTTGTGTACGTCACGACAGTGACAATATTGTTATAATAGACGAATATTCAGAATCATCCTACATATGATTCCGACAGCATGGCTGAGAACATGATAGCCTAATATAATATTGGCAGGATATGATACTTTCCAATTATTCCCGACAAGAATGCGGTGATTAAGTATTTCAGGTTCAATGAAGAGGTCTGATTATCACGTTATAATTATTTGCTTAGTTGACACAGCTCACATTTTTCGCAAGGATCTCTGATGGCATGTATTGGTTCATAGAACGGTTACTTATCGGCTATCGGCTAACAATATATATAGAGGTGACGGCGAATATTTACTGATATCATAGCTGATTAAAAACGATATTTACTGATTCATACATATGCTGATATCCAAAAGATATGAGAGTGAAATGCTGGACTATCATCTCAAAGTGCGTCGAAATCACGAAAATCCAATGGCAGTATCCTTGCAGCATACTAATAGCATTAAATGCAGGATATTACAAATCAACTTCATACATCTAAAGGATGTCACCGAGGGGTTATCATCAGGAAACAGAAAAACAATTAATTTTTGATCTTTAAGAAAAAGTATATTTGTCATAACGGGACCCCCATCAAGAAAATTATTTTCGGCTTTGAGTTTATGGTCATTTTCCATTAACTGATTTCAAAGATATCTGCAGTTCCTCTTATATTAAATACGGTTGGTTCTAAGTAAACTACGCCACTATCAGGGACACTGTTAAAGCATCATATTCATCCACAACCGTTACTATCATTATAAAAGTAAATTACCAACGCCTCACGCAATATAAGTGTCATGGTATAGAAATCTTTACTTTGCTGTTTGCGATAGGTTAAGTTGGCACAATGTCGGCACTGTATGGAGATGACATATTATGGCAGCAAAATGACACAGATGTTTGAATGTAGTTTATGGACAAAATCTATGACCCTTACGCTATTTGATGGACAGCTTGGTCAATGAACTCCTTACACTGCTTACATGTGGTTAAACACGGTTTCAAAAGTGACTGACTCTGACCTTCACAGTCTTTACGCTACCAGACAAACAGCCACTAATACGAATTCACAAACAGCAATAACTGGACTAGCTTATTGGAATAGCCTTCTGGCGTATTGAGTGTTGAAAGTGAACAGCGCTTGGAGAATTTCAACGGACCGTGAATGAACGTCGTAGACTAAATTCCCTAGTTTTGTAAAATTCCCAAAAGTCTCCATTTGCTATAATGATGGTAAATTGCGTAATGTTATGCCTCTTGCCATCATACTATCCTCACCACAATGTGGCTTCAGTAGACTTCTTTTCGGACAGCCGCAGTTAGAAGTGCGGCAAACAAGACCAGCGGGGGCCCTTTAACGGTTCTCTGCGATTGAATTTGTGACCTTATAAGATGCAAATGGCTCACAGGGACCACACACGACAGTAGAACTGCCCATCACACCGATAAGCTATGTCAGATAAACGCATATACCCTTTCATTGATATTCAGCACGATTCATTCCACTGCAGAAACTAGGCGCCGCATTCTTGTCAGAAATAATGGCGGTCAGTAAGGTTGATGCACCTAGACCAAATGTTGCAGAGGTCATGTAAAACTTCGCATCATGTCCATTTTGTTTTAGGCTATTATGTGTTCAGTCGCATTGCATCTAATAATGGATGACAATTAGCAATAACCGTCTATTGAAACCATCCTCAACACTGCTTATAAGTAAATCGTTTCCCTATTGACCGATAGTACAACTTCATTGACATAGCAACTTACGGTTTGTACAATAAGTCAACAGACTACGTGAACTTCTGAAAAATGTTTCATTCCAATAACTTATACATTCCAAGAAGAGCATCACCAATCAACCTCCACCAGGTTATTCTGAAACAAAACTGTTAGCATGGGCTGCTAATAATTTAGCCTTTTTATGATACTGACGTTCTGGCTTTTGCCCTGGCTTAAAGCAACTGTCAAGTATTGTAAATCGTAGTGACGCAGTTGGAAATTGCGACCGACTAAAATACAAATATATTATTTGGCATGAAATGGCTGTTTTGAGGCAGCGTCAGTCATTACAAATATAGAACAATTAGTGTTTACTGTTTTTATTTTGAGTGTAGATGCAAGCTAAGATGGGAATATTTTTTTATTCCTATGAGAGTGATTCTAATCCCATACAATTGTTACTGTAGTATGTTGTCCATACAAAATCAAGCAAACAAAAGGAATGACACCATTGACATCCGTACAAATGTCATATAACACAATGGCTGCAGGAATGGACAGTTGTCATGTAGGATGTTGAGTTGAATTAGTTTGAGTATCTTACCAAAGGCAGCATATATTTAAGGATCTTGATCTGAGATGATTACTTGTTATGTTAACTTAGCAAATACGGCTAAGGATATTGTACACCGCGTTCAGTGTCCTTAAAGCATTGAGTGGCTGTGCACAAGGTAAAGCAGTTACAATGAGAGAAATTTGATGTCAAAATATATAAGATACTTTAAGATTATTCATGCTGCCCCTACATTGGATGTTCTCAATGCTGAAAAAAGGGGAACATCAGTGTGAATTTATGCATGAAAGTTAATATCACAGCCTATCCAAAATGATGAAGTCATTGAATGCAAGGTCATGTCCGGCATTCTCGAACTATTGGGTGATGGCCGTCATAAACTGCATAATTTGCTCATCTGTCATCAATGCTGATGCAGGGACTTCTGCCGCATTTGACTTTAATTTATTATATCCCAACACCAACGCGTCATTAATTTGCCTACCATCGCCTCGTATAGTCAATGTGACTCGTGTTTAAGGCTAACGATTAAATGTAGTTGGACCGTGGGGCTTAAAAATAACACGATCGACTCTGACCAATGAGAGAAATGATAGATTTATCTCACAAGTGTTCGGCTGGTAAAACAGGAGCCACGTTATGTTGATAATTGTATAACTGATCTCATAAAACTGGTCAATTGTTTTAATAACGTCAAAGACAGCGATTATAACGCAAACATAAACTGCGATGTACTCGTTACAACGCTGAGTCTATTGCGGGCAAACCATCCATACACTGCTCTTAGTCAATATTTATCTACTGGGTAGAAGGTGGGTAGACAGTGGTGATGGTTTATCAAGATAGTGCATCCACACAAATATCCAATTATCTTCCCGCTATAGAAGATTTTATTTCTCAGGTGATTGACGATCCTGATCGCTCCTATTTGTAAATATCGGCTTGCCTAGAATATCTATAGAATGGACGAATTCGTTTTAAACAATAAGCTAGCGTCGGCATCAACAGTAGGTTGAATATTCCAGAGGTAGTCGCTGATTGTTAGCTCACATACTGCATATTCTGTTAGTTGCCATAACAGCGAAAGGGGAACGTAGTGATAGAGGCAGTTGCAATAGACAGCTGCAACGGCATTAATCTCTGCTTCTCAGTCATCCTTATCCAATCCGTATCATGGATGTGTTTTCGCTCTTTGTGCTGATTACCTATTACTGTGAGTTCGTGACCCCCTGTGCAATCTATCAGAAGTTTGCTCGAGCATTAGTACACATCTGAATCATTAATGGATAGGGCCCGAGGGCTGTGGATCCGGAGAGGTGTAAGAATTGTATAATTGTGCAGATGCATTGTACTACAGACTCTGAAATATGCTCTTGAGTACTGTGATGGTACATGCAATGGATACGTTACCAATAAATAATTTATGTCGTGTGTTCAACCCTGTAATTACCATGTGATATGCAAATCAATCAAGTGCGTAAGCTGATTGAGCTCGGTAGACGGTATGTTGAATATATTGTAGAAACATTACGCTAAACCGTCAAGATATGATATCTCAATACTCACTATATGCGATTGGTCAAAGACGTGAACTTTGTTATCTTACGAAGTCTGCTAGTTGTGAAAAGGAAGATTAAGTTAATATTCAGCGAAAACAAAATAAGCAGAATGTAAGTGATGTTAATATGAATATGATGATTTGGTGATCAAGGTAAGCATCTTTCAACTAAAAACGGCAGCGCTCGGCCTTTTCCGATTAGTATCACCTTTTTGCTCAACGCCAGCAAGCAGCTTACTGGATATGCTAGTAAATATTATTCGTGAAACGCTGTCTCCCCATATGTGTATGCTTAGGTGGAAATGGATGTAAATAGTGATTATGCAAAACTCTCAGGATATTACAATAAGTTGTAGGCTGTCTATATGGTTAACAGTGTGTTTTGCGGCAATATAATGAATGCGGAACAATCTCCATGTGTGCATGTTGCCGCAGATACTAAACGTACCATCTAACCACCATATATACCATGTGAGAGAACTTCTCACCTTCATTTCGTTGCGTAGACTAAAGCAATACATTATGGGCAAGGAATAAATATTGTCGGAGAACTGCAGCGTTCAGTCAGATGCCCTCTCTGATTTGCAAAGATTAAAACTATTTTTAGCACTCACTAACCAAGTTGACCAGATACTACGATATATTTTATATGGTGTCAATCAAGTGTGAGAATGGATTTTATTCTACGTAATCATCACAATTATCCGAACATGAGTACTGAGGACGAACGCAAAGTTTGATTCACGAATGAATGTGAAATATTGGGAAGGTCAGTTTTTATGACAGCCAATCTTAGATGAAATGTGTAAATGTATTTTTTGTACCGCACCAAGAGCCTTATGTATGGCAATAATTACCACAAAGCATATGCGTAAGAGCAAATCTGCTATTCTTATTTGAGCTGAAGTACTACTGCGATATTTTATGTAAGCAAATATCATCTTAGACATCGCGTGCTTTCCTTGCGCAAACAAATCTTTGATGACAGATAGCTGTGTTGACTCAGCACTCTAAATGCAATTCGTCCATGTATAATCGCATGAATGTAGTTGAGTTGAATGCGTTAACATGGTTTAAGGATTTTAATTCAGTTTCACGGTTTGACGAGTATTTATTGTCGTCCTAATCTTTGGGTCAATGACAGAAATGTGCATGGTATTGCGCAGATATCAGAATGTTAAGCTAAATATGTGAGCACTTGCACAGCCTTATAAATATACACTCCTATTACCACGAAAGCGGTCTGCGCTGGCACGTTTAAAAAACCTACAACGACATTATCAAGATTGCTTATATATGGCAATTCATAGTATCATGCCCAGATCATGCAATGATACTTAATGGCGGAATCAATATGCAATGCAATGCAAGTAACGAAAATGAAATGGCCGCAATATATCCATCAGTGACAGTTGGTCTATTATTCAAGTGATATGATGACCAACAGCATGCCGTTGCAACACTGGCTTCGTTCATAGGACCATTCCCGGTAGTTGCCGTAGGCCGTACAATATGACTAATAATTGATCACACGGTGATGCCAATAACGTAAACAAAAAGTTGTGCTAATAATTCTCACTGTACATTAATATTAATTCCAGAATAGGCTGGACATATACAATTATGTAGCTTGAAACTGGAATACTTCCGCAAACGGCCCTTTTATGCATTGAGCCACAGACTGAACGTTTCCGAAAAGGGAACAAATACTGAAGGTTAGCATACTACAACTATGGACGCAAATCATAGTAGTATCCCCTAAAGTACTAATCACGAACAGTACTGAACTAGTGATCTTGTTGGATCTCTGTGTTAAGCTATGATGAAAACGACTATCAACTGGCTTTGTATAAGTTGTCTAAAAAAGGTAGTCCAAACCGACATTGTTCTACACATAAGCATTTAACATGACACTTTAAAAAGATAGTTGGCTCTTGTATTATTTTAAACCAATTTTCTGCACACCATGTAGATATATATTCAAATTAATACAATTGCAAGCACGTTAACGGGACAATCTGCATCAATATATATTCACTAAGACTTGTCATATCTAAGGTCAGAGACAGCCGTTCCAAATCAAATGGCACAGATACATCACAGTCGGCCGCATTGTGTAACTGCGCTTCTACGATTTTACAGTGCTATTTTTATGGCAGCGCAAACATCCGCTAAGTCGGCATTTTGCTGCTTAAGTGGGGATAGAGGGGGTTTAAACGCTTGATCCTGCTCTTCGGTTTTATTTGCATGATCATAGGATGATTGATCTTTCAGATGCTTGCACAGTCCGTTGATTAATTTACAATTTATTATAATGCACAGGCGGCAGACGATTATGGCGTTGAAACAGTGATCTTAACGCCATAGATTTTCTTTATAACAGAGATGAACGAGTCAAAACGGTCCAAACATTTGTCCATCATCCGACAAAGTGGCTGCAAACCTGATAGCCCAATGCAATATTAACACGATACGATACGATAAGATTCAAATATAAGCTTATATCACATTGGGAAATGGTTATATCTTTGTTATCCACACGAGAAGAATTATAACCCTAGTGCAGTTGTTAATAGGTGAGTTAAGTTGTCATAAATCATGCAAACAAAAGGAAAGACTTAATCGGCACCCGTGAATATGTCATATAACACATAAGCCCCACATGGAAATGGTGGACTGTTTTCAAGTAGGATAATGGGTTGAATTCGTTTCAAGCATCTTACTAAATAAAACATATACTTAGCCTACTATATGTTCATATCTGTGTATAACACATGTCAATTACAACGTGGAAGTTGGTCAAGGCTATTGCACAACGCATGTAATATGCTTAATGTATCGTGTGGTTGTGTTTAAGTAGCAATGAAGTGAACAATATTATCTTGTGTGAGAAAAGTTGCTTTCAAACATTATTAGATACATTGGTTGCTCTATATCTCTAACAATACAGAAAAGCAGTAACAATTTGTACCTTAGCGTACACTTAATAAATGTACTTGAACGATATATCTTTGGAAGGACTGAAAGTGAATATCACTGATTATCATCAATAAAGGCCATGCTGAGTGCAAGGTCATGTGTGATATTCTTGAAAGGTTATGGCTATCATATATACTTATATGCAATATGCATTAATACTATCTAGGAAATAAATACGATAGCAAAGTATTTGAGAATACACTGCAGTGAAATGCGTGGCGTTGATGACAAGACGCTTTGCCTGGCTTACAACCACTTTATGCGACTCTTATCTAGGCATTGTACAATATCGCAAACTGAAAGATGTCACAGCATATGAAACAAAATAGAAATTACCATCCATCATAATATCTCTTTAAAATGTTTCAATCGAATAAGAGGATCATCACAAACGGCCATCATACCAAGGTTTCATTCAGCAACTTGTGGCTAGTTAATGTTAATGCTTTAAGCAACTTACCTCTGACAACTCCGCTGTATACGAGATGGGTTTGTAATGGCAAAATAAGCCTGCTCTCACATGGATATTACGTCTGCTGCTGTCTTCGTACGTCAATTAGTACACATAATGATATTTCTCATTTCTGAACCGATCATTCTGATTTAATTGTTTCCAAGTTTATGCCATTTGAATCTATAAAATGTATGAGCATAAATATTTACATGAATAATAATGCCATTCGCCGATTGTTATTCCTGATAACAGCTAAATTAACAACAACAATAACACATTAAAACAACATGTCACTTAATAACGGACACGACTGTATTTCGATTATCTTTTGTTATTGCATATGGCCGAATCTGGTCAGTAATATCAACGCGTTGAACTGCTCGAAAGCTTGATGATGGTTATGATAATGATAGGCGCTACAGAACAATACGCCATTTTATTTCAACAATAACATCGATTATACGGTCCGTTTACAGTTCCCATTTCCTTATATATTTGCGTTGTGTAACGCATGATGTATGTAGACGTTATGTTTGTACAAACGATGTTGTACATTGCGTGATCCAGTTAAGCGAATGCTTGTTATCACACAGTGCACAGAGACGCCCTCCATTGCTTGTAAGCTATGATTTGCAATAAAGGGCAGTTTACTAAGCCTCAAATGTCACTGGTCAATCATACGCTTCATTAAGATGAAGGGGCGGTTCTATATGCCAGTTCCTATTTTTACAAACATAAATGTCTTACAACTGTGACCCGAGTAGGTTCTGAGATTAATCTGCTCGGTGCATAATGATGTTATGATTATCTGCTGCGTGACATCCAAGTTCGTGGATACTAGTCGTACAATTGTAGTAGATAGGTGTAGGCTAGCATCGCATCAATTCACAACTGGAATCGGCTGTTACTTGGATAACCGTACCGAATGCAGTCTAAAATAATGGTTATCTGCGACGTGGCGTAAAATCTCTGAGATGGTACCTCAAATCCGTATTAGGTGAGATACTGTTGACAATATGAAAGAGCGCAAGTAACGCTGTTGCAGAGCTGCATATAACTGTGCATTTGTTCATCTATTGATCTACTAGTAGCAATGTTGATTGGCCAGTGTTGGCCTGGAATTCACATCAGTGCATACTTGTTGAATCAGCGGATTTAGCCCTTTGCCACAATAATATTCAACGACATTTGTTCTCAAAATATATTTTGAGCTGATGGCTTTAGTCAAATTATGGATTTAAGACAATTAAGACAATTAAAGATATTTCACCGATATCTTTGCTATTATATACTCCTTTCTTAACACAATTGAATATTTCTTGGGGATTATCAAGAATTAGCCTCTTCTATTCGCATAACGATGGTCTGCTAGTCATATGTAACATCTGATAACATCTAATAATATATTACAAAGAAAAGTCTGCTTTCTTTTGGTGAAATCGTGACTTCAGCCAGCATCAAGCAGTCTGCAGTTGGAGTATGTCTTTGAATGTGTGACATGGCATTCGTGGAAAATACATAGCGTTCCTGTGTCTTTTGCCGCTTGAATGAACAGTGGTATATACGGTAATTTATTGGCATTACTTCACCGTAGGAGAGTATATGCTTGCAAGGCAACTTCATGTTTTCGTTCATATAAGTCGCTTATGGATGAAGTGTTACAAATGAGAATTCTCGTCGTAGAGTTGGCAAATCATCGGAGGAAAAACGAATAACCGACTTTAAGAATGGCACGAGTGGCTTATATAAACATAGGTTATTTCAACGGTTTTGTTTGATTAACGTGCAACTAGAGTATGGTTTGGATTGCATAGTGTTAGTAATCAACGAGCCAATTAATGCAAAATGCGTATGACATAACATCATGATAAACTAGAAGTAATCATTATGTTATTGCATCAAGGAGTATCCTGTATTATGGTGACCAATATCCAATGACAATGGCTTAATGAGCGAAATGCCTTCTTAATGGCCATGATTGATTTAAAACATCTGCACTTGAGCAATTATTCGGTTACCATAGCAACGTTAGTCTGTGTAATTTTTAAGTGTGTGGTTTTCCTGGGGAATTGCTAGAATGTTTATCTTATGTGTTGTTATGTTAAATATAAACACGGACTAATATCAAATGCGACAATGTTCGTCTCCATACTAATTTCTTAATAACCACATCTCTTTAACAAGAAATCGGTCAATTCCAAGAATATCAAGCTTGCAGCAAACGGTCCTTACAACCAGGACTGTTACCAACAGATATAATAACATTTAACGGTCAGCTCGCATTTCTCAATTCAACACCTGAATTAACAGTCATCAACGTCAAGCCGTAAATGATTTTTTGTATAGACTTATATCTGACATTGTCCATACTGACCTGACATATTTTATGATTCATAGACATAGGCATATATTAAAAAGACCAGATAATTAACTACTGTAATTATGTAGATTGTCCAAAGAACAAGCCCAAATAGGCATTTTTTATTAATGCTTATTCTTTTTTCCTTTTAAGATAAGTTACGCACATAATTTAAGTCATTATGCATATAAAAATGCAAATATACGACCCCCGAAAGCCCTGTGAAGAATAACTACCTTCGCTTTGACACGTTCGACAACCGACTATCGCAAAGTACTGGGGATTCATTTAAAATAATTGGCTCTTCCTGAAAAGGCATTTGAACACTATTTACCATACGCCCACCAGGTGCAACAGCGAAATAACCTAAAGGAGCAGCGATAAGTTACATAGAAGGAGACGGAAGTGATTTTCTGGCCTTGATCCATGCCATATGAACAATATCCGAATTGGTTCGTTAACGTCTGAAACGGAACGTGTTTAAGCGCTCCTGTCTGGAAGCTTAGTCAAGTAGCGACCGAGAGAAGAAGGCTTGTAGCTGCAAGACGAGGCGCCAGTTCATTCTTATAGTCAACATATCACACGGCACTGGCGATGTCAACCATGATATATGCCACGCCGCTTCACACCTGTCTCGCTGTCTCTCGACTCTGTCTGTCTGTCTGTCTGTCTGTCTCTCTCTCTCTCTCTCTCTCTCTCTCTCTCTCTCTCTCTCTCTCTCTCTCTCTCTCTCTCTCTCTCTCTCTCTCTCTCTCTCTCTCTCTCTCTCTCTTATACAGTACGGATATTCATGTACATGGCGTGAGAACTAAGCCACGCTAGCATTGCACAGTGCGCGATAACCATACATCCGCCATCTAATGAAGGACGGGAGTGAACTATGTTCGTTTCAAAGTAGCTTATACAGACATCCACTGTGTCTGCCTGTGGTTGCTTTGTGTCATAGAGACGAGGTAGTATGCAGATAACGTATATTTTGTTCCGTCATTCAAATTATTGTTGTATAATGTCAACGCAGAATAATGAATATCAACACGCGCCTCCGGTAGGATGTCGGTTGTGCAGCTAAGAAAAGAAAGATAATAGAGCCTTCATAAATAAGGGGACCAGAAACAAAGAAACAAACGTGATGGTAGACTGATGTAGTCATCAATGAAAGACAATTGTTTTTGGAAATTATTATGGAAATGATAGATGGGCCACATATGGCTAGTCATCAATAACCCAGCCCTGGTTTTGCCTCCAACCGTCAGCATTCGTACCGTGGGTACCATAGCCTCCCATCAAAACGGCTGTAATATTCGGTATCTATGCGAACATAATATTCCAAAATGCACAATACGGAACTGAAGCAGAGCATCTCCGGCTGCACTTTTAACAGTATGAAAAAGGTGATACCGAAACGGACCTAATGGGGGTCCAAGTAGCCGTCCTCTATCGCTAAGAAATAATATGTACCAAATACATTAACATTAGGGTAGTATTTTACGTGTTTGCAATATTAACTAAAATATTTTCCCGTATCGATGCTTATCAATAGTTAAACAAATATAATTATGCTCAAATGAGTAACATATTGTGCATCAATTCTTCATTCAGTGTATTTATCAAAGGTTGAACAAATACCTACACATTTAAAGGTTCATTACCATGCACACACAAAAGCTACTATCGTTATTCCGTTGTTTGATAGTGTAAATTGCCAAGTGTAAAGACAAACACCAGGTACATCTTCCAAGAAGTTATACATAGCGCATGTATCTCTTATCAGAGAATATTTATCGTAGGTCACAATTGAATACTAAATAAACCAGGCCTGGTTCCAACTCATTCAGTTATGACCGTGTTCTTATGGAAGGGGAAGACAATCAGAGGTTTATAATCCAAATCGCTTGCTTATGACTACACTTGCCAGCGGGTTGAGCGTTTTTGACTGTCACATGTACTGTACTAGCTCTTTGGCATTGTTACATCTGTCTATCACATTCAGTAAAGCACCTCGCAGCTCTTCTAGTTACTATTCAGTATGGCTGATGGCTAAGCTTAATGTAATTTCTCCCCTTGTCATGAAGTAGTTATGAACCATGTTTGTCATCGTCATAGGTCACGACCTCTTTTTTTAGCTCACAAAGTCATCTCGGTAGTTGCGGTGAATGACGTAGCCTAATACATCGGAGCAGTTCACTGTACTCTAAGCAAGCCTCTCAGTGGAGCAATCAACCCTAGTCGCATCAAATCGGAACGTTTGAGCACTCCGACAGTGTCAACTGTGATTCGAACGTGGCGTGTCATCGGCAATATGATTTTATTACTGGTTCAGCGCGGTGCGATTTCCTTTTCGCCTCCGTTATTTCAGTAACGTCATCAGTGCATCAGCCTGCTCACATCCGTAAGATAAAGTACTCGCCCTGGCAGAAAGATTGCCCTGACCTGTATGTTATGCAATGGACTACAGTGCCGTAGCAAGTACATGGCCCTGGATATTGGCATTGTGTCTACAGCGCGGCAAGTCGACATTAAATCATACACCATCTATACGAATAAACAATAAATGATGATTGGTGTAGGCGTTGTATGTCCGGTTGTATTCCATCTATAGAGCCGTTGTTCAATATAAGTCTGCAATGATTTCTGGTGTATTTCAATGTGACCCGGGTCATGAATCAGACTCTGTTTACGACCCAATGTACATCTTGCTCGGAGGATGTCAAAGTCCCTGGAACTTAATGTTGGTTGATAAACGATTATAAACATCTGGAAGGAAAGTTCCCTTCCGAATTAGCTTCTCCCGCTCTAGAGAAATATATCTTTAGCTAATGTTTCAATGTGATAAGATAAGTGAAGAGCACAATGAGTTGGGATCGGCATTGACGTTGGTGAAGCATTTCGGTGTAAATGACTTATAATATGCATAAACCATACCTGTACAGAGGTCTGCTACTCGTTGATGAATAAGGTAAGCGATCACTGTAACTACGGACAAATCACGGACAAATCTGGAATGGTGCACTTAAAGCATGGAACGAGGCCTCGTAAATAAGCAGCCGAATCGGTGACGCAGCCTTCCAAGGACGATGGTCAATATCTAAATGGTATTGTTTTGGTTCAAGAGACATTGATGTCATAAATTTCCCCGGTTCCGATGTTCAGACAGAATATTGATATTTTGCCTTTGCCAGGATGTGCTCATCATTTTTTGCATCCTCTGGCCAATAAAATGAATTATGGGCTGGCGTGCGTGTCTAAGCTGACATTATACTTAAAGCCGACCACAATATGAGTATGCGCTGTGGACATTATACTTCGATTATGCCCCTTACCGTGGTCCAGATACCCCATGTCAGGCTATTGCATTCAAGTGTCAACGCATAAAGCCGAAAATGATGATGTAGCTCGAAAGGAATAAGGCCGGTATTCTATGTGACAAATGTTATAAACCACATAATCCACTAGGTCAAATTTAAGTTACTTGTTGTTGGTCACTGATACTTGTGAGCAATTCGCTGGTTTTAGGTAGTGTATGCTTCCGAAGTGGCACTTTATTGTCTGGAACATAGCCAGTACTCACTATTAAACTTCAGCGGGGTATTTGCTTTAAACCATTGCGTCTGGGTTTAGTGCCACATCCAACAAGACTATGCTTATTATACTGCTTTAATGCTATGCTTCTGATCCACAGCTATCACACGAGCGACGTATAAATATAATCTGAACTTTATTTATCAAAATTGTTGCCATGTTTGGGAGTCTTGTAGTCAAACGTGTGACTCGCAAACGCATTATGAACTCAGGTGGAATTATGCTGATAACATGTGTGTATGCTGCAGTTTTCTTATTTTTGAATAGTGTCGTTTTCGACTGAAACGAATGTGCCTCAAAATCTACAACAACGGGATGGAGGGGGGGGGGAGGGGAGCGGTGGGGACTTCACCTGCTTATTGCATTCATAGATCAGAACAATATACCTTGCAACCCAACAAGATACATTGAGCGATTGTGAGAAACGATACATGACAATGAGACACTTGTTGATATTGATATAATAGTTTTTCTGTTGGGGCATGAACGCTACAAAATATCTAATTCTGTACAATATGCAAAGGCTGCGTTAATTAATTGACTAAAAATGTAATATCAATGTCAGGATATTGACACATGGCCCTTCCTTGCTATTCGTACTGTGGTGTCAACGTGCAGAAAGACGAATCAATATAGATGAGGATTCCCTTTTGCATAATTTAGTTTATAACAACAGCTTTAAGACCATGCTTATGATAATATACTGTATTATACCGTAACAGAAGAGTGACAAACTTTATGGACATCGTTGTGTCTAACAGAGATAGTTACTGAGAGGTCGCTTAAGAAAGCTTTATATCTTTCACATATAACTCTTGTTCCAATGTCATGTAATGCGGTAGTGAATTCGCACGCGAGACCGTTATTGCATTTTAGTGAGAGCGCTGAGTCATAATGTTCTTCCATGTTACAGAAGTTGTGCCGAAATGACATACGGGCGTGATTGAAACCTCGGTTGGTTTATATGCGAATAAGGTTTAAATGCAAATATGACATTTTACAACACTGTGTTGACCTTGCTGTCGAAACTGTGTGTTCCAGAAAAGTGCATATGATGTGAACAGTTGACTGCCCAATAGTTAACCTTGCACACATATTTTGGTTCAATGATCTTAATGTGCACATTGTTAATGTATGACCCTTGTAGCACCCTAACAATTGCAATTAACGCCACTCTTAAGCGATGATTAGATACATAATGTTCGGTGTAAGCAGTGTTAAACATAACACGTCATCAGCCAGCTTTAGCGCTTATATTCAGCCTGTTGGCAATTCCTCTAGAATCATATTTAGTTTCGGTGGGTAAGCCGAATCGGAACTAATGGCGAACTTGTCTTTAACTCAACAGTTATGCCAGTGATGCAATAATTGTAACATACCCATAAAAACGATCAAACAGCAGGCTAAAATGATATACAACCAATTTATAATCAGAACGCTATTAAGTAGCAAAATAAATTGGTTGAATACTGAGTACTTATTTAATGGTGTAAATCGACCACATTTATACCCACTACGTTTCTAGCCAACATGGTTTGCGTCGGTTTAATGTATAAGCAAGAGCAAGAATAATGTGACGTTTGTCAAGTTGCTAATTCTAAAATCGCCATATCCAAGGTTACGTCATTACCATCATCACTGGCTTGTACCATATGCCTGAATAATATCCCATTAGCAGCGTAACATCTTTTATACGTCTCAACTCCCAGAGCACCAGGGGTCGTTGCCTTATAATGCCTACATATAAAAGCATGAGTGGCACCGTGTGTTTGCACAACAAATTTAGCTTTGCATATCTCATATGGCTGATCCTGATATCTAGTAATTGCTAATTTCCTCAATGGAATATCTTGCAACATGTACAAATTGTGACACTGCAGTTAAGGAAATGCATCATTATGCTGGTGTAGTTAATTTTGGTTAAAAGCAATCGCATATGTTATATTCATTGTAAACGGTTGGATTTTGTACGTATACAATACTATATGAACGGACGTTAATTGACGCATTTTGCACCAAAAGTAAACAAATGTTCATGCTATTTATTACTCCAAGCATACTTGGTCACAACAGAGCACTTTATAAGTAAGTGCTTCTATTGTGGAAATATTCCTTAAGTTAGCTTTGGTCGATAATGGTAAGAAGTAGACCATTGTTAGGATTTGCGCATCAAGCGAATTGTAGCAAAATAAGCTTTACATTTTGTGAGCCATTCAGAGTTTGGGTGAGTGCAAGCAATAAATATAAATAGGTTTAGAAATTAAAACATTGGTACATCCCGACAGAAACAGCAACTAAGGACGGAGGAGTGTAATGTTCAGATTTCTTAAAAATTCCATTTTTTTCCATTCTGCTTTGTACACTGCATCAACAATAATCATTAATAAAAAGCACGGACCGTCGCCTTAATGCTTTTTATCCTTGATGCTTTATATATCAATAGATATCCTTCTCAGACTTCAAGCTTTTTCATAGTACCAGAAGTCCCTTCATTTTCACTGATTTGCTCTGACGGCGCCGTGTAAAAATCTATCGCCACGGATCATACATTTCTGGGAATATTCCACGTTAACGGATGCTGAGAGAAAAGCCAAAAAATTTGAGCATCGATCTTCGTTAAGATCATCGGTGTCAGATATTAACTTAAAATGCCGCAGTTGATCATTCGTTGTCAACTAATGAGCTGATATTTCAAAGCAAGCTGACAGTTTAAAGCCGACTTCGCCGGACGTATGTATCAATTAGGGATATGATTAAAGTTTTTGGCACAGGTTTGTTATTCACTGCAATGATTAATGCATCAGACCCGCGACGTGATAGGTAATATGTCACTTAATCTACCAGGTTTTTGTTGGAAAGGAATAAAATGCTTGTCCTATAACACTTTTGTCATTGAAAGTTACACTCAAACATACAACTTACGGCTCATTCTGTGTACCTCAAGCAGTCGAATAAACATGGTCCTTTTCGCGCCATATCAAAGGGCTGCAAACTACGCAAATAAGGCTCACGCTGATTGGCTATGCGGTTAGCCTTTCCTGCACGCCCAACTTCAGCCATATTGACGAATAGCGACTTATGGTGAAGATATGGACTTGGCGCCTCCAAATGAACCAGCAGTGTTAGTGCGGTTCTTAAGCAGGCATTATGCCCAGCAGCTGAGTGTTCATGTATAATTCCGGGAGTGAGCCCTCTTTGAATAGCTTTATGCTCTTAAGCAATATCACTCCGGTTTACAACTCACTTGGAGTTATATACTGAGCAAAACATGACAAAACCCACAGCATCAGCTGCAGTCAGCCTCATTGCCCCTTAGAGCCATTTCTAGCTTAAGATGGTAGCAGCTATTGGATCGCAGCACATGGATCTCAAGATGATGGTTGACGCTGCGCGTTGGTATCAGTCAGGGTACGAGTAAGTATTCCATGATCATCGTTAACATTATTTTAATCGCTTCCATAGACGCGCATTATTCGCCGATATTACATCTTATGTTTGAAATTAGATTCCATTAGGAGGATGATAGCGCAGACTTATTCAGTACACAGAAACTCAAAAGCACGAAGCAGACTTATCCAAGTGAATGAACAATATTGACAAGGGGCGATATCAACATGCAATGAGATGGCAGTTTTATAATCGTGAAGTCATAAATATATCATCACTGATCTGAAATAATATCATCAATGCACTTGTTACCGCACACAAAAATGCAATTGGTGCGTATACAGGAGTCTATGGCGTCTTCAATCCATCACCCCTTGTAGATATTGAGCAGCACACAAGAGAAGATTAGCGGACTGAAGACGCTACAACATCGTCGATCAAGTATGTTTTACCTTAACGACCATTATGGCGTTCTGATCAAGCACAGGCGATACTGTTTTATGACGTATTTAGCCGTCCATATGATCTTAACTATTTTGTAAATAACCGCTTTCCTATCAGTAGACAGCACTTATTTTATGTGAAAGGTTTTCCGGTTTGTTTGAGTCAATGACAGAATTATTGCAGTTCAGGTAAATGAACTGCAAATTTGAGAACTAAGAAGGAAATTTTAAAGGCTAGATTGGTGAATATCACATCGTGGTCAACCCTACAGTGAACGGACTTTCTTACTCTAATGGACTTTGCTTTAGACGAATGTTAACCAGTGTGATAGGTTGGAAATGAATCCGTGGCCAACGACTCTCCCCATAACCATAAACCGATTTAACTGAGTCGCTGACTTTAATGGTCATAAGTACAAATGGCTAAGCTATAACTTAGTTTTATGAGCTGCTTGACGAAGCGTCATTAATGATAAGTTAAGCTTCCTCGTTCTTCGTCACTTTAACTGACCGACAGAGGATTTAAGCCGCACCATACACCTCCTGAAACCCTAGAGCAGAGTTCGTAAGTACCTGGGGGTAAAACATTTTCTGATAAGTTTTCAATCCTAAAACATAGCGTCAGAGGCTTGTTTGAATCCAAGCACTTATCACAGTATCATACACAATATAACTGCCTAATATATGGGCATTAAACGATGGCCAGTGCCGATTAGTTACGAGATTGATCGCGAATCATTATATAGGGATTAAGACACAGCAGCATTTGCAACAGCACCTACTAAAGTTGCCGGAGTGATACAAAATTCATAGAAAAATATATTGTTCAAATAGGTGTCGTACTTCTATTGGATCGTGGCAGAATGTACATGATAATCTATGTCAATACGGAAATGGTGGTTTCGTTGATTGCTTGAGTGATCAATGTAAGCATCTTTAAATTTATACAAGCTCCACTCCACATTTTCCTCGTTGCCTTCTAGATCAAAGCGGGCAAAGAGCTTATTGGATGTGCTGGTAAAAGTTACCTAGGCATCGCCGTTTCCCAATATGCGTACACTTTGGTGCCAACGGATGCAAGTGGTGCTTATGTAAAGCTCCCACGATATTGCAAACAGTTGTAGGTTGGCTATATTGTTCCTTGCGTGTTTTAGTAGCAATCAGATGCGCTCAGAGCCACATGTACTGCACGCACCCATCAAACGACCCAATATGCCATGTGAGAGAATATTGTGTCCACCTCTTCCTCATTTTGTTGAGTAAACTAACGCTTACATTATGAATGAAGAAAAAATTATTTTGTTTGAGATCTGCACCTTTCGGTCCGATGCCCGTTGTTACTGAGCGATGTGCTCCGTATAAAATATATAGCTTTATGCAGTCTATCGCTAATGGATGAAATGCCATTTACGTGCTTCAGTTACAAAATAACAATTAGTTTTACTAGTCCGAACGTCCATTAATGCATGCTCTTGGCTTGCTATTGCCATAGCTAAAAACTAACAAATATTTACATGAAAACCTCTGGATAAGTCAGTGTTCCATAGCTGTTGGATTATGTGATTGATGGCTATGCAAGGTCTATGGAGCAGACTGAGCCGTCTATTATGCCATTATCTGTATGATGACAAACTGTTTGCCGTGGATTGCGACTCGGTTGATTTCCTCTGGATGAGAGGCTGGCATGGCATGATCTAGTCAATCGCCTGGTGGTGACATGCCCTGTGATAATCCTTCTCATTTTTATCCGTTCCATATTCAAGTTTATTTACGACCTTGCCTTTTTTGAGAGCCTTACTTGCTGGTTTCGTGCTTGACAAAGTATCCTGTTTGTTTTCTTGGAAACGTACCATGTTAAATGAGCTAGGCAAAAACACTGTGTTTGACACATATGCTGTGATTTCCTTGTTATTAACGTTGCACTTAGCAATACATTATTTTGTGGTTGCAAATTGGATAATTGTGGTATCTAATGTTGAATTTGTCAGAAGATTGCCGGCATTTCTAGTCTTGTTAAATCACAAGCAAATAAGCTATTAATGAACATATTGCAATAATATAAACGATCCTGCTTTATTATTATCAATGTTCTGCAGCATGTTAATAGATATTCCATCCCGTACCAATTCAAGGACAAACGAAAATATTATTGAAGTACATTATAAGGGTTGTTGTTAAACTCGTTAGCGCCTTTCGAGAAGATTACATGCTCATTAAATCTAATTGTCATTAAATTGTCCATAATGGATGCAGGACCTCAAATTATGTCTTGAGTTGTGGCAATTTTTGTTGACAGCCTAGAGCACATAATTTTACAGCAGTTTGCAAATCGGTATTTCCACCTAGGACGCTGTTAAAAATGATAGAATGTTCTATTTGCTGTACATATACTAAAAAGTGTACAGCTTGACACACATGTTGTAAGAGACGGACATTGTCCGGTTACTGTGAAATTTCTTAATCGCAATTGTTTTCATTGTTATTTGCCTTTGGGCTCATACAAGAAATACATTAGCTAACATCACTAATTACCCACAGACGAACTTGAATAGGTGAATAGGTTATAACAAATTGTTTCGGGAATCAAGTCTTGAATTGTCAAGAGGTGTTAATATTAACCTTTATAAAATAAAGGGCATCAAATATTGATATTATGTGAAGCATTGAATCAATGCAAAGCTAACATATTGATCTATGGTAACTATATTTACAGGTTATTGTTTCTTAAGCAAACACAACGGCAATTCAGTCAATTCAGCGTGTTTAATTGAACGTTCTCTTGGTTAAACTGTTAAATTCACAACCATGGAGTACAATCGTTGGTGCGGTTGATGTTAGAAAATATATTGCCTTTATTATGCCACTAGCCCAGATGCATAAGTCTGACATCAATAAAAATGAGAAGACGAATGCCCGGCAGCTTCATGTACCGTCAAAATCAATACATGCAATATCGTTCAATTCTTTGGTGGTATTTAATTGGCCATTATCATGTATTGCATCTGAATCAAATGCCTGTTATTAAAGGAAAGCTTCATGCAATCACATGCATGACATCAATTCCAAGCAAAATGGTGCTGACACACTTCTAAATAGGCTAGACCTTTTATCACCTTATGCAATAGACTTGCATACAAGTCATTTCCCAGGCGATAAAGTTGGTCACTATGTCAAATTAAGACCAGTATTCTAGATCTTAACCATCTTGTAGTTTTTCATGTTTTTAGCTTTAACCAATGCCTTAGCTCTAAACTGATTAAAGTGAATATAACTTGATATCACGTATGATGTGAAACCGTTGTTTACATTATAATTAGTATGTGTGTTGAAGTCAATAACATTATGTGTTTCTTTTTAATTTGTGAATTTCAATAAATTGCCTGAATAGATATTCCTCATCCGCCGACTAGAATGAACTAGATTGACCTGCTTATTTCATTTCCATCCAATATAAATATCTTCATTGATCTCTAAATTTCCTCTGAAACCCCTGTTAAAACAGTCTACATGGCTTAAAAATAATTTTTTTATAGATATAATTTGACAACATTCCTTAGATTATGCTTAAAACGGTTCTTGTTAAACTTATTAAGCCAAAGACATGTTGAACATATTATCTTTACAACTTTGAAAGTTGGGTGGTATAATGAATGGATATATTTGAGACTATTTATGACGTTTCTGCTTCATGTTTGATTATGGATAAAAAACTGGAATCATATGACGCTTTATTCGTGTCTAAACGTTTAATACCAACCAATGCATAGTAAATGCGCTAATATCGTGTGATTATCAATAACGTCTAAGCAAAATATGATCAGCATTTTGGTTTTCCCCGCAATGTCATAAAAGCATACTTCAAAATGTCTCCCAAATTTGTGACAATATTCAAATTGAGGTATTTGATGACGTCAGTCATTTCCGATGGACGAATTTTGATCCATCTGCCCGTACATAAACAAGCTCTGTTGATTTCATCTACGCAATATAATGATTTTATGTTTCTATTGTATTATGTTCATTCGTTATAAGATGTTTTTCTAAGAACAATGTATGCTAAGATTGTTACCTTTGTTCTGGGACAAATTTCAATACAAAATAACTACTTTACTGTATGTCACATGAACTGTGAGCTTATGACTATCACCTCGATAACCCCTGGTTTTATTTGCAATGGTAATTTTGACTTTTGACAAGCGACCAAGACCAATCAAATTGCTGGTTATGCCATGCGATGGTAAGAGGTCAAAGCAAAGTCATTGTTTTGTGAAATGGAAAACCAGAGCTGCCCTCCGGGCTAGTATCGGTTCAATAATTCCATTTGTAATATAATCGGGGTCAGTCTTAATCACGTCTATCATGTACATCCTCGTTCTGACAATGTAATAAGAAAGTGCAAAAAGACAGCTTGTTGGTCGTGTGTCTCTACTCTGGGAGTAAACACACTAAATGTATGCGATATATACACAAACATCTGGTGCAAGCCCCATGATATTCCAACATGACTTCCTGCAGTAGCAGAGTGTTTGCTAATGCTGAACCAAGACAATTGATGGTTCTACCTATCGCCGCCCGCCGGTTGATTACACTTGATTTTGAATATATTTTATCGCAAGACATGAAGATATGCATGTATAAATGTATGTATGAATGCAAACATGTGTGAATGTAGTAATGTATATAGATATGTATGTATGCTTGTATGAATGTATGTATGTATGCATGTACGTATGTATGTATGTATGTATGTATGTATGTATGTATGTATGTATGTATGTATGTATGTATGTATGTATGTATGTATGTATGTATGTATGTATGTATGTATGTATGTATGTATGTATGTATGTATGCACGTATGTATGTATGTTTGTATATGTATATATGCATGTATGTATGTATGTATGTATGTATGTATGTATGTATGTATGTATGTATGTATGTATGTATGTATGTATGTATGCATGTATGTATGTATGTATGTATGTATGTATGTATGTATGTATGTATGTATGTATGTATGTATGTATGTTGTATGTATGTATGTATGTATGTATGTATGTATGTATGTATGTATGTATGTATGTATGTATGTATGTATGTATGTATGTATGTATGTATGTATGTATGATGTATGTATGTATGTATGTATGTATGTATGTATGTATGTATGTATGTATGTATGTATGTATGTATGTATGTATGTATGTATGTATGTATGTATGTATGTAGTATGTATGTAGGTAGGTAGGTAGGTAGGTAGGTAGGTAGGTAGGTAGGTAGGTAGGTAGGTAGGTAGGTAGGTAGGTAGGTAGGTAGGTAGGTAGGTAGGTAGGTAGGTAGGTAGGTAGGTAGGTAGGTAGGTAGGTAGGTAGGTAGGTAGGTAGGTAGGTAGGTAGGTAGGTAGGTAGGTAGGTAGGTAGGTAGGTAGGTAGGTAGGTAGATAGGTAGGCAGGTATGTAGGTTTCTATCCCTATAAATATATGTGCATATTTATAGATATATGCATATATATTCATATATATATATAAATGTATGTATATATATATATATATATATATATATATATATATATATATATATATATATATATAGATATATATATATACATGTATCTTCATTATGTACACTTTTATATTTAACATATACATATAAATATGCATATGTCTATAAACATGAGTTTATCTGCATATGTGTATAGATAGAAGCTTTTGCTGCATATATGTATATCTCTGTATATATTCATGTATGTATGTATGTATGTATGTATGTATGTATGTATGTATGTATGTATGTATGTATGTATGTATGTATGTATGTATGTATGTATGTATGTATGTATGTATGTATGTATGTATGTATGTATGTATGTATGTATGTATGTATGTATGTATGTATGTATGTATGTATGTATGTATGTATGGGTGTATGTATGTATGTATATATGTATTTGTGTATGTATGTATGTGTGTAGGGAGGTAGATAGGTAAGTAGGTAGGTATGCAGGTAGGTAGGTAGGTAGGTTTCTATCCATGTAAATATCTACATGTCCATATTCATGAATATATTTATATATACGCATATATATATATGCATATATATATATATATATATATATATATATATATATATATATATATATATATATATATATATATATGTGTATATATATATATATATATATGTTTGTTATGCACACCTTTATATCTAACACATATATATAATCATGTATATGTCTAAATACAGCAGTTTATTGGCGTATATGTATAAAGATGTATGCATATGTTATATATTTATTAATATATACATATATGTATGTTGATATATATATATATATATATATATATATATATATATATATATATATATATATATATATATATATATATATATATATATATATATATATATATATATATATATATATATAACCCGGCATATTCTCTGGCATATAAACTATCGCATCAAATGATGCCTTAATCTGGTTAGAAGCTGACTCATTTCCTTATGTAGCAGCATATACTGCATGCTCAGTAACGATTTAGCAGCCAATCGATTTCTTGGCACTCTTGATGTTTAGCAACCTCCCGTAGGAGGCGCCTCCTGTGCATGCTACTTCTCCAATCGAAAAACTTATTCACGCAACGCTTGACACCTACACTATATTATATTCATTCACAGAAATCATTGTTGCATTTGGTCAAGGGACCGATGCGATTTACCATTTAGCTTTTTTGCATAGACTCAAAGACTAGGATTACTATTTTAAGCATTGTCGTTTTATTTTCTCCAAGATAATATTTCAAATGGCATGCATATTACAGTAAGTCATATGCTAGCTGTATTACAATACCCTATGGACGACATCCAGTATATTAATTGCGCGTTTATTTATCTACCAACGCTCCATATATGGTTCATAAGCTAACCCATGTAGCCTCGTTCTCAAACATCTGCACCGCAAGATGATTGCGTTACATATTGACAACAGTTTCTTCAGTGCTCCTTCAATGACTCTACTCACAATAGCTGTCTTTGTTTGAGTATAATAACTTGTTAAGTCACACATCTAGACATATTATGCGGATGTGTAACTTAAATTTGTGGTAGGCAAAGCACAGCGGTAGTGGCGCATTGATATGCTTGCTGTGTAGCGCAAATTGGTTTAATTTGTGATGAATACACCCAGGAGTCCGGCAAGATATTTTTATTTAATTTTGCTGATCCAAAAATGCAATCATTGTGTAAAGACTAAGCATCCGCTGCATATTGACCTAGTGAACGAAATGTCACCGGACGACACCATTCAACGTTGAAATGACTCTTTTTTCGTACATTCATTTCACGATAGACAAATCTGTCCAACTCTGTAAATAACCAGCTTGAAGCCAACGGTCATCCTAAATAGGATTGCTGTTTTTGCACACAAATGGCTGTTCAAAAATTATGCAACACTGCGTGGTGGGTCGCTGTATGTAGGCGCTTGCGTTACGATGCGTTATGGAAAGTGTGTTTAGCATTGACTTGGAGAGCAGTTTGGGATGGGAGTCCGAAATTCGGCCAAAAAAGGTTCGTTGTGATTCTGCTGTTAAGGGCCTGAATAGCAACACTCAGCATTTAAAAAGGCATGATTGCTGCATCGATTGCAAGCTGGTATTGCTAAGATTGGCTCGAAATACTTTGTCTAGGGTGCTTGGAAATGCGACAATCAACTAAGGCCAATACAATTTCCTGGTCTGTGCCTAGTTTTACGCATGCATAACGGGAGCATTCTGTGATTACTCCTGTGTTCGTGTGGGGATTACGCTTCGTGTCACGATTTTGTTTTAACCAAGTGATTTTTCCAGGATGACCAGTTATTGAGGAAATTAACTTTCTACACATGGATCTCAAGCCGATGGATCTCAAGCATTTCAGGTAAGCATTACCTGATCACTAACGGTAATTATGTTTTACCTGTGTGTAGCTGGTACACCTGGAAGGACGTGGAAAAAGCAAGAGCATTATCACATTGAGAACTGATTCGAATTAGATTTGATTCTTCCATCTTGGCATCCTCAACAAAAGACTATTACCAGGCGTGGGAAATCTATGCCAGTAGATCAACTCTGCTGTGGGGGAATGAACGCCAATTACCAATAGACGCTTGGGAACAACAGAGGAACTGTTATATATTAGGTAGGAAGAGACGTTAGGGATTTTCTGGCCTTGTTCCATGCCCTATGAGTAGCATCCGAATTGGCTTGTAAATGTCTGATGCAGAACATGTTAAAGCGTTCATTTCATAGCGGCGTAGCTGTCCCAATTGACAAGTGCAAGCATCCTACGGTCAATGATTTCATGAATATTCAGCCGATATGTTCTCCAAAACCAAAGAGATATAAAAGCCGTCACTCGAGCTCGGATATCAGTTTTGATATTACCATTCTTGCAAGGACAACGCAGTTCCATCAGCTACATAGGATGCATACCATGGTCGTTAAGTCGATAAAACATGGTCGAATGACCTTATCATTCGACAATCTATGATTACACTAATGCGTTCCGGCGGTCATTTGCCGCCAGTAAGCATGGATTAACTCGCCCCAATAGAACATCGACTAAGACTTGGTGCATACCGCATAGGACGTGTTACAAGCGTTAGTACACTTGGCTAAATTAGCCTACGATGAAGTAAACAACGCTGCTGACATTGTCACAAAACACAGGTTCGTATGCAGCGCAGGCAATGCTGGACTTGATTTTTCTATGCGACGTTAAATTTCCACGAGCCTTTACTTTTTGGAGATTAGGATGTGCATGACATACCCGGATTGCTATCACTAATAGAGAAGCGAAACAGCTTTATTCTACATGCTCTCTGTGGAGTGTGCTAGGATTGAGCGTGGGCGATCGAATCATTCGTTTACTGATTTATCTTGGATAAGTAATAACCAACGTCATATTCGCATCAGAAATGACTATGGCCGATCAAAATTACTGCAGCCGAAAAAAATCCACGCATGCTTTTATGCTGAATTGACTATATTGCAGCCGTATTGTCCACGACTGTAGTGGGATTCCCGCAACGGTGCGCTTTATGAATCGACCGTGGCCTCGTTAATAGGAAACCAGATTGGTAACATAAGCTCAGAAGCACCAGGGGCACTGTCAAAATGCCAGATTTTGGTTTGAGAGACCTGATAACTTACCCTGGTTCCCTAGCAACATATGTCGCTATGGATATATATTGAAGGACAATGGCGACGTGGCTACGGGTTAATAGAAGGTCAGATATCGCGTTGTAAACCACATATGCATTGTGTTTGTCCTCCATTTGCAGATGTCTACTAAGTCACGTTAATTTTACTTACTATTCGTCATTGCTGATGTGAGGCAATTTACTGACGTCAGGGATGTGATTGTAGCCCTGACTCTGCTTACGACGCTGAGTTTATTATAACACTTTGATGCTAAGCTTCTGTCTGCAGCTTTCACACGTGGCTGCATCCCCAGCATCAAGCGATCGTAATTAGTATCCAACATTTACCTGGCTTACGCCTACTCACCCGTCTTGTGGCGCTGCGCTTTTCGCCTTCATTGAAAACCATGGATGGGACACAGTAGCCACATAACACGAGAAGTGTTTTATCTGGTTGGTGGCAACATTTGATTTTCCCAACGACAGGCATTAAATACTTACCATATTTTGAGAATGTGAGTAAGCATCAAACATTATTGATGTCTTAGAATGTATACCGATCCAATAGGGCATCAGTGAACTCGGCTCACATTTTGAGAAAGCCAGTATAGCCGTCAAAATTACTCTTGCAGTCCAGAAAGCAACACCAGAGGAACTGCAGAACTCTAGACAACATTTCACCTGAAATTGCAACTCATATGTCATTATAAGTAAACATATTATGTGGTGTATTAAGGGCAGCCTGGGATATCTTGTCGTCCTCTAATGAAGTCACGTGTCACAATATCATGTTACGGAGCTTTATTCCGGGAATCAGACGCCAAAAATCATCATCGGCAGTTTCAGCCAGAGCTCGGCATCACAAGTATTCTATGAGGTTTGTTCGTGAAACTTGTATTTGGAACTTGTGAATAACAAACTTGTATGATATCATGTATTTCGCACAGCGATTGTCAAAAGGTAATCTGTAATACATGGCTGATTGTTACGAACGGTGTGCGAGTTAGCCTTACCGATTAGGTGTACATGCACCGCGCTATGTATGGTTGCTCATGGGAAGTAATCGCTCCTCGTGGCGGAACCGTAGCTCAGAGAGCAGCTGCTCGAATGAGGAACTGGCGTACGCTCTCAATGGCTCGTTCACGGTCGGCAGCATAGGAGGACCTCACAAAAATGCCACCTCTGCCCGAAGTCTGTTTCGTTTAGCCTACAGATGCCTACCGAATGCTACGTTTGCCAATATATTTATCATTATATGAAATTCATTGCGCATTCTATAATTAGAGAGTAGGGCGATGAACAGATGCAATATAAGCCGACTCTGGAGTACAAGATACTCCGTATAATGCTTTTATGGCGTATGACACGGTCGGGACCGTGGCAATTGTTCTAAGTCGCGTCTTTTTTCGTCAAACAGATATAAAGCCGCTCTCAGAGACAAACCAAGTCCTTCTGTCATTGATGAAAAAACATTAAATACTCAAGATAGGTATTACTGTGGGAACGCCGAAAATAAGTTAGACAGAACACGTAGAATGATATCTATGATGTACTGGCTCCCATTTTCCCAGACTTATACCATGGAAGGTATATCTGCAGATAGCCAGTGGCCGTGATGCATCAAGAAAATAAAAGCCTAGACATCAGCTGTCATGGATGAAGTGCAATCACATGGCAAAGGTGGAGATAACATTTGGTTCTACTATACAAGATTCATTAGCTGAAGCCCTGTGATGGTGATGTCTTAATAGCTGCATAGCAAATGTTTATGAAAGACCTCATTGCTTTACAGGAGATAAATATGCGGGTGTGTCAAATCGGACCAACACGGACGCTAATGAAATGATTATCACATGTTTCAGCGCGCTTGGCATCATGTTAGCCACTGGCTGTCTTGTTTGTAACGTAAATATCCGAAAGCTTAAGTAAGTTACTTCCAAGGACATCATTTTACTCGGCCTATGGGTGGTTACAATCCAACACCATTATGTGCTTAGTGTTGAATGCCGGCGATATATATATATAGATATATATATATATATATATATAGATATATATATAGATATATATAGATATATATATATATATATAGATAGATATATAGATATAGATATAATATATAGACCATAGATAGTGATTAGAGATGCCTGGCTGGATAGAGAGCGATATATTCCAGAGAGAGATCAATAACATAGACCGATATATATCTATCCCGAGTCTAGAGAGCCAGAGAGAGATCTCTATAGAGATAGAGAGAGATATCCTAGATTAGATCCGATAGATAAAATATATATATCAGATTCGTCCAGGAGATATATATAGATATCTCTCTATATATATATATATATATCTCTCTAGATATATATATATATAGATATATATATATCTATATATATATATAGATATATCTCTCTATATCTATATATATATATATATATATATATATATATATATATATCTATATCTCTATATATAATATATATATATATCTATATATATATATACAACTTAAACAACCCTGCTCTTAATGTATGGAAAGATGATATTTAGCTGTAAAAGCGTTTGACCTCAAAAACATTACTTGCTTTGTTGAAAATGACAGAGCAGATGGTTTTGTTATGTAAAATGACATCTTTTTAATAGATATTGGGCGCGACAAGCTCGTAAACGGAATTTGAGATAGTTGAGGAGAGACTTATGGTGAGCTGGGACTCGTTGTCCCTCTTAGGTTTAAGTATGCAAAGAAGATAGCGAACGGCCGGCAAATATAAGTTCCTGTTAATGCGCCAGCTTTGACTGCAAGTGACGAACATAGACCTCTTTTGTTATAATGTCATACGATACATAGATCATCTAAATGGATGAATATCACAAGTTGACTTGTCGGGATTAGTCGATAATTTTTACTGGTGTTTGTACCTATATATCACAATGCTTAAAGCATCTCCATGCTTTAAGGCTGCCTGAAAAAATAACGTTATGCATCACGGGTCCACGAATATAATTAACAGTGATAACAAGTATGTAGAGGCTGTGAACTTAAGATTGATTACATTTGTTAATTATCGCCATTGCTGGTACCGTGAAGCTGTAATGCTTAGTAGATTTAATGTGAATAAATGAATTCACAAGGAAATGGTAGAAATAGCATATCCATATGAGAATAGTTATTACTATTTTGATGTCTGTCAAGAGTTGTTTCATCCATAAATCCCTGCGGTATGTTTTGAGCAAACGGTTTCTCGATGTTGACAAAATGCTCTCATGATAATGTTACAGTATAAGAGAAAACAAATGGGAGCTGCGAAATGAATGATGAATCAAAGCATCCTCATCTAGCCGGGTAGCATTGATGAATAGATTCAATATGCGGAACAATCCACACACAATAAATGCATTTGAGTTTCGTTGTTTTCCTGCATTTACAGAAAACAATGGTTTACGTAATCCTCATCTATGTCATAGATACGTCAGTGCTATTCGCACGCGTGACGTTTTGACACTTAAAACCGTCTACATAACTAATCATATAGACGACAGAATACTCTTCCCCCCGATGTCGCTATTATCGGAAACAAGCGTAATTGGAACGAAATGTGTTGCTACCTCAAAAGATCTCAAGGAGGAAAATGCATGGCACTTCCGGTTGTCTTTATTTGATTGAATCAGAATATCCCCGGGAAGAGAGCTCGAGCACTCATATGAAGTGGGTTTCAAGTAGTAAGCGGATGGCATTTGACTAGATTGCTTTGTGTGCAACCGAGGGCGCTGGATATACAAGATATATGCATTAACTACAGTAATTGAACCGAGCGAAGCGCAGGATAAGCTAGGTGCAGACCTGGTTACAAATCTCCAATATACCGACACACGGCGCACGAATGTAATACATACATATATATATATATATATATATATATATATATATATATATATATATATATATATATATAGATATATATATATATAGATATATATATATATATATATATGTGTATATATGATATATATATATCTCTCTATATGTATATATATATATATATATCTATATATATATATACGTTATCCCGTATATATATATCATCTATATCTATATATACCCATATATATATATATATATATCTCTATATATAATATAGATATATATAATATTGTCTATATATATATCGGATATTTTTTCGCATGACCTTCAGACGACGATATGACTTGCTTTTCGGTCTGTTCGTTGATGAACGGCAACGTCTCACTAAATAAGCTAACAAAAATCATACCAAAAGCTCCTTCTCGTTTTAATGCCATTAATATTCGCTCCTGTGCTACTGCCTTCCAAAAAATTATAGCGCAATTGCATCTTGCAAATAACCACACGACTTGCGGTCAAAGTGTTCAATAAACGCAGTTCAAGATATTTACAATGGTAACGACCAGAATGGCGGTACTTTGAAGCAGTTTAACTCATATAGAAACTCGATGCTTGAACGTCTTATGGCAACAAAGCAATATTTACGACGACGCCGCGATATCATCTGTTTGCCTATGGCTGAAAAAGACTACTCATATAATATTTGTTACATTTACAACGGTTGCGGAGATATATTACACTGACTGATCAGCATGAAATCATATCATGCACATTTAAGTAGCGGTCACATGGCTAGACATTAATACACCAGTAATTGAATTGGTATGCGATAATACAAATGATAGAACATATGACGAGAATTAGGCTTTTAGCAGCTGGGTTAATTTTGTAATAAGTTTAAACAGGGTCAATGGTTGTCCATGAACATATTTTGTCAAAAAAAATATAATCTGGCGACGGGAATGTGCAAACGTTATACCTCTATGTTTATGATTCTGTTTTTTATATTACAAATACAGCACATTTTCGAGCATGCATCAGTGAGCTATACATTATTTGATGTTGTTGTTTCTGCATCAATATGAGTTCTTGAGCTGCATTGGACTGAAAATATGGCTCGGTTTATTTGTTCCACGCGCAATAGACATAACAACAGACTTGTCATGTTTTACAAGCCTGACATGTTCCGATGGAATAGAACGTTCTGGAAATTACATTGACATTACATAAAGCATGGGAAGGCTCCTGCAAATTGACATAGCTGTGAAATTGTCATTGACTCTCGACAGGTAACCCTCAATGTTGGCCTAATAATTATTTGATTCACGTTTTTAATAAACAATAGATTAATGCAAGCAGCAATCTTGTTAGCATTATGTTTACCACAACATGTCATCAATCAGTGATTGGCAAAGAAGGAAAAAAATATTTGATTCGATGGTGAAATAGTACAGGCAAAATCACTACAAGTAAGCATGATTATGTGCCCTTTTAAACACTTATTAAACCTGTTCTGATTCCAAATTATGGACCAATTATGGACAAGACACAAGTTGCTTAGAACCGATTGATAGGCTGTATATCCAGTCAAAAAAATTCAGTAAAATGGCTTCACAGATATATTACAATCGTAGATTATAGGGCTTACCTTTCATTCAAGCAATTTATTCGTTCATTATTAAGGGATAAAATTATTGTATAAATCAAGAGTTACATAAGAATATCCAAATTCAAATCGCTGAGAGCACGCCTCTTAGAAGTGAATATATTTCTTTCTGTATGTCTGTTGATAAATCCAAACATCGAGCTGTTCGTTCAGAGAACCGTGTTCACAAAGATAAAGATGCGATGCTTCAAGTTTAATCGTTAAAATCGTCGCGTCTCTTACCGCTTGATGTGACTATCGTCGGTTGGAATAGCACAGTGTCCATGACAAGAAAACGACATAATCAGTTTATCCCATGGTTGCTGCTGCTGCTGCTGTTACGACCTACTGGCGTTAGCCCAGTATTTCTATGTGCTTTTGTTTGTGTCACGGTAGCGCCACCTTACGATTGCAATCTATTATAAATAGGGAAGCGATCTGAGGATGGTCACTGCCTGGGAGCACGGCGCCCTCAGAGGATCTTTTTCATTACTTTTCAGAGATCGGACCGCATTGGGTACACATATCGAAAACAAATCGTCTCTAACAGCGTCTGCGCAGTTAACGATCCTCGATCTTTCAGTTCCACACTGTGGACGGTATTGTTAGATTGTCAATAACTGTGAGAAGCGAGGGAATTGACCTGAGATTGAAATGTTTGGCACGCCAGGGTGAAGTGAATGTCTCGGGCAAAGAGTTTATAGCTGTGTGACGATATTAGAATTGCGCGAAGGTCGACGACACCATGAAATCAGCAAAAGCACATAGGGCTGTTGTTCCGACGTCTCGAGGCTCGGCGGTTTTAATTGATATAGAGCCATCTGATTTATCAAGGCGACTACAGCTCAAAAATAGACAGAGAATTCCACCTGGTTTTAAGAGACGTTATGACAAGACGCTGGGACAATAACACTTTGGCTAACAGGGGGCATCTTCACATATTTCCTAAACGCTCTTTGGAGTCACAGCTACGCGTTATACTTTTATCAAGACAGAACGGGCAATCAACGTGTACTTTCTGTCAAAGTCCGATCATTTTTATATCAGTGTTTTAGCATATATGGCCCAGTCGTTTGAACCTGTTGAGACTATGACCAGGTAGCGAAAATGATTGATTTATACATGTTGGGTGGAAGTCCAACGGTTAACAAAAATCAATATGAGTTTGCTTCGAATGTATATTTCGCAAGTTTACTGGATCAGGACATCATTGTTCCAACGAACCTCAGAGTGGGGACAGCTTCTAGAACTTATATGATATGCGTCATATGTAAGCATGGGTAAGTCTATGGTGATGAAGTGCGGTGGAGTAGCAGCTTTGCTACTGGCCATATCAACCTGGTGCATCATATCAACACAGCACAAACAGAACTTCGGCGCTACCTGTCTTCTGATTGGTAATACTTTGTCTTCTCTCAGCTTAACACAATTAACGCTTACAAAATGATATTGAAATGGACCCGTGCGCAATTGAATTTTGTAGCTCTGTCTGCATGTGTGAAATGTTAGGATTGCTGAGCATGGCTTGCAGCATCATTGCTGTGGATATTACGTGTCTTATTCCAGACGATAGCCATTCACTAACTTCGCTTATTCTGCAATATTTCTCACTAAGAAGCGGATCAACCATTGGTTATATAGCTGCAAGAATGTTTGTTTATGCATCCAAGAATATCCGGAAGAGGCAGCATAAAGAACTGTCACACATTCTGCGTCTTAATCGAAATACAGAGTTTGGACTTCGGCACGGCTTTAGCACGATCCATTCGCGTGAAGAGTATTCTAAGACGGTCCCCTTGTCCACATTATATCCTGACTATGAGCAGTACATAGAAAAATAGCTCACGGAGAAGCGAATATTTTGACGTCTCTTCCCCTACTAAGTTTGTTGACAACACTACAGGAAAAAGTAAACACATTCCTGTGACGGCGAATGTGTCAACTAGATATCGACGTGTGCTTGGAATCCTTAAATTTCTAAGCGCTATCATAAAAAGTATGAAACGGACATTTAGCCTAAGGTATAAGTTTTATGTGACATACACTGAGTGTGGGCTTCCAGTACAGACTATGGGCTCGTTAATGGCAAGGGCACAGGCATACACAGTAGTACCCACAAGTATACAAGGCGAAATAGACAGCTGCGTGGCTACCGAATATGTGTCTGCGTTATTCGCAACTGCTGAGCGAGAGCTTGTCTATTTGGATACTACGTTTTCTAATAGTTGTTATTCATTCATCAAATTAATCGAGAAGGACATTTCGAGCCTTTGTAATGATTTGGCATGTGGTACTCTATGTGGCCATGTTGAAGTGACCGATCAGGTGCGATGTGACGTCAACAGTTCTGTAAAAGCTAACCCCGAGTGTGATGCCGAGGTGCGGCGAGCTGTTGCTTAAGGAGAAGTTGGCTTAGCAAAAGCATTATGGCCCTGTATGTTACATGTGTCCATGTTATCAACAGGGGGCTTCGAAGCAGCTGCTATGCTATTAGAGTCCACATACTTGAAAGAAGTTCCACACAAAAGTTATGGTCATGGTGGAAGTGAAGGAATATATGATGTAGTTGTTGATAATGCCTCATGTGTTGGAACGCAGACTGCTTACGCATGCACGATAAATACTGCCTTTTTCGGGTATATCCCGGAGGACAGCATATACCTTGACCGACCAAATGAGCGTTATGTTGACCAGGTAAGCAAAGTCTTGTTAATTAATTGGTATTTCACATAACGGAAATTTTTTCACCTCATCTGTGAGGTTTAAATACGCATTGCATGTACACCACAATACCAATGTCATGTTTATATGTGTTAAAACAGCTGGAGTTGGGTAAGTGCTATGAACTGGTCATCACATCCGAAGATGGACTTCACAGATATCGTGTCGGGGATGTGATCAAAGTTGTTGGTCATTTCAACGAGTGACCGATGCATGCATGAGTTCCATTATAGCATAAAAAGATGTAACAATCGTATGCAAACTAAATATGATCCTTCAACAAGGCATCGGCAAGGTTGTGGAAAGTTATATAACAAGTGTGGAAGCTCCTGCTAGCAGATACTCTGGCCATTTTGATACTACAATCAAGCTCACTTACATAATTACTACAGATGACAGAAGACAAGAGATATAATGCCAATCATGACGAAATCTCCTGTTTGAGTGTTACTATTATTTGGCTAAATTGACTCAGATACCATTTTGCAATTTACATCAACCACAAAAACTATGTTCTATGTGTTATGTCATGCAAATGGGACCTTTAACAGCAATTGGAGTAAGAGCAGCTATGATATATCCCACATGACGGTAAGTTTTTAATGCAGCCACTTTTCTACACGAATGTGCTATTAGCTTAGACCCACATGTGCGCATATTTTGTGCAATGTGTTAAGCATTCCCTTCAAACATACATCGATCAGTACTGAGATCAGCACGAAACAGAGGAGGCGCATTACTGCCAACAACCTGGTTTTATGCATTCGACTAGCGCTTGGTAAGAAAAAGCCTTCATTGTGTTTATTTTTGGTACTCGTTAACTGCAAACCTTAGGTAGAACCAGCGATGAGATGGTTCAGCTGGCCCATGGCAGAGCAGTCAATATAGAATAATTATAACTGCCCGGTGTGTGTGTGTAAGAGAGAGAGAGTAGTGTGTGTGTGTGTGTGTGTGTGTGTGTGTGTGTGTGTGTGTGTGTGTGTGTGTGTGTGTGTGTGTGTGTGTGTGTGTGTGTGTGTGTGTGTGCTCTAAGCGCGGGTTACTTGTGGGGTAAATACATCGCCCATTACTGACTTGTGGGGCATCGAAATTTTGTGGGACATCCCACAATATTTACTGTCTTAAACGGCTCTACCGGTCGTTGTGGGCGTTCTCACAAAGTTTGGTCAGTTGGCCCACAAGTCATGTGTGTGAACGAGTGTGTGTGTGAATTTGGAGTGTGAATGATATAAAATCACACTCCACCAGCAGGTGCTGCCGCTTAGCGACTATTGAACCTTCCCTACAGCGTTGCAGTCTGATTGGCTATTGTGTCTTCACCATGGCAACGTCGCGGTCTTCTCTGTGATTGTCGTGTGACTCACTGTTGGCGTTGCTATGAATCAACAAGACAGTACAGCTATCGTCGGTGTTAGCTTGGCCCTATTTTTGTGAAATTATAAGTTGAGTTAGATTACCCTGTTATTGTCAGTGATGCATTTGTCGTACGTTATATAACAGGTGACCAACACCAGGTTTGGTATTATTTACCAGACAAGGCACATGGTCTTGTCCCATAAGTCTATATTGTACGCACACTGATATCATTGCATGCGTCAATAGTTCCTTGAGAGTTCTCGTGGGTCCCACATCACAGTAACGTCCAGAAATAGTTAAAATTGACCGCACAACAGCTATTAGTCAAGTTTTTTCCCAGGACATCTTTTCACTCGTGAGACGTCAGGCGCATTATAAAGTTATTTGTGTAGTTTGTATGTATGATTCGGGCAAGCCTTGCGTTGATGGATGCAGGGTTTGACCAGTAGTGTGGAGTATGTTCTAGTGGTGCAAATGGCAATGATGGTAGTGCAGCGTTCGCTTTCGATTAATGTATTCGTGTGTAGGAATGTATCTAAGTAAGAGCGGTTTGTTATGTCGATAATGTTAGTTGTCCCACATCACTTAATTGCGAACTATACGTTTTGTAATGTAATTAAACAAAGAGTACACTATTTATTAGCGGCATATTACCAATTTATTGCGTGAATAAGCGTGTACGCGCTGGGGAACTCTGACGGCTCCGGTGTACATCTTTATATACTATATTATGATATCATAATGCATGCGTGCCTCAAATACGTCTCTTGACAATTGCGTCGAAGATAGTCTATATATCCACTGTATGTACGATGTCTGACACAATTGCCACACAATGATCACCAAAAACGCAGTTTACCGCGTAACTACAAATGGTGTCGAATGATAAACAATCGTGGTGTTACTATGACAACGGATGATTCCATCTTCAGATCCTTGAAATTGCCTCGGCTGCTTTTACAGCAAAAACGCCCGTATGGTGTATGGTGGGTTTCGGGGGGGGGGGGGCGGTTGGTGGTTGAGCACTTATGCCCCGTAATGGTAGGTGCATGGAAACATGGTGGTGTAAGGCCCATTAAGGGATGTCGGCCTCGGGGTCAGGGTCAGGCCCCAGAGTCGGGGCCGAACTAGTATAGCAATGACGTCGTGCATGTCTGAAACCATCATGCGACGAGATGGCAGTGGAATTCTAGCACGAAACACAAAACCCAATTCATGGTACTTGTGGAACATCTCACGTGTCACACTCGAACAAATAATTTTAGATAATCCCACTAGCATCTCTCCAACAGTTAGCGCAAGCGAACACAGATGGACGTATCTCGGTTGTTCTGCTTAGTTACTTTTGTTAACAGGCATTGGCGAAGTGGCAATATATGTGTTCGTTCAACTTTCTTATTGATTGAATATGAAATAATCCCCGCATCACTGTACTAGGGAAAAACTCACAAGTATCATTATATCAGTACACACACGGGATGATTGCGAAAGCATTGCATATATCGCCATTTATTATGGCTGCGTTCTTGCTTTAGTAAACAGACATTGTCGAAGAGGCAATATTTATGTCGGTTCAACATTTAAGATTCAATGACAAAACTTACATGAAACATAAATTAATACCCATATAAAGGTAATTGTGAGATACTTCATTAGTCTCAAACACACACCCATCATGATTAAGAATAACCGCATAAATATCATTCTCTGAGTATGCACTCGCGAACATGTGTTAAGTGTTGCCAACAGACATAGGCTGCTACATACAAATCGTTTAAAGTTGAGTTAAAAAGCATATAATGTATGAAATATCTTTTAAAACATGATATATTACCCATATCACGGTAGATCTCTCAAGTCTCATCCTCCCTCACAAACAACTCAGGGGCTGAAATTATTGCTTTTATACTTTATTCTAATTGCTCTCTGGTTGCTGTTGCTAACAAGTATTAAGAAGGGACAATATTTGAAAATAGAACAGACCTACTACGGTACCTGTCACGCATCCAAGTTATCAATAACTAGGTATGAAACTGGGTTCCACTAGGCCTCACTATGGTGGCATAACCACGGCATGCATACGAGCTATCGTTAATAGTAATTAAGTTTGCACGCACAGTGACGCTGGGCAAAGACTAAAAGTGTAGGCCGCATCAGGAACAAGTCTAATGATAAATGCAAAATCATCTAGCGCCATTAAAACTGTTGCATTATTATGCAACAGTTATAGAGACGGTGATTACGCATGTTGGTGTGCTGGGAGAATGTCGTTCTCCATCTTTGATTTTTGCGTTCGGGTAAACCATTTTAGAGCGGAACTATTGATATGATGCCACGATCGGTTATTGTTTTTCGAATATGTTGGGTATATAGTGTTACCTTGATTCCGTATTTAGTTGCAGTACAACTGTTACGGGGTCGGGTTTTCTTATATGTCACACAGCGCATTCAGATCAATCCTGATATAATCCGGTTCGAACTAGGAGAAAGTCAACATCACTACCTCAACACTGGAGCAACAAAGGTACCGTGTACGAGGACAATGTCCACTGCAGGCTGAGCCTAACAAAGTAACGGGCAATCCTGCATCCGGAACTTCCGCACCACACCTCGCACGTTTGATTTTGGGAAGCCATGGCACACAAGGAAGCTTTACTGGCTGACCGGACTGTGGTAACGACTTGCTACAATGTCAAAGATCCACAGCTCCCTGAATTCAGATGGTTTCGGGCCGGCGAAGGAGGGAGGGTAGGGGGGCGGGGGGGTTATTAATGGGCACCTGTACTCACTTGAAATACTTTCAAGACGATTCGACGGCACATTCAAATCATCAGTTGTATCAGGAAATAGAAAGGTTGTTTTCACACCGATTTTGACATGACGTTTACATCGCCATTATTGCACCAGCTGAACCCAGCAAAAGTTAACTTGATGTTTATAGGGAATGCTATACATCCATATGCGTAGGATTCACGTTTATGGTCACCTGTATCCATCGCTTGAAGTCGTACGATCGGTTATAAGTTATCTTCCAGTTAGTCTTCCAACGGTAGTTGGCATTGAGTTGGCGTTAACCTGATTTTTACACAACAATGTCCCTAGGTTGACCTTTACCATATTTTAAGGTCACTAAAAAATAGCCAATTGTTGACTCTTAATAACTTAAGAATGAAACAGCTTTTCTGTCCATATTGACATCATTGATGGATCATTAGTTTGCGGTTTTATAGTTGACATTGACTAAATTGTCAACTTAAAAGGCTCCTACAATGATTACTTTCTGACACAATATTTCGACAAATACAGCCGCTATGGTGACCTCATTTAATCCACTGATGGAGCTTACAAAAGAAGAAGCCAGTAAACCCATGCCATGTTTTTTTTACCTTGACCTCATTTTCAAGGTCACAAAGGTCAACTAAGTTTAAATTTGTGCACCGAGCTTCCAATCGTTGGCTGAGCGTATGTGTTAGTTATTGCATGGTCGCGTGGTTGATATGCAATAAGTGGCTTACCGCAATGGCACCTACCTGCGATTATCTAATGCAAGATCATACCTAGGTGTTATTTGCAGCTTATAATAAAAGTGAATGAAAATGACACATTGTTCTCATCTAGACCCCTATGAGGATTCGCTATGTGCCTCATTAGTGCTCCAGAATCAGATGTGGTGGGTTCGCCTTCCAGGGTACTTATTCATATGTCATTACAAGCGTATTTTGAGTAAATGTTTGTTGCCATTTCATAAATTGGGACCCGCTACATCCGAGGAAGACAAGGGCCTGATCACAACGCCACAATCCACGGACTACAAAACTTAAGCAATCGGTCGCTTAAACTGCGAGGTAATTTGACAGCTTGGCTATGACTTTATCCATTGACTGACTATCAACATGCGGAATGGTGTGAACAACAGAAACAAAGTATGAAATAATTAACTAAAACATAACATTATACCCAATATAACGGCTCCCGTGAAATATCTAACACATTTCTCACTCACACACAACTTATTAATAATCCCACAAGTCCCAATCTATCAGCCAGCACACACGCAGACAACTTTACGAATGACAAATATAACGTATAGGCCCAACAAATTGCTAATAAATTTAGGAATTTATAACTGATTAAGCAGGAAATATTCATCTTACATATCAATAATTCTGGCACACGTGTGTCACACTCACTTACACATCCATCAAAAACATTTCATCAATGCGCGAAAGCCAACACCGGTTGTGTGCAACAAACGTTGCCTTTATGCGCTCTTCTTACTCATCCGTTTATGCACATGCCAACAACCATTAATGCATAAACACCAAAACTATCTGTTCAGGTTTTAGAATTTAAAAGAGACGAGATCAGTTATTAAATATTATTTCTAAAAACCCGCATCACGGTACTCGTGAAATATCTCACAAGTTTCACCAACACATACAACGTATAAATAGCCCAAAACGTTTAATTCTATCAGTATGCGCATACGAACACAGGTTGAGGGTTGAAAATATTGCAACAAGGTGCCACTTCCGCTAATTCTTTGTCAACAGGCATTGGTGAAATGGCAACATAAATGCCATTTCAAAGTATGATATTTTAAAAACAGTGTAATTTGGAAACAATGATTTTAAATATAATATAAAACCCGTATCGGGGTACTTGTAAAATATCTCACAAGTTACAATCATAAACACTGAACACAGCAATAATTCTACAAGTATGATACGATTGCTACTCACACACGAACACAGGTGGAGTGTTGAAAACATCGGGATTATCTACTTTTCTTACATATCCTTTTATGGACTTGCCAACAAGAACTAATGGATGTGCAACATATATGTCCGTTCAACTGTTGGAATTGAAAGAAAAGTTGGAGTATAAAATATAAAATATTTAATCAATACATAGCATAATACCAGCAATAGGGTATTCATGAAGTAGCTCACAAGATTCACCCTTTCACACAAAACAACGAATAACCCCACGAGTATCATTCCATCAGTAGGCGCACATGAACCCAGGTGAAGTTTTGAAAACATCGCGATTATCTGTATATTCTAAACATCATTGTATGCACTTGTCAACAAGCATTGATGAAGAGTAAACACAAATATCTGTTCAGCTTTCGGTATTTTAAAAATACAAGATTTAGCGATAAATATTTTGTAAACACATGACAAAAATACCCACATCACGGTACATGTGAAACATCTCACAAGTTTCACACTCACACACCCAACTTATGAATAATCCCACAAGTATCATTAAATTAGTATGCGCACACTAACATATGTTGAGTGCTGAAAATATTGTTATTTTGTGTTATTCCCCTGAATGCTTTGCTGCTCTAAGCAACAGATATTTGTGAAAAGGCCATATATATGTTGTAAAATTGTTAGAAATTGTTAGAAATTCCAAAACGGTTGAAGTACCAAAGATTGATCCTTAACAGCGTATATTTGTGAAAATGCCACACATATGTCGTGTAAATTTTAAAAAATAAAACACGGTAGCAGTACCAAAGATTGATCATAAAATACTATAAAACCCTGTTCAGGATACTTGCGAAATATCTCACAAGTTTAGCACTCACGCACATTTTATAAATGATCTCATTACACTTTGCCCCACAAGTGGCAAGAGGGCGATGTGCAATTTAGGTATAAAATATTAAATATTTCACCAATACATAGCATAATACTAGCATTACGGTACTCATGAAGTATCTTACAAGCTTCATACTTACACACACAACTTACGAATAACCCCAGGAGAATCATTATATCAGTAGGTGCACACAAACACAGGTGGAGTTTGGAAAACATCGCGATTATCTGTATTTTCTTAACATCATTTGATGCACATGTCAACAAGCATTGATGAAGAGCAAACAAAAATATCTGTTCAGCTTTCGGTATTTAAAAAATACAGGATTTAGTGATAAATATTATCAAACACAAACAAATACCCACATCACGGTTCATGTGAAACATCTCACAAGTTTCACACTCACACACCTAACTTATGAATAACCCCACAAGTATCAATCTATGAGTATGCGCACACAAACATATGTTGAGTGTTGAAAAGATTGTTTTGTTCGGGTTATATCCTTACATGCTTCGTTGCTCTTGGCAACAGATATTTCGGAAAAGGCCACATATATGTTTTATAACTTTTAGAAATTAAAAAAACGGTTGAAGTACCAGAGATTGATCCTAAACATAGTATAAAACCCGTATCAGGATACTTGTGAAATATCTCACAAGTTTCACACTCACACACCCAACTTATGAATAATCCCACAAGTATCATTCTATTAGTGTGCGCACTCGAACATATGTTGAATTTTGAAAATATTGGTTTTTAGGGTTATTTCCTTGCATGGTATGTTGCCCTTGGCAACAGATATTTGTGAAAATGCTACATATATACTGTATAACTTTTAGAAATAAAAAAAAACGGTTGAAGAACCAAAGATTGATCCTAAACATAGTATAAAATCCGTATCAAGATACTTGTGAAATATCTCACAAGTTTAACACTCACACACCCAACTTATGAATAACCCCACAAGTATCATTCTAATAGTATGCGCACACGAACACATGTTGAGCATTGAAAATATCGTTTTTTTGTGTTACTCCCGTGAATGCTTTGTGCTCTTGACAGCATATATTTGTGAAAAGGCCACACATATGTCATGTAAATTTTAGAAAATCAAAAACGGTTGAAGTACCAAAGATTTATCGTAAACATATTACTAAACCGTGATCAGGATACTAGTGAAATATCTCACAAGTTTAACACTCACGCACATTGTATGAATGACCTTATTACACTTTGCCCCACAAGTGGCAAGAGGGCGATGTGCAGTTTATGTATTTAATATCAAATATTTCACCAATGCATAGCATAATGCTAGCATTACGGTACTCATGAAGTAGCTCACAAGTTCACACTTACACACACAACTTACGATTAACCCCCACAAGTATCATGCTATCAGTAGGCACACACCAACACATTTGGAGTTGTGAAAACATCGCGATTATCTGTATAGTATAAACATAATTTCAAGCACTTGTCAACAAGCATTGATGAAGAGCAAACACAAATATCTGTTCAGCTTTCTGTATTTTAAAAATACAGGATTTAGCGATAAATTTATTGTCAAACACATGACAAAAATACCCACATCACGGTACATGTGAAACATCTCACAAGTTTCACACTCACACACCCAACTTATGAATAATCCCACAAGTATCATTAAATTAGTATGCGCACACTAAACATATGTTGAGTGCTGAAAATATTGTTATTTTGTGTTATTCCCCTGAATGCTTTGCTGCTCTAAGCAACAGATATTTGTGAAAAGGCCATATATATGTTGTAAAATTGTTAGAAATTGTTAGAAATTCCAAAACGGTTGAAAAGAGTACCAAAGATTGATCCTTAACAGCGTATATTTGTGAAAATGCCACACATATGTCGTGTAAATTTTAAAAAATAAAACACGGTAGCAGTACCAAAGATTGATCATAAAATACTATAAAAACCCTGTTCAGGATACTTGCGAAATATCTCACAAGTTTAGCACTCACGCACATTTTATAAATGATCTCATTACACTTTGCCCCACAAGTGGCAAGAGGGCGATGTGCAATTTAGGTATAAAATATTAAATATTTCACCAATACATAGCATAATACTAGCATTACGGTACTCATGAAGTATCTTACAAGCTTCATACTTACACACACAACTTACGAATAACCCCAGGAGAATCATTATATCAGTAGGTGCACACAAAAACACAGGTGGAGTTTGGAAAACATCGCGATTATCTGTATTTTCTTAACATCATTTGATGCACATGTCAACAAGCATTGATGAAGAGCAAACAAAAATATCTGTTCAGCTTTCGGTATTTAAAAAATACAGGATTTAGTGATAAATATTATCAAACACAAACAAATACCCACATCACGGTTCATGTGAAACATCTCACAAGTTTCACACTCACACACCTAACTTATGAATAACCCCACAAGTATCAATCTATGAGTATGCGCACACAAACATATGTTGAGTGTTGAAAAGATTGTTTTGTTCGGGTTATATCCTTACATGCTTCGTTGCTCTTGGCAACAGATATTTCGGAAAAGGCCACATATATGTTTTATAACTTTTAGAAATTAAAAAAAACGGTTTTGAAGTACCAGAGATTGATCCTAAACATAGTATAAAACCCGTATCAGGATACTTGTGAAATATCTCACAAGTTTCACACTCACACACCCAACTTATGAATAATCCCACAAGTATCATTCTATTAGTGTGCGCACTCGAACATATGTTGAATTTTGAAAATATTGGTTTTTAGGGTTATTTCCTTGCATGGTATGTTGCCCTTGGCAACAGATATTTGTGAAAATGCTACATATATACTGTATAACTTTTAGAAATAAAAAAAAACGGTTGAAGAACCAAAGATTGATCCTAAACATAGTATAAAATCCGTATCAAGATACTTGTGAAATATCTCACAAGTTTAACACTCACACACCCAACTTATGAATAACCCCACAAGTATCATTCTAATAGTATGCGCACACGAACACATGTTGAGCATTGAAAATATCGTTTTTTTGTGTTACTCCCGTGAATGCTTTGTGCTCTTGACAGCATATATTTGTGAAAAGGCCACACATATGTCATGTAAATTTTAGAAAATCAAAAACGGTTGAAGTACCAAAGATTTATCGTAAACATATTACTAAACCGTGATCAGGATACTAGTGAAATATCTCACAAGTTTAACACTCACGCACATTGTATGAATGACCTTATTACACTTTGCCCCACAAGTGGCAAGAGGGCGATGTGCAGTTTATGTATTTAATATCAAATATTTCACCAATGCATAGCATAATGCTAGCATTACGGTACTCATGAAGTAGCTCACAAGTTCACACTTACACACACAACTTACGATTAACCCCACAAGTATCATGCTATCAGTAGGCACACACCAACACATTTGGAGTTGTGAAAACATCGCGATTATCTGTATAGTATAAACATAATTTCAAGCACTTGTCAACAAGCATTGATGAAGAGCAAACACAAATATCTGTTCAGCTTTCTGTATTAAAAAATACAGGATTTAGTGATAAATATTATCAAACCTATGAAAAAAATTCCCACATCACGGTACATGTGAAACATCTCACAAGTTTCACACTCACACACCCGACTTATGAATAATCCCACAAGTATCATTATATTAGTGTGCGCACACAAATATATGTTGAGTGTTAAAATATTGGTTTTTAGGGTTATTTCCTTGCATGGTTTGTTTCTCTTGGCAACAGATATTTGTGAAAAGGTCACATATATGCTGTATAACTTTTAGAAATAAAAAAACGGTTGAAGTACCAAAGATTGATCCTAAACATAGTATAAAACCGGTATCAGGATGCTTGTGAAATATCTCACAAGTTTAACACTCACACACCCAACTTATGAATTACCCCACAAGTATCATTCTATAAGTATGCGCACACGAACACATGTTGAGCGTTGAAAATATTGTTACTTTGTGCTATTGCCCTGAATGCTTTGTTGCACTTTGCAGCATATATTTGTGAAAAGGTCACACATATGTAGTGCAAAGTTTAGAAAATCAAAAACAGTAGCAGTACCAAAGAATGATCCTAATCATACTATAAAACCCGGTTCAGGATACTTGTAAAATATCTCACAAGTTTAACACTCACACACATTTTATGAGTGACCTCACAAGTACCTTATTATACTTTGCCCCATAAGTTGCAACAGGGCGATGTGCATTGTCCCACAAATCTGTTGGCCCATAAGTGGTCGAAGAGTGGTATGTGTGTGTGTGTGTGTGTGTGTGTGTGTGTGTGTGTGTGTGTGTGTGTGTGTGTGCGCGCGCGTGTGTGTGTGTGTGTGTGTGTGTGTGTGTGTGTGTGTGTGTGTGTGTGTGTGTGTGTGTGTGTGTGAGAGAGTGTGTGTGTGTTTGAGTGCGTGTGGGCGTGTATGAGTGCTTATTCATTATTTTATCAATAGATCTATGCCTTTATTTACCATGCAACTTTTCGATAACATTTGCGGCTTTTGTATACAAAATATTGAATTACATGTAGCGTTTCTGCTAGTACGTTTAGTAACGGGCTGTTCATAAGAGTTATGTATGACCACGTATAAGTAAAAGCACATACATTGCAATTCATATTCAAAACACCGAACACCGTCGCGACAGTAAAAATAAAAGGGTAGGTTACTTATGTCTTACAATGACAAACAAACAAACATGTAGAAAGAATGGTGTTTTTGTATTACTCAATAATGGACAATCAAACTGAATGTTTATGCCGTTTATCGACTGAATCAGCATTCGGAGCATGTAGACGTGCCTAGTCACAATACGACAAACTACATTAATGTGTTTAAATAAAGGGAAGCTCTGAAAGTTAATACAAACTATGACTGATTATGTTCTATGAACCTTCGGACAATTGGCAACACGAAGGATCAGCGATTTTCATTTTAACATCGGTGAGGCCCATTTTATAGCCACTATAAACTATAAATTGTATCACGTAAAATCTGAACGATATATTAAGAAAACAATTGTGTTGTTGTAGGTATGCATTCGAGTACCAGTGAAATATTCATAAACCTCTCTGTGACAATATATAGTAGGTTAGAACGAATGAACCCAAATACGTTTCAAGTGCACTCGTTCATCTGATTAGGAAACCAATTAAACAAATAGGGCTGAAAGTTGACCGCTGCTGAGTATGCATTTAGCCAAATATCATGGCAATGATCTTGTGGGAGGTGCAAATTTTGATGGTTCTGAGATTTATGAACCTGCGTCAAATCTATGTAATGACCAAAGAATACACAGAAGCACTTGATGTTCTGTGGAACGATCATAGTAACAACTGTCACCTTTTTCCACTTCTTTGCAAGCAACATCATTCTCAAAAGATGGAAAGTGCCGTAGGCACTCATCATAACCCTTGTATAGTTCACTAAAAATCTGGGGTGCATGCCTTTAGATATGACAAAATTCTACCCGCGACGCATGTATGTTACATTGATTTATATAAGAACGCACATTACCCCGTTGTATTTAACGTCATTATTATCACTACAAACGGGAATTAGCTTGGTCGGAAGGCTTTCATTACAGCTATCCTGCAGGCCTCCGCAGTTCGCACTGTAGAGCTAATCACACCAACCCTCATTCCATTTAGCCAGTTGCATAATATGCGCATTGGGTCCAGGGTCAACCCACCGCTTGTTCAGGCATGTAAACTATACTTTCCATGCACTGATTAATATTGTACAATGCAGTGTAAGTTACATAAATTAAATTCTCATTACAATCAGTTTTGCATTGAAGTCGAATCTTACACCGCTCATTGATGCCATAAGCTCAGATATAAAGGCTGTTATGGTGATATACAGCCGGTTTTTTATTCATGCATAAAAACATTTATGTGCAGAGCTACAATTATTCAAGGCACTAACGTCGTCAGTAAATGCAAGTGGTAAACTAATTGTATTGGACAAAGAGCAGGGTATTCCATAAATTGGAGAAGTTATGGCCACATCAAGGGGCAAGCGATTGCGGAAATGGTGTCATTTCTAGGACTGCACTCATCGCCATATACGGTGGGCGTGGTAGAAAGTGTATTTTCAGACATATCACGCGTCATTCAATGGTTTATTAGCAATGTAAAGGCCACGTAGCCAATATCATTGCTTGCACCCGCGGAGAAATGGCGGAAAATAGTTTCCGATCAGTTGTAATAAGATTTTTATTGACAACTATACATTCAATGCTCGTGTTAAAAATGCAACAAGACAGTGTCGTTTATAAAAATGATTTTCTCATGTTAACCGGAATAGCATGCACCAGAACGTTACAGTATATTCTCTCAGTAAATAGTAATCTCCTCACTACTGAGATGGAACTACAGCCATAAAGATTAATTAACATTGCTCTGAAAATCCTTTGTCACATATAATTGTTCCTGGGCTCGATTTTGCCTGATATAGGTGACAGTCCAAGCCACCCTTGATTACCAATATCGACGTAGCTAGGGATGGTTGATAGTTCCTTTCGATTGCATCCCAATTGATGTTCTCATTGCGATTGCATGCCATGGAATATTGTTTGTGGTAGAGGACCAGTGATGAAGAGAGAATATAGGAGGCTAGTGTGATTAGCCATTGATTTTACGCCTGCCCATTTATGCCTTACGCTCATTGAATGGGGGTTTTATCTATATCTTACCAGGAGTTGTATTCGCACATTAAAACGTTACAATGTGCCTTTTGAAAAGAGTGCAAGGGAAATTTGAAAGGGTGTCGCTTGCACCCATCACCTGTTATCATTGTTGAATAAGAAAGTATATTATCACATAGCGCATCAGTTAATGGTGTAATTGTCATTAAGGGGCCACGCACGCTTTGGCAGCATCATTTCCTGTTGCACCATTTCATCTTCTCTTAGAGGTCCTTGACCTACAGAGATTAACAGTGATGGCAAACCAAGATCTCGTAGTGATGGCTGGCTAGAGTGAAAAAGCCGATTGGCCCATAAGTGAAGCATGGAAAGATGTTTCACAAATAAAACCTCACAACTGAAAGACGATTGCATTGTTATTTCTTACAATTTATGATTCATGTGTATCCATAGATGAATTGAATTTGTAATGCTTAATAATGGATACAAACAAGAACCACATGATGGTTTATTCTTGTCACTGTGACGTTTTATAAGGTTGATTATGTAATACAACGTTAAAACGACAATGGAAGACAACAGCAACACTGCTAATGATTTACTTTCTGTGTGTATAAGCATGGGTATCACAGAAACATGGTAATAATAAATGATGACTTCGTGAACACAATATATTTCCTTTAACAGTCCTTCTAGTACAGTGGTGACTGTAACGCCCATGACACATATTGAACGATAACGTTCTAAGGACGTAGTTATAATGTTCTTGTTTAATTACTTATATATCTGGTAGACCATATACCACAGGACACAGATTAACCGGGGAAACTGGACGGTAGCATTTTACATCATATTATAGGACCAGCGTGGTTGGTGCAGTAGTTTATAATAAGCTATTCCTGTGATCATTTCTCTTGGATCAGTAATTGTTAATTAATAGGACCCAACAACGCATGGCTCTGGTGCAGTTTTAACTAAGCTCTAATGAAACTGCTAAATATATTGCAATTATCTTAATGTGAATATCACATAGAAATAGGAATTATGAAGGAGGGGACGGTACTTAATTAGGATGATTGTGATGTTTATATCGCGCCCCATATAATTTTTGGTTTTACCCTAGTTTCTAGTCCAGTTGTGAACTATTAACTTGTACTTCCTCATTCTCTCATTAACAATCCATTGTATATCCATATGATAAAAAATAGAGCGTGTAATCAACCATGTGAAATGTGTCAAGTGAGCAAACAGAGATTCTCTTTGGTAAACAGAACAAAAGTATGATGATATATGTATAAATATATATATATACATATATATATATATATATATATATATATATATATATATATATATATATATATATGTATATATATATATATATATACATTTGTAATCATACATGACTGCATATTTATATGTATATATATATGTATCGCATGTGCATCATTTTCGTCTTTCTTCTTCATCTTCATCATCTTCTTCTGCTTTGTCTTCTTCTTCTTCTTCTTCTTCTTCTTCTTCTTCTTCTTTACGTGTATCATCATCAACGCAATCGTCATTGTCACGGTTCGTCTTTGCCATCATTGTCGTCGCTTTTATTACCCACAGTTTGCTATTGTTATCATTCCAAAAAACATTTAAAAACAAATGTTCGTCACCCTGATTTACCAGAATCCTTCCTTTGTTACGCATATAACTTGTCATTTCTAGTTGAAACAGGTATAGTTTTCAATAAACAGGTGTTTATTTTGTCGCAGTAGCCACGTATTTGGCAAACCTCTAGCATGAGACCCTACCCGTTTTACCATGTTGCTCGTCAGTTGTTGGGTTTTTCCCGTATTGACAGTGCCGAACGGGTGTACGAAGTGTGCGGTTTCAATATATTTGACTCTCAACATTAATGCACAATTGGTTAGTTATGGCTACAAAAGCACGTCCTTACTAGGATGTAATATCTTCTGCTGTCTATCTATAGAAAGTAATACTGGATCAGTTATCTATTCATGATGATTATATTTTACGTAGCGTTCAAAGTGATAAAATACTTATGCTGGATGTTACTTAATGATGTAATTCATTTCTTTACCAATCATTATGGGTGAATTCACGCAATTGAACACCATAAATAATTCCCATAATGTAAAAACATGAATATTAACAGGAATAGTGTTGTTATCGGCCGATTGACACACATGATAACAGTCCAATAGGCAACAATAACACGCAAACAAATGTCACGTATAAATGGACACAAATCTTACTGGCTTATCCTTTGTTATTGCACATGGTTGAATATGGTCAGATGTATCAACTCTTTAAACTTTTTAAAAGCTCGGTGATGGTCATGATAATGATACTTTTCTAAGGTTAAAACAAATCCAAATAGCCATTAATTTTCTTTTGCAAAGACTTCAGTCCTTTTAAGCTAAATGCCCCCCTACGAAAATGCCAATTTACAACGTAAGCTCTGTTTAGTCTAACTCGCTCCACTCTTGGCACGTTAGCCAATAGACGATGATCAAGTGCGGGATTGTCATGTCAGGAGACGGAACGAACTGTCTAGCCTTGATCCGTGCTTTATACACAGCATCCGAATTGGCTCGTAAACGTCTGATGCGGAACGAGTTGGAGCACTCATGCTTTAACAGGGGTACTTTGATCCAATTTATATGCGCAATCTGCATATCGTCCGGGCCTCAAAACTAACAGAGCTAACGATTGAGATTGATGCGTAGTTTTCTGAGCGGTTGAATTTTGAAGATGAGGTGTCATTTGTATTAGCTTTGTTAGAAGCAACCGAGAGACAAGACGATGCGCCGGCTAATTGTCCCCGTCAACACGTCAACCCAGCCCATGCTTTGTAAGCACTCCGTTTGTCAACCATGGACTACGCAACGTCGCTAACAGGAAAACTCCCATATGCTGAGTCTTTACAGCTCTCTGTTTGCCATATTGATCTATTGCACTCGGCTGGTTGTAGTAGTTTGTATTTTCCCCAGTGTCGATGGCGATAGCAGTCTATCACATGTCACACTGTGTATTAACATCACATACAGCCGCTGGCAGGCGAGGAGTATCTTGATTCAGGTGATGATGACAAGACTGACGGAATCCAGCGATTCATTATTATCCAATTTCCTACGATGATTCACATCTTTGTTTGTGCCATTAAAGTTACCATTATATACTGTCGGTGACCATGCGTTCAAGAGACAATTGTCTCCTAACTTATGCAGTAACGGTATCCATCTACATGGCGTGATAACTAAGTCGCGCTTTCATTGCACTTATTTCACAGTGCGCGGTTACCATGTATATACTGGAAATCAGGATCCGATGTCCACTCTGTAATTCACAATCGACAGTTAAGCAAGCTATATGGGATAGCACGGCTATGGCGGGTCGGACGACCCAAGCAGCCCAATAGAGAATCACCTATTGTTAGACGAGGGTCTGTCCATTTCCGCCATTTCCTGATTTATTAATCTGTTAACCACGCTCAACTGGAACCTGCGTCAACCACGTTTCTCTGCTTCCCGTATTGGCATGGGCCGCTAAAAGTTTTCATAATATATTACAGACAAGCATTACATTTGTGGCACATTGATTCGTTTCATGTTCACATCCTACTAGTTATTCGGGTTGACTGCACACTAGTTCCATTAACGCAGTGCTGCCAACACTGTTGCGTAACTTAATTAAATCACTATTTCCATTTCCGCAGAACGAACCAAGAGACACTAAACATGACGGCATGAAAAATGATTTTGATGAAGGAAGGGACAGATTTATGTGCGTTTCAACAGAGCCTAATCAGACATCCACTGTGTTTTTACAAAGCCTTATCCGACAACCAATGTGTGTTCACAGAGCCTCATCAGACATACACTGTGTCTGTCTGTGGGTATCCTTGTGGGTAGCCTGTCATAGAGACGAGGTCGTACGCAGATAACGAATGCTGTGTTCGGTCATTAAAATCATTGTTATAGACCATAACAGGAATAAAAACGCATGTAAAATTATTTCAATACACGTTCTCATGGGTTGTAGGTAGTGCAGCTGGGAAAACGAAGATAACATAGGCTTCATAAAGCACGGGGACCGGCGACAAGAACCCCACGTGATGGTCGTCTGCTGCCGCCATGAACAAAGAGAGTTGTTCATTGATATTATCGTGGGAATGATAGGTGGGCCACATATGGCAAGTCAACCATAACCCAGTCCTGGTTTTGCTCTTAATCGCCAACATTCACACAGTTGCCACCTTAGCCTCCCCATAAAACGGCTATAATGCTGATTAAATCCCAACATAAAATATTTAAAAATACACAGCGGTGGATTGAAGCAGAGCACCTGCGGTTGCGCATTTAACATTATCAAAAGGGGCAGCACACTGAATATGGGTTGAATGCGTAGACCAATTAGCCGACTCGCTAAGAAAACATATATACCAAAACCAATTACATTGATAGAGTATCTTACGCGTTTACGACATTTAGTCAAATATTTGCCCATATCGATGTTTATCAATAGTTTGAAGTAATATAATAATGCTCAGATGAGTAAAATGTTGAATATTTAACCTCAATTCATCAATCAGTATTTGTGTCCCAAGTAAAAAATGCGTGCACATTTAAAGGATTATATACATGTGCGCAAAGCAGAGCTGCTTCCGTTCGTCTGCTGGCTGATAATGTAAAACGCCAACTCTGGCAGCAGCGATGTCAAACAGCATGTACGTCGTTCGATCGGCGAATTATGAAGTAACCTTCCTTGTGAGAGCAGCCAGGACCGTGTGCCGGTTATTACGAGGGGCATCCGTGGGTTATCCTGAAACAAGGTTCCTGCTAATTCTCATATGCAATATCTCTATCGAATAACACAAATGGTGCTGTCACAATAAATAAGAAGGAACTGGGTTGACGAAACCAAACGAACAGAGTGCGTTCCTCAGCTCCGATAGCGCCTCATGCCTTCAACATAGTTGTATAGCAAATGCAACATACTCTGATGTAGTTTTACGGGTTATATAAAAGCATTCGTCTTTTGCATTAAAGCAGATAGATTCAACAATCCGTGGTCGTAACTATATTTGTTACGAGAAAGCGCACAGTCGCTAGTATAAACATCTCTTCCATATGTATGCAGGGCTTTTTCATAAAGTATCACTATTTTGCCCTTGTCATTATACTTAAAGCCGACGACAGTATCAGCATGCGGTGTGGTCATTATACTTAAAGCCGAACACTAAACAAGCATGCTGTGCGTTCATTATTATGACGAAAAACGACTATTTAACCCGGAAGGAATAAGGCTATAATTCAAATTAGCCAGTTAACGGTCAAATGTCGCGTTGTTA
>CM067353.1:68887627-68971834 GCA_034190875.2 Urechis unicinctus | reverse complement strand
TATCAATTGATTCGTCACTATCAGCACAATATTTGCCGATTTGACTCCGTGCTTCCAATGTTCAGATAAAGATGATTGCCAGAACGCTGGTCACTGCAGGAAATGTATAAACGTAGATGGTTCTTACGAGTGTGAATGTCATCAAGGTTTTACCTTTATCGATGGATCTGGGTGTACAGGTAATAGCGAAGAAAATGGTAATGCATCATTTGTGTTCAATGAAGCATTAAACATTAACGTATGATAGCAATGCTTGGAGAACAATCCTTGGTTTAATTGCAGGCATTTTTGGCAATGCTATGTCAATTAGTTGCCTTTTACGTTTTTAAGTTTGTATCGATGTTAAGTTTGTGGTGTAAATATCCAGATATAGATGAATGCCAGAACGCCCCTCATTGCAGGACCTGCAAGAACCTACCAGGATCTTACGAATGTGAATGTCATCAAGGTTTTACCTGGGTCAATGGACACGGATGCACAGGTATTAGCATGTCAAAACGAATTGAACATTTGTTTTTATATCCGCCAATGACAACAAATTGATGTTTGCAATATCTTGAACAGAACCGATTCAATGCCAATGATTTCTTGGCACATCCTGGAGTGTGGGCATTTATAGCAGTACAATGTAAATTAGTGTCTATTAACATTTGTAAGTTTGTACGGCTGTTACATTGTTTGGTGATGGTATACAGATATAGATGAATGCCAGGACGCCCGTCACTGCAGGACCTGCAATAACCTGCCAGGAACTTACGAGTGTGAATGTCATCAAGGATTTACCTGGGTCAATGGAGACGGATGCACAGGTATTAGCATGTCAAAACGAATGGAACATTTGTTTTATATCCGCCAATGACAACAAATTGATGTTTGCAATATCTTGGACAGAACCGGGCCAATGATTTCTTGACAAATTGGAGTGTGGGCTTTGTAGCAGTACGATGCAAATTAGTGTATTGTAACATTTGTAAGTTTGTACAGCCGTTCGCTCCCTCATAGTTGATGGTATCACAGATATAGATATATATGCCAATTCGACTTCCCGTAACTGCCGGTTCATTGCATGGTATCTTATGAATGTGAGGTCATGAAGGTTTGCAAAGGGTCAATGTGAAAATGCAAAGGTAATACAATGCGAGGAATGCTACCGATTTATACTGTTGTTTACGAGGACAATGGCTGCCCGGTGAACATAATGTCTGTTCTAATCTCCACACCCATTTAGAGTTACGCTATTTGTCAGAAACAACTATAGAAATATGAAACAAATATTTTAAACGGACTCTTTGGTTTTGATCAGCAGGCGAAGAAAAATTGGATGGCGAACAATCAGGGCAAGACGGCAGTACAACGCAGGCTATCATCATAGCCGTGATGTTTGCAGGTATATTATTTATTGCCTCCATTCTTGCTTGGCATTGTATCACTACACGAAGACAGCGTCCCATGAACGAGCGGACCCAGAATAACATTGAGCTATGCGCGTCGCCAATATCACCTCGTCGGCATAGGCGTGCTAGTATTGCACGTTATTACAAAGGCAATGGAGAATATGCAGATCTGGATGAATCCCAAATGCTTCCCGATATATATAGTACTTCTCTTTGATAAACCCATATGCATTATATCCACAATTAGTCCATGAATGGATAAATAACGAGTTTTCCTTCGAATTTTTTTTCTAACTTTGTTCTTTAATGTGTGAATATGAGTGGCCTGGATTGACGGGCGTCCTTTCGTGGAATATATATATAACATTGGCAAATATTTCTGCCCATTACTCATTTGCAAATTATAATTACATTTTGCACAAAAATTATTGATGTTTAAATCTATCCTTTCTTAATGTCAAAGCCATTAATTACAACATTGTTTGAATGACTTGGAAATTCAGTGCAGATTCTTAATATATGTATTTGCATGGCCAATTCAATGCTTTATATATCAACTTCAATCTGTCGAATGGGGGATTAAGGGACTACCTCTCATATTTACAGGTCCCAGGCAGATACCTTACATAACATAGGTTCACGCTAATTATCATTATTAGGAGACAGCGTCGTGCTTGATTATCACGTGTAGGTGCCATCGCGATAAGTATGTTATCGCATGGTCACCCACGTGACCATGCGATAACTAACACATAGCAAGTTCAGTCAAAACTTTCGTCTTAGTGTAGATACGGGCATATGAATAAGTCAGGAAATGAAATCATGTTATCACAACTCCAAGACAAATGTGACCTTGCGTTAAGATCATGTTTTGTTATTTACCAAACTTGTTGAGAGATTGTACAAATGAAGTGCGGCTTTGTATCGATGATAATTAGTAATTGACGAATTCTCCTTCGACTATTCGTTTGATCATAATTTGTAAATTATTGGGCGGAGGTCCTTTCCTCGAACATGGTCAAATATCTGATAAGTGTGGGAAATATTTATGCCGATAGTCAATTTGCAAAATATAATTACATTTTGTACAATAATCATTGTAAATTTCATCCAATGAATGAATTGGATATTGTGATAGATTCTCAGTATTTGTATATTTCTTTGGGAAATTCAATGTTTCATAAATCAATATTATTACGTATATGCTTTTTATGTTTTGAAAAGTTCAATCACAACATAATTCTTTGTGTCGAATGAGGAAGATTTCTGTAACAATTGAATCAGTTAAGTATACTTATAGAATTGGGAAGTTTTATGCTTAGATGGTTGATTGCTTGAATTGTACAAAATACTTCTTTTTAAATGCCACCTTAGCTGTCATTGATTGCTAGACCCCGTTTGTGAAGCACGTCCGTTCATTTAGCTACCTATCTGTATCTGCTAACCATATGACCTTGTAGGAAAGGTAGTAATTAACTTCCAAAACTACCACGTAGCTGCTTGGAAAGTGTGACCTATGTGCAAAGTGTTAGTATGATAATGACATTGGAAGGCTTGATAAACATACCTGCAACTGTGTTAACAATGTACGCCGTTAATCGTCAAATCCAAATGAAATGATTTCGATGTTGCAGTGTCATATTTCAAACACATTATCGGGAGCAACATACCATCGTTAAGTGCATCATATATAATTTCAGCCAATTAGGTATTGCATTAAACATAAAGTACACCACCTTATTTGTAACCTAGCCGAACAAAAACATTCTTTTTTGACCAAGGAAATTCCATTGGCCGTTTCAAAATATGTCGGCAGCAGAGTATACAAAGTTAACTTGGCAAAGGAGATTCTTTGGTTAATAAAGGAGTTTTTTTAGGGAGAACATGTAGTACGTATTGTAAATGCATTTAAAGGATGTGGTGTGGTGAAGTTAAGATAAGAAAGTCATATATTCCGACGAATAAACGACAGCCGTGAGACCAATCTGTAGCTATCTGGCAGTGTTTGTCAAACTTTGCACAATCGCTAAATAACTTCAATGGTGTTGGTAACATTAATCAATTTAGATTAGAACAAGGAGTTTTCTGGACACTCGACACTCATAGATTGTTGGCATGAAAAATACCATCCTGGAGCAACATCTTGCATTATGATCATACATAGTGATAATATCGAACTGCTGAATATATGTATCAACCTTATTATGATGATAGCTTATATATATATTTTTGCTTGTCTTAATGTAACATCTTTTCGAAAATTTCGACATACTTATATACAAGCATTGTCATAGGTAACATAGGAATTTGTTTTTGATTGCTAGGATTCAATCAGTTCCACTTTTACGCAAGCCAGCAGTATGGATATATCTTCGTGTGGTAGATATTAAAGCCCATTTTCTTACGGTTAAAATACCTACATCTCTCAACGAGTTGTTGCAATGTACCAACCCGATTCACAACACTAATTATATCCTTTAAAAATGAATCATTCTAGAGATGGGTGGTTTGTTAGGCAAATATTGTTGCCCAGTTCGCCACGTATTTTTCCACTTCAGGTGTGTTACTGGTGCTCTTTGTAACGGAAAACAAACTTATCCTTACATGTAAATAAGGTTTGATAAGTATTGAAGTTGAGACATTGTATGTTGCAAGCTCAATTTGCAACTGCTGTTTTTATTATAATTATACGCACTAAAAGACACAATAATTATGTTCATGACGTCTGTCGTATTTACACAAGTTTTCCGTGTACAAGGAAGGACACATCTACGACAGCATTACCTCAGAGAAGAGAGATGGTTGTTTAATTTATGACGACCAATACAATGGAGGTTATGTGTATTTGAAGACAGGCGGTTCTGGCACGGCCTGCCCTAGCATTAAACATTCATTTCTGATAGAATATGGAACGTCTCGCAAAGAGGTGTGATTGGGTATGCTGCGTTTGTTGATAATCTCCTTGACGACCTCATCTTTGTAATGGCTCCAGCGGGCTTCTTGAAAGTAGATCCGGAATAGTTTCTTGTTGTTCGGGATAGCAGCGTTCAGATCAATACGCATCTTCTCCAGCACCGATAGCTGATTGGAGCGGAAATTCGTGGTACCTCTAAAATCTCGACACGGGTTTTGCAGACGACAAAGGTGTCTGTTAAATCCTCTCTTTCCCAGAGCAAGCAGGACAGAAATGCCACGCAAGTTACGAAATAAATGCAAAGCGCCATTTTGCAATCAGGGCATGTTTGCATTCTATCGGTTGCCTATGATTGTTCAATATATCTTAAAGAGTTATTAAACTAAACTGTCCCAAAATAGTAGCCTCGATCCAGTATTCCTATGTTCCAGTAATGCTGCTCAAGTGTCAAATTGGATGCACGACCCAGCTTAGTAACTTTCTGCGGATAGACACTGCCTTCTTTAGGAAGATGATAACGGTGTTCTAACCCGTAAGACCCGGTTTCGTGGACCAACGTTATAGCTCGAACCAAGCGACACTGTCCCGTGATTATAAATGAGACGTTGTCCGGGGGTGTGGGTGTATCTCCGCATATTTTTTTTGAAAAAAAGAATGTCCCTATTTATCTCGAACGTAGTAAATAAACAAAACAATTTGGGGTACATGGAGGAAAAATGTAATGATCCATATTTTTCTTTACTGATCGACCAAATCGGTAGGTTTAAGTTTGCAAAATTAATAATCCAAAGTAAATTTCTATGAGAGCCAACTCAAGTTAAGTATAGCACGCGTTGTTTTCTGATGATGATGATGATGATGATGATGATGATGATGATGATGATGATGATGATGATGATGAATTACCGTCTCAGCCAAATATTCCTTCATTCGACAGTTATTGTTGCAGTTTTGCAGCTCTTCGCTCGACCAATTACGAGTTTGAGGAATCCATGATAGCGCTCGAAGTCGCTCACTGTACTCTCGCTCGTAGCATGTCCGCAATACGGACTCGAAATCGTCCTTGTCTACTCGCAAAAACTCGGAATCGGCTGATGAGAGATTTTTAAGGATCAAAATGATGTTGATGTCTTAATGAGACAAGTTGGTTATTAAAAAAACTCATAGGTTTGTTGAATAGTTGCTCACATTTGCATATGATGGTCGCCGTTCGCTTAATGTTGTGCAATAAAGCTAATTCACCAAAAGAGGACCCTTCGTTAAGCTCACCCAGTATGGTGTTATGGGTGAGACCTGTGAAAATATCAACTTATCTTTGACATTTACGTACGCTGCAAACATCCTCTCTCTTTATCAACTAGTTCATTAAAGTGTCATAATTGATATGGCAACATTCGATTGCATCATCTCTTTCTTCGGCGTTTACTTTTCAATTTGGAAATTCTATGGAATTTAGAGCTTACCGGTTTCTTTGTCGACGGCGCTGACCTTGACGGTGACAGAACCACTCACGATGAAATAGAATGATATACCCACGTGCCCTTGTTGAATAACAACTCGCCCAGCTTCAAAACACTCGTAATAGATGATGTGAGCCAACTCCTGTTTGACACCTCGCGGATACTTACTGAAACATTTCAGTCGATCCACAACATCCTGAAATGTACAAGGCGGAGTTATACAAAAGTGGCAGAACGCATGGAATGTACTAATTACCAGATTTCTCTTCATTTTAGACAATAAGGCTAGAAACACTTCCCTGTTTTATAAAAAAAGCAATGTAAAGCAAAATTGGAAAGATTTTGATAAATGACCCACTTTAAGAACAACTAATTCTTCGTCAGTGCGCTCTCTTGCATGCTTATGTAGGATAACTTTTGGCTTGGAGGCAAGTTCACCCTGTGATCGATTCACAGTTTTGAAAACATTCACGTCAAAGACAATTTGTTCTTCCTTTTTTGAACCGTCACCCGGGACTACAAACTGATCGCTGATTTCATCTTCCAGTTTTATCTGCATAGATCGGGTCCACGATAAGTTTGTCATGATCTTGCGCGTGATCGCCCTGAATCGGTTTTTGCCGGTTAGGCCTGCAGCAATCTGAATAAAGCATAAATCGTTGATCAATACTTCATCGCTGTATTCCTATTATGTCATCTTCTATATGTAAATTCCTCACTCTCAAAATATTGAATGAGTTATATTGAATTGTTATGATTATAATTACATTAGATTTTAGAAAAGAAATGACAGATATACCTAAATCTGTATACATATATACGGTGCTGAACGTAGATCGGGAAAGTGTCCAGACTTTATATTTCTTATGGGTTTTGAATGCCACAGTGAGGGACCATAATTATTTTTTATATACATATTCGAACAACACGTATCATTAGTGCACGGTTGAGAGCGAGTAAGGAAAATTGCGACAAATTACAAAGATCATTGAAATTACCTCTATAACCGGGGAGTTGGGTGACGAAGTAGAGACCAATCCGCTGTGGTGGCCTGGAGATTGCTCCCTCTATCCAGAATCGGGCTGAATAAACAACGGCTCATCGTGAACCACATATTTCCGTTGTAACTTCCGCAGATCGCTCAAGAGATCATCGTCATTTTGCTCCTTGCCATCGTCCGCGTCGACGACTCTACTTGGCCGACGAGGCGGTACCGTGGATTCAGGTCGCAGTTTGGTTTCATCGCGAATTGTTGACCTTCGTTTGTCTTCGACTTCTTCCATGTGGTTCAGATGGATATGAAAAGAAGCCTGGGCCATGACTGACTCCACTTGGGCGGCGATGAGTGAGCCCTTCGAGTCTACACGCGGAAGAACGCTTGGCGATGTGACAGAGGCCATAATATTGTCGTCCATGGCTTGATGACGGACGATTGGATGCAGTCAATGTATTCACTTGGGCTTATTCTGCGACATGCAGATATGCCTACGTAATTACATCTCCATGGTAACGTTTTATGCATTGTATGTTTGGTGATGCAATTGTCGTCAATAATTATTATGTATATTGCAGTATTTTGATAATAAGATGATTGTTATTGTGCCATGTATTTCTAACACACGAACTAACAGCGTCTGAAAGTCGGCGATGATTATTTAAATTGTTGAAGTGGCTTCTCTCGTAGTGAGATCAGTAATCGTCCTTCCTTTCCTTAGAATTACAAACCTTCACATTACGAATGAAGCCTTACTCTATTATAAAATGGATTGATTCAAGAAGAATGGCATGTGAGAAAAATGTTTTATCCGCGTTACGAATCTGTTACAAACATGCATATAACACCAGCTAGAACCACGCTTGATACCTCTGCATGGGTGGAAAATGAGAATCGATTATGAGTTTGTCTGTGATTTAAGAAAGGTCTCAATCGACGATGTTCTCAAACCCCATGCACGGAGACCTTTTGGCTTCTTGTTCAATATGTTCATTCAGTTCGGATTTGAGGACCTTTGTGAATATGCCCCCCCGTGTGCGCTTGGGGGTTACCATTTTAATACCGCCATCATTAACACAACATTTCTATTTGTATATTGTAGCTGTGCTAAGAGTGCCTAACTCGCGCCTGACAAACTATATGGACACCACCCGTGATCAGTGCGCTGCGTTGTCATAACGTCTCTTAAAATCACATGAAATTTTCTGATCAATAAAAAGACCAATCAAAAGGCTCAATATCTTCAGCGGCAGGCCCCGTGTATCACCATTCAGCATTCTCATCGCTTGCCAAGTCGGTCGGTAGCACCTGGTCAGAATGAGCCCACTGCTCCTAGCTTAGCTATAATCTCTTTCTTATAACTGCTTATGTTACATAAATTGATGTTCCACTATATGGTGATGAAATCACAATGGTCTGCCTAAAATGCCTGCCATCAGTTTTAATCCATAGACATTATAAGCCAATGCCATTAGCAACCCCCATTTATAACAGAGTGTTAACGGGTCACATATGCACTCCAAAGCGAACACAATTTATCCTCTCATGCACAATGAATATATAGTTCAAACAGATGCTACCTCTAGTGAGTTGAATTTGATATGAAAAGACATTTTACCTTTATCTGATATAGATATTCGCTGGCTTTATCACAGACACCCTACTGAATTATTTCACAAGAATCAACTACAGATGTATAGTTCATATGATTAACACCATTGTCTTTGTATATATGTAGTTCACACAAAACATTGTTTTATGCAAGACTTAGCAGAGAATATGAATAATCGTGATCAATGGCTAGATTTTTGGTCTAAGCATATCCATTAAAAACAAACAGCAGATATACCTATATTTTATTTCAAACCTCAATGTGATAAGTAATATATTTAGAAGAAAACAAAACAGCTTGAAGCTTAAGCACACCTTATCAAATAACAATCAGTATAAGCTTGTTGTCATCTTCAACAAATCTGTGCACATCAAAGCACACACAAAAACCACAATGCCAACCTGGAATGCTAATCAACACTTATATATAAGCTCAAATGTATACACATAAGTTATCAACATATGCTTTCACCAGGGAATGAGAGTTCACAAATGTCACTCTGAGAAAATAAACAATGGAGTTTAAATTGTCTGAATATCAGTGTTGTTGATGTGTACACAGAACAGTGTCATGTGAACTCTGTACAATCAACTCTTCAAAAGTGTAACATTAGAACTAATTGGCATCTGATATATCTGACATGAGACAGCTGGTAATGACTACAGCTGTCAAGTAACACAGCTGTGATCAGGTTCAGCTGCTACCCATCAGAGCTAGAAACATGCACAGCTTTTGACAGCTACCATAAAATAGCAGAAATATCCTTCTTTCATCACAGCTGTCACCAGACACAACTGGCAACCCTCACAAGACAGCCGCCATCCAGCACAGACATGTCAGATTCCCTCAAAATACTGATTAAATGGTCACAAGAAATAGTAACAACAATTTCCCACAGCAAAATCCCAAAAGCTGAACAACCAGAGATCATCAATTCTATAAGATAAAAAATAAGGCGGCCATCCATAGCTACACCCGTGTACAAGACAAATATCAACAAGAACTTGCGTCCAAATGGACGAACATTCAATGCAGAGGAAACACTTTGGCAGAAGCTGTACAGCTAAATAACATCATGGTGATATGTCAGAAACTTCCACTGCACCACAGACTATTTTTCAGAACTTAAAACAAGTTCGGTCGCATAGAATTTTTACTGTGCAAACAATGAGAAGTCACAAATGTCATTTACACAAAATAGTTTTTGATTATCAAGGTGTCTGCAAATGATGCCCAGGTGAATAGAATGCATAATGTACACCTATCCACTATAAAGATCTGTACCGGTTTATGGATGACGCAACCATTGGTTTTTTACCTGGTTCCTCACAACATATCCCCTCTCACACATGCAGTGCTCTTTAACAGATAAAGCAGATCTAAATTGAACAAAAGCACCTGAAATAAATTAGAAAAAGTAAAAAAAATAAAATAAATTGTTACTTCAGATATTTTACAGGAAAACATGTCAAACTATCTCTTTCAATACATAAGTAGCTTGGTAATGTGACTGAGATTTCAGATATTAAAGAGCAATTTACATCTAATGAAAGCCTGTTATTAAAACAGGTCTTTCTTTGATATTTTGCCCACCAATAACTACAGAATATTAACACTATGGTACAACCTGGGAAAAACTGGGTGTGGAGATTCAGAGCAGCAGGGAAGTGCTGCTCTCGGGCTGCAACTCTGTGTGACAAACAGACCATGACGATGGCATTAGACATCACAGTGCACCTCAAGTACTACTTGAATATCAGCTGTCTATTTATTGTTACATGCTGATAGCAATTATATATATATATATATATATATATATATATATATATATATATATATATATATATATATATATATATATATATATATATATATATATATATATATGTAGCGACAGCACTTTTGATGTAATTGCCATGTAACCATCTTTTGTTTTAAAGGTTGCACTCTTGTACCTGACCACACCCGGGATTCGGTTTCAGTTATGACTTATTTAGTATTATTCTTTTTACTGGTTATCATCTTGATTTGAGAATCGTACTTAGTGGTGTGGCAGAGCCCAATGCCGCACTTGACGAAGTAGCGCGTGTGCTATGCGGCTTGAAGATGGTTGTGTCCACACCAGAGAAGGCCAGTGTTGACTTAACCCAGCGTGAGACCGTCGCCCGACTGATAGGCGTGTATGGCTTTTGAAAAGATATTAGCAGCTGAGAAGAGTTTGGATGACGTAAGGTTACAGTTCTTTTGATGTATTCGGACATACAGGAGACTACACAGAGGCATCTGTCATCGAGATAAGCGGTCAGCTGTATGGTTTGCTGGGGTATTCCAGGCTTGCATTGTTTGATGAGTTTATTGATGATAAAGGTAAATGATGATTCCGTGCTCGTCATTGATTTGATGTCTAACAAATGAACTGTTTGACCTCTGCATCCTGTCACCAACAAGCAGAGCATGACCAGTTTGAACGATAGCAGCTTGAGCGAGATATCCTCGGTGGGTGGTAGGACCTTTAAGTAGTCCAGTACCAATGTAACATTCCATGTTGAGGAATATCGCGGAAGGCTGGGGCGCGTCTGATACACGCCTTTAACAAAGCGAATTATCAGAGGATGCGAGGCTATGGTGTGGTTTGAGTTTGACAGCTCCACTAAAGATGATAAGGCTGATCTTGCCGTATTGATGCCGCTATTTCCCATGCCGGCGTTGTATAAAAGAGTGAGGAAATCCAAAATAACAGAGACTGTTGCGTGGTGAGGGTCTATATTGTGACCTGCAGCAAATGTGTTCCATTTATTGATGTATACTCTATATTGCTTTCTTGTGCCTGGTCTCCATGACGTGATTATAATATCTTGTGTTAATTTGCTGATGCCTTCTTTGTTCAGTCTCTCCCTGACAAGAGGTAATCTGCCAAGCGTAACTTGGGATACAATGGATGAATACGGCTCGGGTCGGCTGACAATGTCCGAAGGGTCTTGTTGCGTTTGAAAATTAGAGGTGCTCCTTTTGTCATCCGTCTGAGCATCGGGTACCAGGTCTGCGTGGGCCATTGAGGAGCAATGAGGATCGCTTTTGTCCCATCGTCCTGCAGCTTCCTCAGTACACGTGGAATGACGCTGAAAGGCGGAAACATATATAGGAATTCATTGTTCCAGTTCATATGAAAAGCATCGATAGCTATAGCCTCAGGGTCTGGTCTCCATGATACGTATGGTTTGAACTGGAAATTTAAACGAGAAGCGAACATATCAATGTCGGGCTGCCCCCACAGTTCTACACAGTTCATAAAAGCGCAAGGGCTAAACTTCCTGCTTTCTTTGTCAGCTTCCACATTGGCTATCCCAGGTATATGCGTAGCACTTATCCACAATTGATTTGATATACACCAATTCCAAATGTCATGTGCTATGTTGTTACACTGTACCGAGTGACTGCCTCCCATCTCTCAAATATACGATACAGCTGTCATGTTGTCCAACTGTATAAGCAAGTGGGTTTTATTGGTAGTCTTACATAGCGCTTGCAGACCGAGTAAGGCTGCTTTATATTCAAGTACGTTGATGTGGTCTTGTTTTCAGCCGTCGACCATCTCCCCCCAGTGGAGGGTCCATTAATTAATTTAGCACCCCAACCGTGAGAGGAAGCATCAGTTTGCAAGACGAGATCAGCGTTGCCATATGAAATATGTTTGGGGCAACAACCTGAATTGTCGACCCACCATCTGTCTTCGCGCAGCTCATGCGTAGAGAAGTTCATACTACCCTCAAAGTTACCCCGACATTTACTCAGTGCAACAGTTTTGTCTTTTTCCAAAGCCCTAAAATATAGAGGCCCATATTCCACGCCGGGGAAACATGACACGAAAGTGCCTATGAGCTGCGCCACAGATCTGGTTGTAAAATGGGCACCCGTCAAGAAGCTCTGCCCCAAAGATTTGATTTTATCAATCTTTTCGTTCCCGATGTTCACTGTCATACTAGTTGAATCTAGAATGAAGCCCAAATGCTGCAGTTTCTGGGTGGGGGTTAGTACTGATTTAGAGTCATTTACATGAAACCCCAAATCTCTCATGAGTCTCCTGGTTGCATGTATATTAGCAACACAATCGGAAGAACACGATGCTTGTACATAGAAGTCATCAAGGTAGCCACTGGAAATAAACCCTGTTTGTCTTAGCTTTGAAAACACTGGCTTCATAAGCTTGGTAAATATTCTAGGCCCCGAGCCTAGTCCATTTGGTAAACAAGTGTATTTGTAGAGCTGACCATTAACACGGAACTTGAGAAATTTCTGGTCACTTTCTGCCACTGGCACGGAGTAATAGGCATCCGTTAAATCAAGGGAACCCATATAACAGTCACGAGTCATTAGATTCAGGCAGTGTTGAAGAGTGTTCATTTTAAAGTGGCGGTAAGCTACAAATGCGTTCAAATACTTCAAGTTCAAAATCAGCCTGGAAGTACCCTGTTTCTTGGGTCTCAAAAAACTGGAGAAATAAATTCGTCGGGCTCGTGCATCGACTTAACAATAACACCTTTACCCAATAAATGATCAATTTCTGCCTTAAGAAACATTGCTTCTCTCTGTGTATGACGTGTACGCCGTGGTTCATACCTTTGCACGGGTTTTGAGACAAATTCAATAGATAGACCCCGTATAATGTTCAAAATGTTCGGGTCTCTGGTGACAGCCTTCCAGACAAGAAAGTGGTTTTTAATGTTGCCGGCCCGAGTAATATTCAAAGGAATATCCTCACTCACCTCAGCTTTTGCAAGCACACGATCTCCTGCGCATCGGCTTCTGTGCAGGCTGGGATTCGCCTATGCAACACTCTGATCGCTTTGGGGCAAATTCGGGCCATTACGCGAGGAAATATTATTACGAAATGTCATCTCTTAAATATTACAAAAAAATTTTCTGTTGTGTGTGATTAGAATAATAATAATCATTTTGTTATGGAAAACCGTTTTATAGGCCCAATATGAGGCATTTATCGAAAAAAAGTAGTTCCGCGGACGTTTCATGGCCGTCAAGCGTTTCTAAAATTGGCGGCAGTCAGATGTGAAGACGAATTTGTTAACGAAAATCGACTGAAAAAAGCAATAGAAAGTTACACGCCGGGATTGGAAATGACAGACAAGAAGCGGGAGTGTTTGTAGAAGTTGTTCTTGGGAAACGACCTTCTTGCTAATCTACCAACGGGGTATGGGAAAATCCTGATATACCATTTGCTCCCAGATTTGCTGCTCCCCCCTGTCCCCCGATGGGAGTTTACACGTATTATGGAAAAATAAAAAGACACACAGCCAAACTTGAACGAGTAATGTTAAAATAAGATTTGCCAAAATTTAATACTTGTGACTGCTGGGCCTTGGTTATATAACCTAAATAACTGCAGCATATAAAGTAAAGAAAGTTCATAATCAAAGAGATCAAAATGCGGCCTTTGTGGACAGTAAACACAGCTTTATTTCCCACAGAAGGGCTTACTTCCGAGCTTCCCCGATAAGCTCCATTCATGTTGACCATTCTTGTTTGTTTATGTTTGACGCGCGCTGCTTGTTATCGCCCGGTCAGAGGTTACAACCGGGTCAAATCGCAGGTGCTCCGTGAACTATTGCAGAGATGTTATGTTAGCATTGCGGCAAACATGTCTGCCATGGAGAGTGGGAAGATGAGCAAAGTTGAGTGGGTGGGGCGCTGGGGCCTTCTTGGTCGCTATCGCTAATTTCACCTCCCTCCTGCTGAGCACACAAATGGGACACATTGTCTTCCAAGGGTTCGTTAGAGGCAAACGGACCTATGCTTATGTCATCTTGATAGCAGTCATACGCTGCCTTGAGCTCCGTGACCACGGGGTTAAGGGCGTTAACTGACTCAGTGCAGCCAGCGAGCTCCTGATGAACTGATGAAAGCCATGTCATCTTGCGAAGCCACAGGCTTGGCGCTTTTACGGGACGGTTTGGTCAAAAGCTTCTTTGACTGTGTATTCTTTTTAGAGGCAGCTTTTTGACGAACAGAGTCTGGCTCAATCGTGATGTTAGTAATGTCCGCGGACACTACAGCCTTTGAGCTCTTATCCGTGCACTTGCCAGACACTGGCTTGGCACTATGTTCGGGACTAGAGTTAACTAACTCTTGGTCATCCGAGGCGGTCATGGCCGCCATTATGCTGCCAACAAGGTCAGCACCCGATTCCTGCGAGAAGTTTTTTGATCCACGTGGCATTGTTCAAATCACACCAAAGTCCTGCTAAAAGTACACAAAACAAAAACCCAACACACAAAAGAAGCAAGCAAAAACACAAAGCTAATGGTCACAGAACAGTGGTAATCCAGAGACGTGTGAGAACACGTGTGAACTCATTGAGGCAAACCACGCTAATGATCTTCTGGCTCTGCCGTGCTCTCTCTCTCACGTGATCTCGATATGCAGATGAGATAGGTAGAATGAACTGGCGGGTCCGCTGCGGGGAGGCTGGTATTAACGGGCTCTTCTTCGGACCGATTGTCCGCTTCCGTTTGGGTTCCAACCTCCTTGTTGACCGGCTGTGTGGTTGAGTAGCCATCGTTGCCGTAGTAACCCACTCAGGGATACTGTCAATGGGGCATTTTTCGTTCTGCCATTTGCACGGTGTACAACACAGGTCCGATCCGACGCATAACATAGAACGGCCCAAACCAATTCTTATCCAGTTTCGGCCTTTCTTCCGCTGCGGATGATATAACCATACCGCTGCGCCCAGCTCATGCGGTGGTGGATGGTCTGATAATTGTGTCATAGCCGGTTTTCTGCCTTTCAGCTGCTTCTGATAACTGCTGCCGCACGATGCGGAATATGTCCTCAGTGTCTTTGGCTAGTTTGCGGGCGTAGAAAGCAGGCGTGCTAAGCACAGGCTCATTTGTGTCGTCCGCAAGGGGAGGCTATCCATGATGGCATCTATGGGGAGCGTAACTTCACGACCAAACATGACTTTGTTGGGGGAAACATTAGTGCTGGAGTGGGGTGTAGCGCGATAGGCCAGCGTTAGTAATGGAAGATGCTCATCCCAATCGTCCTGTGTTTCGCTCACGTATTTTCTAAGCATCATTCTCATGGTTCGGTTGAAACGTTCCACTAGCCCATCGGACATTGGGTGAAGTGGTGTTGTCCTAGTCTGTCTGATGCCTAATAGCTGGCAGATGTTTTTGAACAACTCCGATTCAAACTTGGTCCCTTGGTCCGTATGAAGCTCTCTGGGTACCCCATAGCGAGCCACAAATTCTCGGACGAATGCTTTAGCAACCTTTATTGCCTCTTGGTTAGGCAATGGTAAGGCTTCTATCCACTTCGAGAAGTAATCCCTAATGACTAGAATGTATTTATTGCGGTATATGGATGGGTCCTTTGTAGCTCCTCGAGGCGGTCTAGGTATGATTTGGGATCATTTATTTTGGTATATGTATCGGTGACCCCTTTCAAAAAATTGTTTTGTCCTTTGTCAGAGGATTTGGTATGTAAATGGTTCCCTTTTCTCACTTGGGCTTGGTATAGATATGATCCGGTTTTTGTTTTCCATGGCGGCTCACCCCTACCCTTTTCCGAGGAGAGAAACCCCCTCCCCCCACCCCCTGGGATAGTAACATCAATTGAATTTCGCTCTCTTAGAGACTATCATTTGCACTGTATAATAACGGAGAGTGTTGCTTATCAAATCTTGCTACGATGGTTCTTTGTCGCGTGTATCATGGCAAGTCGTCGCAAGATACACAGTCCATCATGTACGTTTCAAGTTGTGTTGTCATAGTGTTCACCCCCAAAAAATGCTCTGTTATTTTTAACTCAGCAATTCGTTGGCGGGCTTAGCGGGAAGAAGACAACCGGAATGGGTCGTCTCATTAACATATTCAAATCACACATATTGACATATTTATATCAGTATCAACCGCGCGCTTCATAACGGGTTTCGGGTATACATGGGTGGTTAATAAATTGTTTAAAAAATTCATATGTTGTTCATTGGACAGAGCTGTGATTGGCTGATTTAGTAGCGCGCAACTAATTCCTGTACTGTGATTGGCTGATTTAATTCCTGTGTTGTAATTTGCAGATTTAGTTGCGCGCAACTACACATTTGATTGCGCGCAACAGTTGAACGTTATGTCCATCACGGCCAACCATAGAAGGCACCTACCAGGGAGTTAAACAAACTACGAGTCATTCGTTCGCTTCAGTATGCAATCTCTTGTAGACTTCCGATTCTCGGATTGCCCACATCTGTTCGCGCTCTCTCTGCTCAGCTGGTACATGTTTAGCCCGATCCTGGGTAGGTCGTTCCCGCATGTGCGGGTAACCCGCGGCACTCTGATTTGAGGGGGAGTTGGGGGGGGGCATGGCTTGGGGTGAATATAGCCGATGTGGATTCTCCTGGCCTCGCCCTACAGGTTGACGGGTGCCGCTGCTGCGTTACTATGCGCATGGGTACTTATAAGTGACCATGATGCATTTCCCCTCCTTTAAGCGGGTTCATCACATACGCTATGCGCTGTGTATGAGATTGATGCATCATTATCCTGCGAGAACGGGGACGCCCCCCACCTGCCTTCGTTCTGCTGGCTTAGCCTGGGTTAGTTAGTTCTTTGAGCATTTACCCATGTGTCTACCCGGTCGATGAGCACTGGGGATTGCATTGCACTGCGGACCCTCATGCTACGCTGTACTGACGCTAAAGTGCGCTCATCATCAACATCCCGATCTCCCGTATACGACATGTTGGGGTCTTCTGGGGGTCTTCTATAATGGTCTTGATTGGGGTCTTCATCAGGGACAGGTTCGTATCCCTGGATGAGCTTGAGTATCAGCTTATACCACCGCTGCCGCCAATTGTAAACGACTCGAGGGTTGCCCCTAAAGAAGACACCTGGTTTGCATGTATAAGCGATATTTATTGACTATATTTGATGGTAATGCAGAGTGATATATTATTATTCGACCTACAGAGGATCACCCCTTTGCGGATCTGCCTATTGGCGGGTAGAAGGCCTACTGGGTAGCTGGCACTGATAGACGACTGTATGAGGAGCCATGAACAGCCCCCCTCCTCGTCTTGTTGTCCTCTTCTTTATGATTATATATATATATATATATATATATATATATATATATATATATATATATATATATATATATATATATATATATATATATATATATATATATATATATATATATATATATATATATATATATATATATATATATATATATATATATTCACACTAATACATATTATTTCCAGCCCCATCTAAGGCAATTACCGGGATCATTTTGTTTCTACATTATTGCATTTAACACAGCAACTAAATAATGTCGTCTTTTATTTTGTGCAACAAAAATATGCTGACCAATTTTCATCATTATTATTGGGCTGATATACAGACTGAATAACACCTACCTAAACCAAGAACTCCATGAATGGTAGCTGTAAATCATTCAGCGCCCCCTATAACTAGCTCGATATTGCTGTGTATACTTTTGCTAAGGTTACAAAATGTAGTTGTGGGCTACATCCATAAGCTAAATAGTAACTTTCATCCCACCTTATAGTACCGTCAATTACAACATCAAAGCTGGACCATTATATTCGTTGTCATTGACAGCAGATGTATGGCGCTGACACTCGTTTGAGATTGAAACTGCTACCCTGTCACAGCTCGACTGAGACTGGGGGCCAGTCACTGGAAGCTAAGTTTATGAGGATAACATCATCATACTCAAGTTTTTAGTCTTTGTACCCATGACCACACTTCCCAAAAATTAGACCAACGAATACGCAATTGCCTACAACAACTATAGAGTCGAACCTATTTTCAGAAACCACAGCGCGGACCAGTGACTAAAGATGTGAAAAGTTTAAACTTTAGCTTTCCAAAGTGTAGTTTTCTGGCAGCTGGTCAGGAAACCTCGTTCCTCGTATGGGGCTGGAAACCCTCTTTAATATCAACATGCTTACCCACCACACGAGAAAATATATATAATGTCGCTTAAGTGTATTCGATAACCTGGGTTCTTAGCCTGGGCTTTCTAATATCGCCCACTGTGACATTTTGTGATTGATCAATATCATGACAATGCTGGTTGGATAGATTGGATATATTGTGTAGTATACTCAATCTGACATATAAATGAAATCTCGTCAATGATGAGGTACTTTAGCTATGTGGTGTCAAGCCGGCCTTTGCTAATCGTTAGGACCTAGGACCCTTTTACGTTGAGATTATTGCTTCGTTAGGGAGTTGTATGGGCGAATATATGTATATATATATATATATATATATATATATATATATATATATATAGATATATATATAGATATATATATATATATATATATATAGATATATATATATATATATATATATATATATATATATATATATATCTATATATATATATATATATATATATCTATATATATAAGTACGTATATATCCTCTATATATATATATATAAGAATAATTACATTTTTATATAAATCTATATATATATCTCTATATATATATGTGTGTGTGTGTGTGTGTGTGTGTGTGTGTGTGTGTGTGTGTGTGTGTGTGTGTGTGTGTGTGTGTGTGTGTGTGTGTGTGTGTGTGTGTGTGTGTGTATGTGTCTGTGTCTGTGTGTGCGTGCGTGTCATATTTTAGCCTTACGGTAAGGCTAATATTAATGCAGATGAAATTGAAGATCACTCACATATTATAAGCCCAAAGGGGTTTTCGTTGACTGGCAGGTACCTCTAGTGGTGGTTCACCCATCGTTGCCTGTGTCAGCATTTTGACAAGCTGCAGCAAACAATTTCGTCTCTCGCCAATACCCATCATAAAGTCTCGCAGCCGAGGTCGTGGTCGCACTTTCCTACTATAGTCAAACGTACTATGATAACAAATCGTTATTTGTATAGTGTGTAGTAGCGTGTACGATAACACGCAGCCTTTGGTGAAATCGCTTGTTTGCTATAATTGTTATTTCATGCGTTATGAAAACATAAAATAATGCACAAATCTTTGGTATTTGATGAGTTATAGCGGCCAGCTATTGCCAGACGTGGGAATAATTCCATTATTTACTGTCTTTATTGTCCCTTTATGTCTCTTGTTATGTGCCAAAAACCTTCAAATTACCTTTCCCATGTAGCGCTAGCTGTGAACCTGACAATTAGTGTGCATTAGAGCTTACGTGGCGTCTTGTATAGTTGACATTAACGGTCAAAACCCCTTGTCATGGAAAGTTCACCATGCATAAACGCAGTTTATTCAAATCAAGTTTTCGATTAGTTTTACCCAAGGCAACCTCTATGATTAAATGTAATCTCCCAGCAATGACACCAGGTAATATTACTGATAGCCAATTAAAGCACCCGACATGTTATCTGGCTCTTTCAATATTGTCGCTTAATTGCTGCAAAGTGGCTAACACGTCGCGCCTGTACCATTGATGGTACAAGCGAACTCTAGGTTCCGCGACCATGTTCGACAATAGGCTTCTCGCTGCCATAAGAACGCGGAAATCGTCAACAAAACATGGTAAAGAAGGCGGTTAAATGTTCATTGAAAATATCTTTAGCTTGTGGTTACGATTTGTCAGGGGTAACTGAAATAATGACTGTAGTGGAATTGGGTATGGCGAGCTATGCAAATGTGGTGGTAGGAGTAGAAATTGCTCTACACCTCCCAACACCATGTTGATTCGACAGCGGAATTGGGTCATGTAGCGGGTGAACGGGTATGCTTCGGAAATGTTCACGGAATGTTGGGGACAGGTCGTGACAGAAGAGCTATTGAAAATGGTATACACGGATACACTGCTCGATCTGGTGAAGTCCTAAGTAAAGGAAAAGTATATCGGTTATCCAACAATTATCATCAGAGTATGTTGGAACATGATATGTGTTTGATAATGATTGTCGATAAACAAGTCATTTATGCCTCTGGCACTGCACCGTGTATACGATACATTTGTGACACTGATTATTGTTCTTGATTTGGTGTGTCCTGATGCCCAAACATGTTGGTTGGAAATGCCCAAAGGGCTGTGTATGGATTTTAGACGGTATAGGTTCGATATTGTTAAATAAGAGCTTGAACACTGTATAATACAACATTTGCAATACACTATGCCTGACAACTATAATTGTTCTCCTTTACACATATCATCAGCTCACCAGGCCTTAAAAGTGGGTAGTGGGTTGGAGACATACGATTCACGAACAAACAAACAAAACTAAGTGAAAGACGTCCGAGAGAACTTGTGCGGTAAACTATGGCGAGACACCACAAAAATGCAATTTGGTCAGTTGGTAAGAATTGGCCCAATATCAGACTGAACTACGGCTGGCCCTCCTTTAGGTTTGGTACAATCAATGTTTAACCGTTATCTATTTTTACACATCTTTGCTTATCATATTATTTATCTCCTTGTAAACTTAAAATCAGACTTGCATCGTCATAGACCTCTGCCAAAATGTTATTATTATTTTTATCATTACTGGGCAAGTGAATAATGTCACCTGAAGTTGAAATTCGTGTCACTTGCCCGCGTTTTTGGGGATTAGTGCTAAACCCTGGTGTGTCAATAAATATATTGTCAAACCATAAAAGTTATCATTTAATCTTGTCATAGCTTGGTATTGAAAATCATGCCGCAAGCCTTTCTGTTACGCCACGTTGGCGGGTTGTATACAGTCACCTATTTCTGTCTCCTGACGTCATCACTGGCACATCCCCTGTGTCCTCGAGTAATAGAGGGAAGACACAGAGAGAGAGAAATGCCACACAGCTGTAGATGGTAGACTATCCCTGACTCCCTGTCCTAGTCTCTCTGTTTCTCAGTGCTTCGATCGCTCTCTCTTTTCTTTTTTCTTCTCAATTCTTGAAGCCCTTTAATCTTATTCCGCTTGTTGAGCTACCAAATTTGTGATCGCCTCGTTAAGTCAGTCCTAATTGAAAAATACAGAATGCATATCACGTCAGATGCGACGCCTACGACAAAAATTAGACTTCCATCGAACTTGAATCATTACAACATGAATTGGACAAACGAGGTAATATGTGATACTGCATAGGAATATATATCCATTAAAACTAATTACCTCCGACGTTCAGAGAACAGCTGAATAACTGAGATCTACATCCAAGGGATCGCCAGCATAACAGTTCTGACTGACTCTGGTGATCGGGAATCCCTGGCATGCAGTACAGAGCAGAGCAATACGCCAAAGATCTCCCAAGAGTGCATTGTTTTCAAATGACGTTTAGTCATTGCATTACGTTTAAATGGCGTTCGGTCATAACGTCCAAATTGACATCTTGCATTGAATTAATAAATAAATAAATATATATATATATATATATATATATATATATATATATATATATATATATATATATATATATATATATATATATATATATATATATATATATATATATATCTATATATCTATATATATGTACATATATATATATATATATATATATATATATATACATTGATATGTATATATGTATGTATATTTATATATGTATATGCGTATATATATATGCATATTCATATGTCAATTCATATATATATATATATATATATATATGTATATGAATATATATATATATGTATATATAGCTTCATATATATGCATATATATACATCGATGTGTATGTGCATATCAATTTATACGTGCATAGATAATGATATATATATTTATATATACCGATGTTTGTATATATATGTATATATATGTATATATTTAATTAAACATGTAGATTTGTATATTTGTATACATATACGAAAAAAAATGTATATATATACGTAAATATTTATATAAATCCATATATGCATATTTATGTATATATGTGTATTAATAGGTATATAAATGTATATTTATATTTGTGTGTAGATATATTTATATATATATATATCTATTTATATATGTATATTATATATATAAAATATATATATATATATATATAGATATATATATATATATCTATATATAGATATATATATATATATAGATATATAGATATATATATATATATATATATATATATATATAGATATATATATATATATATATATATATATATATATATATATATATATATATATATATATATATATATATATATATATATACATTTTCAACGCAATTGGTTTAATTGGTTTTAATCATTCCTATTTGCTGGTTGGATAATCTTTTAGAAAAACCACTTCAATTCTGTATCCAGCGAGATATATGCGCATTGGTTAACATTGTTCAGCATGGCTATTTCTGGTATCCATATTTCATACCATACATTACTATTTCGCTAATGCCCGCGTAGTCTGCAGGGTCCCAATATATCAGCTCATCGGTCCATATCTGGTATGAAATTTTCAAATGTAATTGCTGTACACCAAACCATTACAAGATTTTCGTTTGTGTATTTTAATGTTAACAGAGGATAGTGATAATGCAATCGGTGTTTGAAGAGTAAAAAGCTCACCAACATTCCACAAGAAGCTATCCTGCTCGTTGCTACAGAGTTATTCACAATTAATATACCTACCACTGATATCAAGCCAAATGTTGTCAACACTTGTGTTACCGCATCCTGCATTTAAATATGGACAGAAACATCAGTGGAGTATTCTAGTGGGCGTGTAATTGGAAGAGTAAACGGGATGATTCAGTCATCAGTTATTTAACTTTATAGTCGTTCTTCTGCAGCTTACTGGGTAAAATGACAATTAGCCGTCCATTAGCCGTTTAAAGGAATGTCAATATTATTATCTATGGGGGGTTAGTTAGAGAATTTACGGACAACATTGCCAGGAACAACCCACCAGTTAGCGACAGTATGCTCGCCTACGAATACTTATTTCTAAATGATTCAAGGAGTAGCCACCATATCTCGACATTTGATACCAGCTTATCTATAATAATGAAGGGCGTATAGGGACACTTATTCATACCGGAATGACTAATTACTTACAAATTACGGGATTAGGCGCATTATTATTGATCGTTAATCACGTGGTGATACGGCGGAAGGAAAGCTGGCTCAGTGGAGACAAGTAGTGTGTTGTCAGATGTGGAAAAATGTAGGTTCGATAAATAAGACTTGAATATTTCAGGATGAAGATGGGATGTTATATTATGGAACCATTGGTACGTTCACTCGTATCCCTATCGCATGTCATGATGTCATTGATGGTCATTGCCTCTGAGATGCATCAGTCTGTATTTGGATGGTATGACAGATGTTTCATTGCAAAAAAAAAACAATGATCGCATCCGAATCAATGTCTTTCTTTAATCAAGTGAAATTGACCATGGGGTTCTAGGGAGGTTTTACTATTTCTCAATATGTGTGCATGAGAAATTTATGCTTTCCTCACATTGCTTTATTGATCTCAGCGAGTATTGAATCAATTGCTGAAATGGCCGGACACGATTGAATGTAATAGAATCCCTCTTTGATAACAAATCACTTTCATCATTTCTGTATATGTAGGCATGTTCTTGTAGAATTAATCAAGACAGTTTTGCTGATTGAGTGATGCATGCAAAAGTGATAAACAGTTTCTTAACGCTTTGCTCATAATGGCAGTTTATTAGGTAGGGTTGAATATTCATCAATTGTCATATACTTAATATATTATTTCGGATAGATTTAACGTTGAAAAATCGGATCATTCTACTTTCATTCAAAGCACAACCATTACAGTCTCTCGCGTCGCGTGGTGTCGATGGGCTATTCTTTCCCAGTTGATGTTAGCCGGGCCTAAATTGATTGATGAACATAATGCATGGGTCGTGACATCAATCTCCATCAATAATGATCCTCAAATTGCAACAAATAGCATGCCGGCAAAGTGATTACTTTCTTATTTGTTTGGTGAAAACCCTTAGATAGGCAATGTAGGTACTCGATTCATGTAGTGATCCTGGTCTGTGGCATCTAATTTATAAAGATAAGGTAATCAAGCAGGAGCGGGGTGACCTCACTGAACCCGCCATAGAAGTTTATTCAAAGGGCTTTGACTTTTTTGTCTGGTTTAACCGGCCTTTGTGGCAAGTTGCCTTAACTGACCAAATTCGTTTAATCAAATACATTGTCGCATTCGGCAAATCATTCCAGAGAACCCAATTTGGGAAATGCACCTAGTATTTAAACTTCGAGTCCCTATTGGCACGTCACTCAGGTCAAGACGCGCAGTTGACCGGACGATCTTTAGCAGTTTAGCTGGATCACATACCAAATTCATCCACGTGGCGTTATTCTCATGTGCGATCAGTTATGTTATGTATGTGTTTTCGAACTATTTTCGGCATTGTTTATGAAATAGATATGTTACAAAAACAAAACCCTGAACGAATGAGAACACACATTCAAGACCACGCGTTTTCACCGCCTTGAACAGCTTATTACGTAAAATCAGAAGAAGTTCGCGTTATGCTCAAGAACACCGCATTATGGTTTCAAGTCGTCGCCTTTCCAATTAGCTCGAATTGGTAAAATTTTTCACTTTCAACGTGCATCTTAATGCATAAAATGGTCTTAACCAAGCAGAATTATTGGCGCTCGCAAAGCGAGTTATAGATGGACAAGAAAACCTCGTGCCGTGACGTCACGCCACACCAATGGCGGCGCCTATAAAATCAGCCCAATACCAAGCGTTGGAAAAAATACGAAAACCTTCCTAACTTTAGCTCTAATAGCCTTTAATCCTGGGAATATATCATAATATTGTAATCGTTTTCATTTGGCTGATGTTGTTACATTATTAACAATTTCTGTGATCAGAGTGTGATAAGGTCGTCATTATCGATTATCAATAGCAAGTCAATGTTTTCGCATCACATTAAACTCTCATAATGGTGCATGTTATTTCCGTACAACCCGACTACAGCGCATCGACATGACAGTGGGTTTGACCCTAGTGACAAGTGTGACCTCGTCGGATAGGAGCGAAGGTTAACAAAACTTGACATTTTCAATATGTCGCCGAAGTGTTTTAATGGATGACTTACCTAGTCGTATTGCTGATGTATATCGAAAAGTACTCGTATAGTTAGCACAACATGTCCAAAATCCACTTTGCGTGAAAAATATGATCTGGTCCAATACAGTTTCAAGACTGCCAAAGGCTTGCCTACCTTCTCTCCATGTATTAGAAGCCAGAGGCAAGGGGCGCTAAATGACTCGAGTACGGGTCGAGTTCGAAGTGTAAACGTGAACACAGGGTTGAGTTTTAACTACCTGTGGTTTCGGTGTCTTTACACCATTTTACGATGAACCATTGTTTACAGCTTCATGGACACAGTAATTGTCCCAGATATGCTAGTCGTTAAAACTCCTCTCGTTAGTTATCACTACTGAAATCAGTGCTATTTTCTCTGCGTATTAAGACTCACAGTAGAAATTATAAAATGATTAAATTGTAAGGAAAGGGATATTTTATCTAAACGAACAGTCGGTAAGCAGGAGCGGCAGACGTTTGCAGATGAAAGAATTGTGTTTGCTCTGGCTCCGACGGTTAAAATTTGCACGGCCTACTAACTGACAAATGTTATTGATGGACATGATTGGCGTATAAGGCTGATCAATTCAAGGGGATGCTCTGAGACCACATTAGCTTCATAACATCTAATGTAATGGTACGATAAGCTAAAAACTTAATGAGATGTGGCATGTCGTTGATCCCGATTCATCAACCAACCTAGTCGTTTTCGAGTTTTGTTCAAAGTTGACAACAGCAAGCCATAACATAATCGTACATATCGGACTTAATAGAAGTTGCATTATCCAGACAGGGAATGTAAAGTTTTACCAATGCTGAAAAATTGAAGAAATCAAGCTGGGATTGCGTTTAATATTACGAGAATTGTTTCGTACTTTTTATTCTTCGCCCTCTTACAAATGATCGGTCATTTGTGTTTACATAACTGATATCAAAAATAGCTGCGATGACAAATTTGTCCATGCACGACATATTTTCTTAACAAATGATTCATATGTTTCCAACAAATAACCCATTTAATACGACTATGTTGAAGTTAAGAAAGCGGGGTTTTTCGGTATCTCAATGTAATAGTTTTCATGTGTGCTGATGGGGTCCCGATGGTGGGTTCCAAGGGCAATGGTGTAAATTGATGGATCGATGTGCAATTTTAGGTATAAACAAAAAGATGCTATGGATTTTTCGTACAAACGTTTGATTGATGAGAGCAAGTGTACGAGAGCGATTTCTGATCATCATTTAATGATAAGTAATACACACTAGCCAATGGCATTCGAGTAAAAGCAACCAGATTCCCACCAAAATAATGTTTTTACCTCAGAAACAGGATTCAATCCTTGGTTTATGCGACACGACCCAGACTTTTCAAATGTTCATAAAACCAACCGTCTCTGTTTGGCACACATTGTCAGACACTCACCCATAAAATTGGCCCACAATATTCAATGAATTTGTGAAATTTGAATAATTTTCTTTTGAGCTTTTCGATTGCGATCGCTCGTGTGTTTCTTATAATAACGGGATTACTGCGGCTCGCAGCTGTGTAACGCACTTAGTCATTTTAAATCATCTACAAACTAGGGCTTCTGACACATATGAAGATATCTTAATATCAATGACGCTCACACGAGCTGACAGGTAATACGCTGAGCTTGTACGAAGGCTTAGATCTTTAAAGGGCGTGGTCTTGATGCATTGCTTGTTCAATCAATTACTTCAGCATTTAGTTACAACAGTTCCCAAAGCCGAAAAATGCACGTTATGAGAGGTAATAAACATCTCAGTATCTAATTGAAGTCTGATATTTCTGGCCCACTAACATCAAAACTATTTCGTATGGTTCCCCATATATTAACACCATACGCTTGTTGCGCATTAGCCCATAGCACATGTCTGACAATGGTGACACTAAAACGCAACGCTTGATGAGGATATCTACCTCAGGTATCAGTGGTGAAAAGGTATGCACGAATATTTGCGACAGCATTTAATCTTTGAGTATAATTATGGTGCAAAACAGCACTTCTTGCAGTTATATTGACCATACCTTGAAGCAAAGATTGCGCAACAATATCGAGTCAAAACTATAGTCCATTCATTGTCGCATACTGTGTACAGAATGACAGTCCAGTAATTGATGCCCAGAACAATATTAAACATGAACCACCATCTGCTGGCTGATGCGGACAAATTCACCAGGGTAACAAAATATTCCCAACTAATTGTGAATGCTTCAGTGAGATTTGAATGACTCGAAATTCTCACTAGAATTCTATGCTGCAGCTGTCTGCCATAAATGCATGTTCTGGTATAAAACAAGACAGAGAGCCATAACATTATGTGTCGGTTGATGTCATGGCATTCACTTCCGATTGCACATTATCAAATACTGGGTCATGGGAAATCCGAACTTAATAATATCCGACCATTATAAGAAAGTGTCAAAAAGTGCAATGCACAGCTGCTGCGGCATAAAATGTAGCCGATAATATATACGAGGCGCGTCCATCTATTCAAATTACCAGGGCATCATACTGTACCAACGATAAAACTAGCACCCACTCAGGCCACTTGTGGCAACGCTTTTAAGCTTAAAGCTTCCAACAAGCTCATTGTATATGCTAGTATATATTTCGCAATGTGTCTGTGCTTAGGTGCCAATGGATATAAACAGTACTTGAGCAAATCTCTGAGAGTATTACAAAAATAAGTAGAAAAAAGAGCGCTTGGTGCTGAAGGAACCAAAGTACCAATCCAGTTACCCATTATTGCAGTGTGAAAAAATCCTTCCAATGTGTACACTAGCGCAGTACATTTTGAAAAAAACTTGTGCGTCTATGAGCTGCAACTTTCCGTCCAACACGCATTGTAACGGAGCGATGTGTTCTGTATATAAATATATTGCATTACGCAGTCAACTGCTAATGGATCCTATGTTATATAGTTGTGAAGTAGTGGTGTTGATAGGGAATCAGTAAAGCAGCACTTGTTAAATTCACAAGAACGGAATACTATTTGTGATGACACATTTGTGAACTAACAAGTATTTTCCCGCAGAACTTCTGATTGTTTGTCTATAATCTATATCATGATAAGTAATATACCATTGCTACACTGGATACTTTTCGTCATTTAAACTGATTTTATATTTGGCTATACCCTATATATATATATATATATATATATATATATATATATATATATATATATATATATATATATATATATATATAATATATATATATATATATATATATATATATATATATATATATATATATATATATATATATATATATATATTTATATATCCATATATATATTGTTACGAATAACATTAAGAATGGAATTATGTTTTTCTTTTTCTTTTATTTCCGTGTGCTTGACGCGTGATACGGTACGAAACGGTATGATACGATACGTTACGGTTAAACTGAAAAACACATTGTACAACAAATCAGATCTTTAAATTGCAGCAATGAATTTGCATATAAATTTAGCCCTGGGCGATAATATAGATCCGACACACAAAAACAATAAAGTTTGACATAAACTAATGAAATATAATAAAAGATTGTTCTTGCCACGCTGGGAACATATAATAAATCACTAGATTATTCAGCCTACAGATATACCTAAAGCACATGGCTTCGTCTTCCGCACTCAGCAAAAACTCCTCTCCTAAACATCAAGTCGTGACTTCATGCCTTTTTACATTCCCACATTTAGCCCATTCCCTACCATCCATTACTTTATTTACCTCATATCCTACCCTCCGTTACATCCCGGCCCCTATGATGCAACTAGAGAGCATCATACTAAACGAAGAGGACGGTTTCAAAAAATTCCTGAGTACATAACACACATGACTGGCTACTCATACTTGAATGCCATGCAGAATCAGATCAAAACTCAGAATACACTTGCAGGTTATACATTGTACCCCTTAACTATGTTAGGCAATAGCCACTTTTGCCTTTCCTGTAGAGATGGGAGATATTCTTTAAGCCAACGACTCCAGAACACATCACTGAAGTAATTCACCTGCATCCACTTGCGTCGATAGAGATCCTGTAGGAAGAACTTCCCAGGCGGCAGAGAGGGGTCAACCTTAAGAAGTAGAAGATGATTTTGCGTAAGTGGCCTGGGGTCGGTGGGATCCTCTAAGAGCTTAGTCAAAGGTCTGCCATTGAAGATGCTTTCTACATTACACATCAAAGTGCTCAGGATTTCATCGGTAAGGGTTTGTTCACCACCAAGTCCAAGGATGAGAGCCCGCAGTGTGCTGATCTGTCTTTCCCACACGCCACCCATGTGAGAGGCAGCTGGCGGGTTGAACAACCATCTAACAACAGGTAGCCATGGATTTGTTCCTGGTTCTACTCTTTTAGGGCATCTGAAAGTTCTTTGCGTGCCCCGACAAAGTTTGTTCCATTGTCGGATCGTATCACACGAGGCTCTCCTCGTCGAGCTCTGAACCTCGGCAAAGCTTGTATGAAGGTATCCGTCCCTAAGGAATAAGCCACTTCGATATATATCTTCAGGCAGGTCAGACATCTGCTGAGATTCGGTTGGCGATTTGCCAGACACTTACTGAGGATCCGTTTCACAGTTGTACGCCCTTTCGGGGGCCAAAACCTTTGACGTACTTCGGTAAGGACTCTCTCCACGCCACTGTGACCATACACAATATGGTAATGGTTGATGATGAACTCAGTTACTGAGTGGTCCTTAGGAAGAATAGCTGGATGACGACCAGTGAATGTTAAAGGAGCACGAGCCAGACGTCCTTCAACACGAAGAACACCCTCGTCATACACAAGAGACAGTTTGGCCATCGACTTCAGATGCATCTTTGAAGGGAAAGCATGACTTTGTATATAGGTAAGTAGCGCTTTCTCAGATACTTCCATCTCCCATACAGTTGAATAGCCTTCAGCAGTAACTGGTATCTTGCGAAGATAGTCCTTGATCCTGAGTATCCATGCTACAGCCCTTTTGAGCTTTAAGTTCTTAGACCTTTCAGTTTCAGGGAGAGACCTGAGCACCACCCTAGAATTTGAAACAAACTTAGCGAGCCTGAAGCCACGGACGGCAAGCAGCTCACGAAGTTCCCGAACAAGGCGAATGGCTATCTCTGTGGAGGGCACTGACTTGAGACAGTCATCTAAGTAAAAGTTCTTGTCAATGGTCTTTACTGTCTCAGGATCAAACCTATCGCCCAAATCATCAGCGATCCTCTTTAAGGCGTAACTTGCACAACTGGGGCTCTAAACGCCCCCGAAGAGGTGAGCAGCCATACGGTATTTCCTTGGCTCCTAGATGGATCATCCTCATTCCACCACAGGAAGCGCAGAGCGTCTCGGTCTTCTTTAAACACTCGCACCTGGTTGAACATTCCTTCTATGTCAGACATTACAGTTATAGGTTCCTGACGAAATCTCAGCAGCACCCCAATAAGCTTGTTGGTCAGATCCGGTCCGTTATGCACACTTTCATTGAGTGACGTGCCTTTGCAGCGCGCAGCACCATCGAACACCACACGCACTTTGTCTTTCTTTCTAGGATGGGTCACAGCTTGATGTGGTAGATACCAAACATATCCATCCACTTTGGTCACATCTTCTTCTGGTACCTCCTCGGCATATCCCTTTTCCATGGTTTCGTTTATGCTGTGTGTGTACTTCTGTTTCAGATTGACATCTTTGAGCAGCCTTTTTCCTAGAAGACTCAGTCGGTGCTTAGCCATCCCTAAGTTATCCGGCAAACAAGGGGGTCGGTTCTTGAACAGTATGCTCATAGAGTAGTGACCTCCATCCACGTGATGGATTCTTCCCATTGACTAATGACCTTCCTATCACTGATGGATAATGATGGACCCTCACGTCCGGAAGGATCATCACGTCTCCAGAACTTCTCTACTTGCTTGTTCAAAGCGAGGTCCACATAGTGGCTGGTGTACTCAGAGTTTCGCTTATCATGTCTTGCTAATGGTCCGTTGATTCCCCAGCCTCAAAGGGTCCTCACTGCAAACGGTTCACCAGCACCTCCTTCACGGGTTTCAAGGTGTATAAGTAGGTCAGGGTTGTCTTGTCCAATAAGGAGGTCAACTGCTGTTACATCTTCCTCTGGTATGCGTAGATCTTCTAGATGTGGCCACATGGCTAGCTCATCTCTAGTCACAAGACTGTTTATCTTGATGTTAAGGCTTGGTCTTGTCAACACCTTGTTCAGAGAGTGAATGGTCTCATCAGATAGGTTTCTGAGCTTAAATTCGGCTGACTTTCACTGCACTTCTGTGGCTCGCTGATTGACTGTAGTAAAGGAAGCTTTTAAGGTTTGCGCAGGAAGTCCAAGTCTCTTCACAAGTCTATCTATACGCAGGGTGCCATTTGAACAGTTGTCGTGGAACGCATATACCTCAACGTAGCCTCCACTAGCATCCTTTACCAGAACCGGCTTGATAGGTAACGCCACTTTCCCATGGTTTACAATCGTAGTCGCTGAGATGACTTTCTGTTGGTTTGATTGGTCAGGTAGTTCTGGCTGCGAAGCAGTAGCTGATTGTGATCGAGAATGAGTGCTCGAGCCAGCAGGTCTAGGGAAATGCAGCCATCGGTTATGCTTCTGGCCACACCCTTCAATGCTGCACGTCCACGATCGAGGGAAATCCCTGCCTTTGTGACCATACTGAAAGCAGTTAACGCACAGATTGCTTTTCTGGACGAAGCTTAGCCTGTCTTTAACTGACATTGCACGAAATCCTGAGCACTGGTTCAGGAAACGACTTGCTCTACATTTGGGACATTTGTAGTTTGTAGTCTTCCTTTGATCATTGACAGCTGAAGTAGCATCATTAGCGAAAGTGGTCCTCCTGGGGCCATGTCTATCGAGCTTCTGTAGTTTTGAGGTTTGGTTACTTTCTTTGGCGGTTTGCGAGTTGTCGATGTATCCAAATACAGGGTCAGACCTTTCCCTTACCAACTTGTAAATAAAGTCCACGATGTCTTTTAGTGAGATGCTCCTTTTCTCTTTTTCCTTTATTGAACAATTCGATAAAAAAACAAAACTTTGCAGCAATAGCCTTCACGCTTGTGCGTGTCTCCATCTCCTGCAGATGTCCCATGGTGATGAGTGTCTCTCTGCAGGTTCTCAGGTCATCTGCAAGGCTTTGTAACAGTTTCAGATCCTTGACCTTTAGCCTGTTCAGAATCCTATTCATCCAAGCTTGTGAAATCACCTCATCATTGCCATATCTCTCCTTCAGAAGTTTTCGAGCCAGCTTGTAACCATCTGCAGGATCTTTAACGAGGCAGCATTGAAGGAGGCTGTTGACATCCTCAGTACAACTCTGGATCAGGGTGTTCAGCTGTGTGCCTTCATCAATAACCTTGTTCGCTACTGCATAATCAAACGAACTCATGAATGGCCAATATTTAAGTGGATCACCATTAAACTTTATGAGATCTATCTTGGGTGCATGTAGGTTGTCCACTATATATTGTTACCGCGATCTTGACTCTCCTGAAGGCTCTTCATCGTGTCGGCTAGGATCAAGTTTTAATCGTCACTGTGTACTCTAGACATTCCTCCACACGACTCGGCTCCGCGGCGTCGAAGACTTGATGTCATGTTGCACCTTCTGCAAACTTTGCATTTCGAGTTCCATTTCTTGGACATACTGCTGATGTTCCAGCTCCAATTCCCGGCGCTGTGTATCGACTTTGAGTCGAAAGTCTTCCATTTCCTTTATCTTCTTCTCTTGATCTGGCTCCAATGTGGATGTTTCCTCGTCTAACTCATCGGCTTCTGTTGTGCCACGATCATCAGCCATCCACTGGGCAACACTATTCTTAAAATCATCAACTTGCCAGCAGACTGCGTCAGCATAAGTCTGCGATTCCTTTACATCAACTTCATCCACACGAGTTTGGTGGAAGAGAGAGTGAATGTCCATAAATTTTCGACAGGCATCATCTAGAGCTGTCAGCAGTTTTTCTACATCAGAAGCATTTCTTTCATCTGTCATCAGGTCGCTGCCTTTATTTATAATCTTGGTTATGTTGCCCTTCGATCCCGTGTTTAACTTTAATGTTACGAATAACATTAAGAATGGAATTATGTTTTTCTTTTTCTTTTATTCCCGTGTGCTTGACGCGTGATACGGTACGATACGGTATGATACGGTACGTTACGGTTAAACTGAAAAACACTTTGTAAAAGAAATCAGATCTTTAAATTGCAACAATGAATTTGCATATAAATTAGGCCCTGAGCGATAATATAGTTGACATACAGCAGGTAAGAAACACAAAACAATAACGTTTGACATTAACTAATTAAATATAATAACAGATTGTTCTTACCACGTTGGGAACATATAATAAATCACTAGATTATTCAGCCTACAGATATACCTAAAGCACATGGCTTCTTTTTCTGCACACAGCAAAAAATCCTCTCCTACACATCAAGTCGTGACGCCATGCCTTTTTACATTCCGACATTTACCCCATTTCCTACCATCCGTTACTTCATTTACCCCATATCCTACCGTCCGTTACATATACATATATATATATATATATATATATATATATATATATATATATATATATATATATATATATATATATATATATATATATATATATATATATATATATATATATATATAAATAAATATGTATGTATATATATGCATATACACATATATATATATATATACTGTATATATATATATAGATATAGTTCTATATATGTTAATTTAAATGTACAAATATATGTATATACATCTCTTAACATATATATATATATATATATATATATATATATATATATATGTATATATATAAATATATATAACTATATATATATATTTACATATGTACATACATACAAATATATATAATGATATCAATATATATATATATTAGCACGAACGCGAGCTTTGGAGGACAAAAAACGCCAACCTTTCGTAGACTTGGGTCCACGAAAGGATGTACCGAAAGATATATATATATATATATATATATATATATATATATATATATATATATATATATATATATATATATATATATATATATATATATATATATATATATATATATATATATATATATATATATATATAATGTCGTTATCAATGCAAATATCACCGTATCTCCTTTTGGACAGCAACATCAGAGAAACTGAAGTCAAGGGTCGCGGAACTGAAGGTTGCGTCAAACGATAAATAAGAATTGGATTATTGTTTAAGTTTGAGTCGCATGGGTGCTGCTCTTACATTGTTATTGTCATTGTAATGGCAACTGTTTCAATAACTTTGATAACAAATCACAGACATATGTGAAGAAGATGTATATGATGCGACATTTGTAATCAATTAATGCAATGATATTCTATAACAGTTTCTCGTGCACAAATTGCGGTGGAAGATAGTTGCCTGTATTGTACTATGTTGATATGAAGTTGCCCCAATGTGACGTACGATGCACTATGTGTAATTTTGTTGTTCCTATGGTTAGCCTAGTACTCTCGTCCTTGTTGCAGCCAATAAGCCCGTTCTATCTGTAACAAATACCAAATGGAACATCAGCTGAGCACATACAAAAACATATTGATGAGTTGTAGTCCCCTTAAACACGCTCTTCTCTAGTATCTTAACTAAGACAATCAATGTCAATGCGACACAACACATACGCAGAACGAATTGTTGTTGGTTATGCACGTTAACGTTCATGCGTTGTGCAATCTGTGCGTTTTACTGCATGGGACTGGCAAAGCGTCCCATATGTGCAAAGCGTCCCATATGTGCAAAGCGTCCCATATGTGCAAAGCGTCCCATATGAATAAGCGAGGCTAATCCGGCGAATCTTCAGAGATTTGCTGCTATCTACCTAAAAACATGCTTCTATATTGCTGACTAGAATGGATCATTTGTTACCCTGTAATGAAACGAAGTATAATCGCCCTCCTTTAATGTAGGTATAGAGTGCTGTTCTGGCCTTTTTGGCTGGTTCTTAAAGCGTGTAGGCCTGGTGATTGTCCTACTCGTGACTTGATGGGAGGTAAAATGATGAGTGGTTTGATGTCGTTACATCATTTGGTTTATACACGCAATTAATGGGAAATAACTAGCTATCAACACACCCTCTTAATAAACGGAGCATATCGACTGCAACCGTCTCTTATCTATGAACAATCAAGCATTACATATCCTCAGAGCATCAACACTCACAGTAAAAATAACATATTTTGATGCTGCTATGGGTCGCTGTGACAGAAATGATAGTGTGAGTCCCTATGGACGCATGTTGTGTATATTTGCTGAGCAGGGCCGTCTTTAACGGTAACAAATGGGTTCTGTATATTAATTACTCATTTGTGCTGGGAATCGGTGTCATTCATTTCCTTTACGATAAAGGGTGCATTATTTTTGATACAGCGAAAAGCATTTCAGTCACATTTACGCGACGTTTCCACGTACCTGAGAATATGGAATATTATTTATTTTGTTGGCTAATATGAATACCTATTGTGATATGTATTAAATCATTTTGTTAGTTTTTGCAAGTATCAACGCGTTGTGCACACCTGCCGTTTTCTCATCAACACCCTAAGTGTCCTGCTAGCCGATATTGTTCCAGTGTGTAATTTTTGTACTCTTCAATATCAAATAAGGTGGAGTTACCTTTATGTCATAAGCCTCACAGTGACAAAAAGTATACAGGATATCCCAGGAAAGCGAATCGCTTTTATTTCTATCGCATTATTTGTCTAAGAAAATTCCAAGATGCCCGTAGAGAACTGATAAAACATCTCCAATTCACGTAACAGCTCGCCGGTTGCTGATACGCCAATCGAATTTCCCCCTCTACAGAGCTGTATGGTGTTGTCAAAAATAGAGCACGCTGAAATATTCAATAGCGTCCTCACCGCTGGGTAGTCGCTCTAACGCATAGAACAAGCATCGCAAACAAATTGCTGCCATTCAGAGCAACAGCGCTTTTACTTCTATTTCGAGGATATCAACAGATAATTTGGTGTTTTTATCATATCATTATTGCATATATTGTTTGATTTGATTTGCATTTGTGGTCCTTTGATCAATACTAAAGTACGTGAATGATGCTTAACCCTATTGATCTTGCTAATTAGCTACTAAATGTCACAGGGTAAATGCATCGCCTCTATCACTGCTGTGCTTCTTCGGAAACATTCCATAACAGTACAGACACACACTTGACTGGCATATTGACAAGGGTGCAAGCACATTTGTTGGGTGAGGTTGATTACATATCGCTTCTCTATTTGAATAGTGGTAAGGAGACATGAGGTTTATTGGGCGTACCTGTTTGTTATTTATTCTGAGGTGCACCATACAAGGTTACGAGTCAATCACAGTTTTAATGTAAATGAGTCCAGAGCACCATCGCCATGACCATTCTTATGACAAAATGCTAAATCCTTCCCCAACAGGACGATCGTCGACGCAATAGACAATCGTTGCGGCTTACCGCAATAATCGTCCATGGGTCTTGTGAGAAATCTATGCATGTTTGACATACATTTCCCTTCTTACAAGTCCAGCAAAGCATGCAATAAAATTGATCACGAGGGCGATTGTGGTTTTGCCTGGAATGATGATGGCAAAACATTAATATATGCGTCAGGAATAATGCCAGTATGATCAAAATTGTGCAATTTTTTTCCAAGGAGATGTTACAATGATGCTCAGTCCATTAGCAGGGGTCCCACATATAGGTTTATTGGTATAAGAATTGAATAAAAGACTGCATGATACGTTAATCGGCCGTGCTGTCTTTACGTGGACGCATATATATCTCGTTTGCCACAAATGTACCATGAATGTGGGTTGCACATACGATGCATGAAGATTACACTTGTTGTTCTGTGTTCGGAACACTAATGTCATATGGGAACAGTTCACTGCCCCAGAATTAACACTGCATTCATATTTTGGTTTTATATGTCTGTTGGGCGTTGCTGTGGTTGTGCAGCTCGACTGAGCTCACCGACCACTGCGTTATTAATTCATATTTGTTGCGTCCGCCTAATTGATATGCCAAAGCACAAATTAGGTAGCATTTGACTCTTTCCAAAGGTATCAACGCTTTATCCGGCTAATTATTGACTGGCACCCCGAGGTTTATGAGGACATCATTCATGCGCTAAAAATACCGAAGTAATAGTAGTCGGTGCCTTGTGAACAGCTGCGCAGCTGTCGACCGTACTATCAAAAACTGCAGTATCCTTAAAACTATACGAGTGTACAAAGATATACAAATTAATAAAAGTGAAAATACATGTATAAAACCAAATATATATACATATATATATATATATAAAATATATATATATAATATATATATATATTCATCATATGTATAGAATATATATATATATATATTTATATATATATATATATTTGTATATATATATATATATATATATATATATATATATATATATGATATATATATATATATATATATATATATATATATATATATATATATATATATATATATATAAACGTCTAAGCTGTTATCAGACTAAACCATTAGCTTTGGTTGTCTAGACCACAATGGGCATTGCAATTCGTTGTCTAAAGAAGAAGCGTTGCCGAAGAGAACCCGACCCGATGTGAAAAGTACAGCATTGAATTCACTCGGAACGCCATTAGCTGCTCAGTAGATAACTGTAGTCAGATTAAATATTGAAGGCACGTAACCCAATATTACAACAAGCAGATTGAGGCAGCCAGCAATCAATATGGATTAAGATATATTGACGATCATATGCCCTCTTGCATCTCTCTCATTCATTCATATCATACTTACAGATACTTACTGAAACATTTCAGTCGATCCACAACATCCTGAAATGTACAAGGCGGAGTTATACAAAAATGGCAGAACGCATGGAATGTACTAATTACCAGAGTTCTCTTCATTTTAGACAATAAGGCTAGAAACACTTCCCTGTTTTATAAAAAAAAGCACTGTAAAGCAAAAATGGAAAGATTTTGATAAATGACTAACAACTAATTCTTCGTCAATGCGCTCTCTTGCATGCTTTTGTAGGATAACTTTTGGCTTGGAGGCAAGTCCACCCTGTGATCGATTCACAGTTTTGAAGACATTCACGTCAAAGACAATTTGATCGCTGATTTCATCTTCCAGTTTTATCTGCATGGATCGGGTCCACGATAAGTTTGTCACGATCTTGCGCGTGATCGCCCTGAATCGGTTTTTGCCGTTTAGGCCTGCAGCAATCTGAATAAAGCATAAATCGTTGATCAATACTTCATCGCTGTATTACTATTATGTCATCTTGTATAGGTAAATTCCTCACTCTCAAAATATTGAATGAGTTATATTGAATTGTTATGATTATAATTACATTGGATTTTAGAAAAGAAATGATAGATATACCTAAATCTGTATACATCTATACGGTGCTGAATGTAGATCGGGAAAGTGTCCAGACTTTATATTTCCTATCGGTTCGCATTTGAATGCCACAGTGAAGGACCATAATTATTTTTTATATACATATTCGAACAACACGTATCATTAGTGCACGGTTGAGAGCAAGTGAGGAAAATTACGACAAATTACAAAGATCATTGAAATTACCTCTATAACCGGGGAGTTGGGTGACGAAGTGGAGACCAATCCGCTGTGGTCGCCTGGAGATTACTCCCTCTATCCAGAATCGGGCTGGATAAACAACGGCTCATCGTGAACCACAGATTTCCGTTGTAACTTCCGCAGATCGCTCAAGAGATCATCGTCATTTTGCTCCTTGCCATCGTCCGCGCGTCGACGATTCTACTTGGCCGACGAGGCGGTACCGTGGATTCAGGTCGCAGTTTGGTTTCATCGCGAATTGTTGACCTTCGTTTGTCTTCGACTTCTTCCATGTGGTTCAGATGGATATGAAAAGAAGCCTGGGCCATGACTGACTCCACTTGGGCGGCGATGAGTGAGCCCTTCGAGTCTACACGCGGAAGAACGCTTGGCGATGTGACAGAGGCCATAATATTGTCGTCCATGGCTTGATGACGGACGATTGGATGCAGTCAATGTATTCACTTGGGCTTATTCTGCGACATGCAGATATGCCTACGTAATTACATCTCCATGGTAACGTTTTATGCATTGTATGTTTGGTGATGCAATTGTCGACAATAATTATTATGTATATTGCAGTATTTTGATAATAAGATGATTGTTATTGTGCCATGTATTTCTAACACACGAACTAACAGCGTCTGAAAGTCGGCGATGATTATTTAAGTTGTTGAAGTGGCTTCTCTCGTAGTGAGATCAGTAATCGTCCTTCCTTTCCTTACAATTACAAACCTTCACATTACGAATGAAGCCTTACTCTATTATAAAATTGATTGATTCAAGAAGAATGGCATGTGAGAAAAATGTTTTATCCGGGTTACGAATCTGTTACAAACATGCATATAACACCAGCTAGAACTACGCTTGATACCTCTGCATGGGTGGAAAATGAGAATCGATCATGAGTTTGTCTGTGATTTAAGAACGGTCTCAATCGACGATGTTCTCAAACCCATTGCACGGAGACCTTTTGGGTTCTTGTTCAATATGTTCATTCAGTTCGGATTTGAGGTCCTTTGTGAATATGCCCCCCGTGTGCGCTTGGGGGTTACCATTTTAATACCGCCATCATTAACACAACATTTCTATTTGTATATTGTAGCTGTGCTAAGAGTGCCTAACTCGCGCCTGTCAAACTATATGGACACCACCCGTGATCAGTGCGCTGCGTTGTCATAAGGTCTCTTAAAATCACATGAAATTTTATTATCAATAAAAAGACCAATCAAAAGGCTCAATATCTTCAGCGGCAGGCCCCGTGTATCACCCATCAGCATTCTCATCGCTTGTCAAGTCGGTCGGTAGCACCTGGTCAGAATGAGCCCACTGCTCCTAGCTTAGCTATAATCTCTTTCTTATAACCGCTTATGTTACATAAATCGATGTTCCACTATATGGTGATGAAATCACAGCGGTCTGCCTAAAATGCCTGCCATCAGTTTTAATCCATGGACATTATAAGCCAATGCCATTAGCAACCCCAGTTATAACAGAGTGTTAACGGGTCACATATGCACTCCAAAGCGAACACAATTTACCCTCTCATGCACAACGAATATATAGTTCAAACCGATGCTACCTCTAGTGAGTTGAATTGGATATGAAAAGACATTTTACCTTTATCTGATATAGATATTCGCTGGCTTTATCACAGACACCCTACTGAATTATTTCACAAGAATCAACTACAGATGTATAGTTCATGTGATTAACACCATTGTCTTTGTATATATATAGTTCACACAAAACATTGTTTTATGCGAGACTTAGCAGAGAATAGGAATAATCGTGATCAATGGATAGATTTTTGGTCTAATCATATCCATTAAAAACAAACAACGTTTACGGCTTACGAATATCGTAATATGTATGTAGCTTATCAATAGACTAAGCCTGAGGCATTTTGAGAAGCCAATCTCCTCCTAATTACAGTACTATTAATTGTAGCAAAATGTTCCCGATTTCCCTTTAGACTCCGGCTATCTGCTGCTCTGGTCACGCGATACATCAGTTAAATAATCTGCCGCTGTTGGCATTATACATTAGTTGGGCGCTGTTCTGTAAAACAACTAGGGCAAATAGCATAAAGCATGGCCGAATGACCCTATCATTCGCCAATCTTTGATTACAGCAAAAGGTAATGTCAGGTTGTTGGTTGGTGCACATTGCATGGGACGTGTTACAAGCGTGAGTGCATTTTGTTAAGTTACCATACGATAAACAACGTTTCTGACATTATCACGAAAACAATTCCTTGTGCTGAGCAGGATAGATCAACGCCCTGCCGCTGGATGTCATTGGTTGTATATGAATAACCGCCGACGATTGCTTTATGTTACGCACTCTTTATGGAGTGTGCTATGAGTGGGCTAAACGATAATATCATTTGTTTGCCAGCTTAACTTGGATCAGCACTAATAAATGTGACACTTTCAACAAAGTGGAACATGGATGGTATCACAACTGCGTTGATAGCTAATTGACTTCCTGGGAGTCTCCTGCGAATGAGGACACGCTCATAAAGCCATCAGTAAAGAGTCGCGTTTCTTCGCCTTTAATATGCATCCGCAGATTAGAAGTTGTGTCTTAATAAAGGTATCTGCAGCTGAAATATTAACTACAATTTGCAACATGATGGGTAATGGAATGTTTATGTAGAATAGGTTTCATTTGTGCACTATCAATTCACAGCGCACATGCAAAAACAACTCACGACCAACATCAATTTTCTGCCGTGCATAGACACTGGTCATTCAGTGGCCAAGGTTGTCAAGATAATCAACCCAAATAACATTCAGAAGGAACACGGTCGACGAGCCCTGACCTCCAGCTAATTCAAATAATGATAAATCTAAAAGGATCTAATTGAATCAAGACTCATCGGTTGATGGCATACAATCATATCACCCGCAACTCATAACACGTCTAACTTTTCGAAACGCAGTTATTTGATTTGGCCTGTCAAGCAACCATCTCGGTGAGCTCATCAACGATGCATACAAACTTTCTGATAAATGGTAGGTTATACAGAAATGCCGCCAACAACTGAGAGGTGAATGAAAATGGAATCTGATAGGCGACACACAAACAATACCGGCTTCAATGGCAGAAATGATAGAAAATGCAATCAAGATATAATTGATATGTATGAGAATATTTATATATATAAAATTCAATATTTGCTAGCAAGTACATATATTTATGTATATATACACGTAATTATATATAGATATGTATATATATATATATATATATATATATATATATATATATATATATATATATATATAATACTGATATAGTATACATATATATATATATGTATACATATATATTTACCTGTGTATTTATCTGCATCTACTATAAATATGATATATATACAATTACACATGCATTCATCGCGTTATAATTGCCGCATGATGTGAACTTTGTTCCCATAAAAGCGCTTCCCTGCTGTCTTGAATGCCAGCTCTTATGGTACCTCATTTATTTACTACTAATTACTATTGTCGAATATTAATATAGACAATTAGTCTTTTGTGTTTGATTATGGTAAAATATATTGGACCACTGCTTTGCTGAATATGAGGAAGAAATATTGCTTTATAGGTTAATGACATCCTGCAGTATTCACACCACACTGTGGAACCGACACAATAGGAACCCTGCGTCACTGTCCAACATATTGGAAATTCTGCATCAATCACTGGATTGTATGCTTATTTTATACAGGAATTATAATAACACGCAAATCCAAAATACTGCGAGAGTCAGGAATCCATATGCTAGTTATAATTTCATTGGTGATAATTGTATGCAATTTCAATGTATGAGATTAAAAGGCACGTCAACAATACTGGCAGCATATTCTAGATTAGCGTACGTACGATTTACAGATGATTTTATTCGTAACTGACTCATACCTCAATTCAACCTCTGCGTCAGAGTCAATTTCCTGCTTTGCTGCTGAATACCATGCATGTTTTTCTTATCTGTACATCTTCCTTCCATTTTGTCATTGGTGGCTCATCGGTGATTGATTTGCTACAAGAGCAACTAATCATAAAGGTGAATCAGACAAAACGTTGACGCATGAACCAAGAATAATCAACGATGATGCATTCAGTTAGAACGACAATGGCTGCTTACAATTGAATTTGGCCTATACAGGTATTCTTCATATCAAACCTTCATGTACGAATGTCAAGTGAATAGAAACTCCCCCGAGAGATTGTTCAATAACCGAGGGTCACGCTCGACCGACATCCAGGGTTGACAATGATATACACTAGTCTTTATAACTATGGGGCCGCAACTCACAATGACTCAAATCGTTTGACACGAACCGTTACCTAATGACCATAGAAGTGCATCGTGAATTCGACGATCAGTAAATCACATCACTCAACTGTGTAATTATACCACAGATTCATCAGGTGAGATATATAACACCTCATTATCGTGCTATTGAGTCTTTAATAGCAAGTAATTAGCCTCTTACTCTCTGGTGTTTAACCCCCTCTGGCGCTCTCTCCGTTCGCATTCCTCGCGCACCCTTTTCCTGTCTCAGCTTACCTCCCCTAGGGTTTACGACTTCCATGGTCGTTTATACCCGCGCGTGGTCACTCTCAGCTGAACCTGGACTTCATTTAGCCCAATAAAGCGTGTGTATGCACCGGCCTTCCGGTAAGTTAATAGCCACTTACTTTTCTTTCGGTCTAACAAGTTGATGGCTCTGTTTGTTTTCAGGTGATCCGGTATAACAGGTGGTGGTGGGTAGCCGATCACGTGATCCGCGATTGGGTTCACAAAGACGGTCAAATTTGTTACTGCCTCCACACTCGAGTCAGGTTGTTGATTCTGGGCGTAGGTCAAGTCTGTTTGTGTTATTTCACGCATAGCCCTGTCAAAATCGTCGTTATTCCGTAGAGGTGACGAGTGAAAATAGCGCATTTCTTCTGTTTCTTTGTTGCATAATAAGAATCCATAACTCCCGTTAATTTTAAAGGTTGAATCGCATTCCTCAAATATATTTTGGTTGAGGTTGGGTACATCTTCAGATAAATTATAGTTGTAAAAAAGTTTGCAGTCTACCACATCGCGTATGAGTCCGAATAGCTCTTTCATTAGCAGCCAACATGTCGACATAATCATCGATAATCTGTCAATATAAAGATCACCCAATGTCATTAAGCTTTTCGTCACAGCACAGGGTGGGGGTCGAAAGATATCAAGGGTACTCCCCTGTAACTCCAACTGTATATTCGAAATGCTTGTAATAAACTTCCTTGCTCATCCACATCGCTTCTCTAAATCCGGGTTTTTCAACGTCAGTTCGATTAAATCAGGATAATTTGAAAGGTAAAATATCGATTTTTCACAATCAGTAGAAATAAAATGATTTTTATAAATGTGCTCCATCGTTGCTATTTGGAAATATTTCAGAAGAAAACTATTTTGAAGTAAAGTTACTCTATTTGTAACCCATAACTCCACCCCCATTTTGAGAAATATCCAATGATCAAGTTTTAACCCACCTGTCGTTATATTCTCAATGAGAGTTAGAACACTCTTCAACTTAAATGTATTCAGTATATGATGACAAGTCTCCTGTCATTTTCCCTCGTATGTAATTGAATACTCATATACTAGTATGTTCCATTCACATGAAAACTCCAATCTACCGACATACTGCCCAAAGCAGCGTTATAGCGCTTTCACTTGTCAGTGAACTCCAATCTGTCAACAATATGGTCGATTATCACCCCATTACCACCCTAGCGGAAATTAACGTTCATCTACAAACTCTTGAGCACCTGCTGACATGCAGTATTACTTTACTTACCTAAGGTCAGCAGACGGAAACACCTTCCGAGAAGAGTTAATATACGATTCAATATATCACCTCAAGTCATGGGATAGAGGAAGTTAATAGCTACTAATAACCTCGTAAAGACCGTCTTCATATTAAGAGAAACGGGTGAATACTCACGCCAAGCTATTAACTTCTTCTATTCCATCACAGTGCTCGGTAACTGTGGATCCATCATCATCATGCGTGGAAGACTTCGATCGGATATCCTATCTACCCTCCACAATCGTCAGTTTATTAATTTACCTGCCAATCAAAGTGATGAAGCCAAGGTCATCTACCTTGGTGGCCCTTTCAAGTACAAGGTCGTTGCGGGGTCGGCGACCACGGCTTTGGAAGTAGCCCGGCAGATCAGCGCCACATTGTTAGACCAGACTCCGATCTGAAAGCCGCTGAGCTGGCCGTCGACCATGTCAACAGTGGCAGAACCCTTGGCGACTACCAGTTGCGTATGATACCCTACAATACTATGGTAAGTATGACGCGATCTCGTGAAAGCACAGTTACATGGCACGGTGATATCTATATTGAGCAGCTGCATACGCACCATGGTCCACTTTGACTGCAATAGTCACGCAATTATCCATTTCTGCCATTTCTTGATTTCATCCATTTCCTTTTCCAAATCAATCTAAAATCTACCAAGAGAAATAAGACATGTAGCAGGACAAAAATATTGTTATGAAGACGGGTAGGGTCTGAATTATGTGTGTTTCAACAGAGCACATCCAGGCAAGCACTTTTCCCCTGTGTCTGTCTGTGGTATTCCTTAAGGTCGCTTGTCATATCGACGACGTCGTTCACATGTAACGTATGTCTTGTTTCGCCATTCAAATCTTTGTTATAGACCATTACAAGAATATAAACGCGGGGTTAACGAATATCATTACGCGCTTCTCATAGTCTGTCACTTTTTGGCTGGCAAAGAAAGACAACAGTGATAATATAAAGCAAGATGATTAACGACATGGACCTACCGTGATGGTAGGCTGCTGTTGTCATTAAAGAAACACACCTGTTCATTCAAATTGTCATGGGGATGATAGGTGACCACACTTGGCCAGCCAATCATATCCATTCCTCGTTTGGACATCTAAGGTTTGCATTCATACTGCGGCTGCATTACCTAGCCTCCCCACAAAACGGCTGTAGGTGCAGAAGAATGCGAACACAAAATATTGCCTAATACACACTTGGGATTTTAAGCGAAGCGTCTTCGACTGCACACTTAACATTATGAAAACACACAGTGTAGCGTATTTGGGTTCAATGTGTTGTCTAGTTAACCATTTCTAATCCCTGAGAATCAAAGGGTACAAAATATATGTGCTCTGGAATCCTATCTGACGCGGTTACCGCGTACGCTTAAATATCTGCCCGCGTCGGTGCGTATGATATGGCTTTCACAACCAGTTAAGCTATATTTAAGAATCACCTGAGAGGTTGCAACCAGACTTGCATGGATAACTAAGTAGCCCCTGCGTTTAACTTCCGCCCGCTTGGTGTGCTACTGCTGCAATGGTGGTACAAGATAACAATTCGTCGTTTTCTTCAATTGGCCTTCAAAACCCGTCAGTTGTGCATCAGTCCTAAGAAGCCTGTAACTTGGCTTGCGATTTTCGTCGGTCGATGTTGCTGATCTATGCGAATAATCGGTTGGAGGGCTTTATTCACAGCCGTTGACTAACTGTACGCTGATTACTATTGGAGGCACTCCCGATGTTGCTGATTCTGGTCACGTAACCTTCCATGTGAGAGCCGCTAGGACCGTGTACCGGTTATTTAGAGGGGCATTAGTGGGTATTCCTACAACATGGTTCCTGCTTATTCGCACATGCAATCTCTTCATCGACTAACACATATAGTGTCGTATCAATGAACAACCAGGAAATGCGCAGACAAAAGATAAAACATTGCGTTTGCTTGAATAGCGCCTGATACCCGCAACATGACTATCAATCAAATGCATACAGACTAACGCAAGGGTTCTGGGATGACAAAACATCCAATAGTTCTTAGCATTAATGCAGGTAATAATATGCAGCTATTCATCAATTCGCCAATCAGTGGACGCTGATGTAAGCGTTATAAGAAACAGTTTATGAGAAAGGAACATTTGCTTCAGTCTCTTGCGAAAGTATCTCTCCAGCAGGTACGCCATTCAGCTATCAAGGTTGGAAACCACACCCATGTGCAATGTCCTGTCTCCTATATAAGGGAGATTAGTCACGGATAAGTCATAATGGAAAGTAATCGTGCGGATTTATTCCTTCATTTAGATAAAGAAATAGCGGATCGACTTTGGGCTATAAATTCTATCGCATTACACATTCCAGTTCACTATAGACAGTTACACCTTATAATCGCGTGATGCCTTTAAGCGGTGGAGGTACTGGTATATCAAGACTCTTATGTAATGTATTTGATTTAGAAAAAGAAGTGATTATTGAGTTCTAGTTAATTTGGTAAATCAGTCAAGCCCTATAAGCATTAGGTACAAATGACCAACCCTTCGTGTTTTCAATCCGAGTGAGTCCTTAACTGATATTCACCAATTTGTGCTTACTCCCTTACAATATTCAACCCGTATAGACAAGACACTAACATCAAATGACGGATTCGCGCCAAAAACATTTGGCTTCAACAAGATTACGTTGATATGTTGTATGCTGCGTGTACATTTTTATCTACCTCCCAGAGCCGAATCAGTAAACATGCTTACTGTAGATACGACACAACTGACAATGTAGATATTGACGCGATGACTTAGGTAAACTCCAGATGTGCAGCCGCCCATACTCCCTCAATGAGTCGCTAAGTAAGTCTCTATTGTATTGGATAGAACTGCATGGTGCTTAACTTGATGATAATGCAGCCTCAATGCCGCAATTAGTTACTAGTCCTAGAGATAGAGAGACCCGGACGTTTCTTAGTGCCAGCATTGAAAGTTATGCTTAGAAGCTATCGTACCATTGCCGTGTGTGGCTGTTGTGGTGAATGTGCATTATGCCCGATGGCTTAATTGTCCAAGAGAACTTATCAGCAAGGACTATTGATGTTGCATGAATAAACTGTGGATATTTGAGTGCCGCGTCTGAAGCAGAAGGACCAAAATATAGATTGATTAAACAAATACTCAACATATGCTGACTAGTGTGTGTGTTGTTTGTCCAAACCTCTTCACTGTTGGGCTTGAATGGTGGTCAAAGGGCCTTTTATCGTGGCTGAAGGTGCTTTCACGCCATACTGTTTACGCAAAGTGTGCCATTCAAACAAGTGGCAATTGTCAACATATGTGATGTTTTTCGTGTGTATTTCAATGTGACCGGGTCATGGATCGGACGCTTTTTACGACCTAATGTACACAAAGCCGAAGGTCAGTTTGCTGGTGGGTACATCTTGCTCGGAGGTTGCCAAAGTGCTCGGTGAAATCGCCCCCTACTGGAACTTAATGCTGGTGGGTACGATATCAAAGATTCCATTAGGGCATGTCGTTCGTCGTGTTGATGGTCGCGTTGTCAATGAAAGTGAAATATATTGCCACATAATGACCTTATCTTATATAAGAGATAAGTGGCAAACTCAATTAATATACAATTCAAACTGTAATGAAGCAAGTAAAACATGCGAGTGTTAAATGACTATCCACATACATGAATCAGACTTGTACAAAAAGTCCTCTTTTCGCTGTTGATTGACGTACGCGCATCCAAAAAGGCTGAATTGACTATATTGCAGCCGTATTCCCCACGACTGAAGTGGGATACCTGGTATCGTGAAATTTATGCATAGAACGTGGCCTCGTCAATCGGGAACCAGATCGGTGACTTAAGCTTTGAGGGACAAAGGTTACTTTCGAAAAGCCAGTTTTTGCGTTGGGTGACCTTAATGTCATTAATATCCAAGGTTCGGCCGTTCCGTGCAAACATCGCTATCTAACCTTAGCCAATATTGCCCGTTTGTTGGGACCAATGGCTGATCAAATGAATCATGGTTGTTTGCGTCTAAACCGACATTATTCTTAAAGCCGGCCACGATGTCAACATGCGATGTGGTCATTCTACTCAGATTATGTGGCTTACCGCAGTCTGTATGCCCTGTGTCACGTTTCTGCATCAGCAATATTGTTAAGTGTCGACACATATAGTAACATTTCTGGGTATGGATATATATTGAAGGCGGTGGGGACGTGGCTGCGGGTTGGAGACTACTTGAACAAAAGCATAGCCCTAAGGCCATCATTCTACTTGACACGCGACCCATGAATGGTCAGCTGTCGTGACGCAAACCACATATTGGCTGTGTTTGTTCTCCACGTCATTTCTAAGTTGCTTGTTGTTCGGCATCGCTGTTGTGAAGCAATTTACTGACGTCAGGGAAGTGAATGTGGCCCGTCATCGGATGACCACGAAGCCATGGCGACCGGGCTCAGTGCTAAGGCAAATGTCGCTGTGTTTATTATAACGCTTTGATGCTAAGCTTCTTGTCCGCAGCTTTCACACGGAGCTACATCCCCAGCATTCAGTCACCGTCAAAAGTATCCAAATTTTACCCCCTTAGCCTACTGACCCGTCTCACAACGCCGCCCGTCTGGCCTTCATTAAGCACCATGGATGGGATACAGTAGACACGTTACACGAGAACCAATAAGTGTTTTCCCTGGTCAGTAAACCAATATCATCGCTCGTGAATTGCATTAAATTCTACCATTTTTCTAAATGTGAGTTAGCATCGACCAGCATATATAAGTTAATAAGCTCACCGATTAAATAGGGCATCAATGAACTCGGTTCAGACTTGGAGAAAGCCAATATCACAGTCAAAATGACTCTAACGTTCCGGGAAGCAACACCAGAGGAATTGATGTCGAGGCTTGCAGTACTGAAGGTAACTTTACACTTGAAATTGGGACTCGAATTACATTATAAGTAAACATATTATGCAGTCCAATAAGGGCGGTACAAGGTTTATTGTCGTCGTCAATATCACGTTACGGACGCCAGAATAATCCTCGGCAGTTTCAGCCAGAGCTCAGCATTACAAGTATCCTGCGAGGTTGTTCGCGAAAATTCTACCATGATTAACAAATTGGTATGATATCATGTACTCCCCATAGCAATTGTTGCATGATAACTAACAATACCTGGCCGATTGTTATGAACGATGTGCGTGCTAGGCTTACCGATTAGGTGTACATGCTCCGCGCTATGTGTGGCTGCTCCTGGGAAGTTATCGCTCCTCGTGGCGGAGCCATAGCAGAGCGAGCAGCTGCACTAATGAGGAACTGGCGTATGCTCTCAATGGCTCTTTCACGTTAGGCAGTACAGGAGGACACACACACACACACACACACACACACACACACACACACACACACACACACACACACACACACACACACACACACACACACACACACCATATTTTGATATATATAGATATATATATATATATATATATATATATATATATATTATCGGGAAGGGGAAGAGAAAACACGGGGTACAGATATATATATACGTATACATATTTATATTATATTGATATATATATGTATACCATATATGTTTGTATAAATTAATATGCATATATATATATATATATATATATATATATATATATAGATATATCATATATATAATATATATATCTATATGTATATATATATGATATATATACATATTATGTACATATATATATATACATATTTATGTACATATATATATATATATATATATATATATATATATATATATTATATATATGATGTCATATATATATCATTATATATAGTATTATGCAGATGTCTATAAAAGGATATGTATTGATATATGATATAGATTGCGGACAGGCTGTATATGTATATATGATCAGTGGAATATATGGAGCGATCTCTACATATAAAGGCTGCTATTATATATATATATATATATATATATATATTTGTAATATATATATGTTAGGAAATGCATATATATATATATTATATATATGTAGCGATATATAATATATATTATATATACTATTTATATACTATATAGATATATATATATATATATATATAAGTATTTGAGATATATGATTTATGATAGATATGTATGCTGTATATGTATATATGTATATATATATATATATATATATATATATATATATATATTTATATATTTATATATATATATATATATATATATATATATATATATATATATATATATATATATATATAAATATATCTATATATCTATATATATATATCTCTATATATATATATATATATATATATATATATATATATATATATATATATATCAATATCTAGATCTATATATATATATATATATATATATATATGTGTGTGTGTGTGTGTGTGTGTGTGTCCATATCGTTTCTGCTAGGGGTCCATTATCATTCGATGGCGCGGACAGGCTAGGTATTACTGTGGTGAAGCAGCAAATAGGTAAGATAGAACATGATAGATAGTTCTCTACCTTCTACGGGTAGTAAGTACACCTCGTAGTCGCCATTGATAATAACTGTGACATCTCTAATTGGAATCAAATAATTGTTGTACATTACATTTCCACCACATGCTCACAGGCTTCCGATAAAGACCCCGATTTGCTGTACAGTCCAAAGATTTATGTCTGTCATTCACTGCAACAGAACTGGTGGACAGGTGCGCTATATGATTATAAAGGGCTGATGCTTCTCTTTGGAGTCTATATGGCGTGGGAAACTAAGAACGTTCAGGTATAATAAACAAATCGATGAATAGCTCTTCGCTTACTTTTGTCATGTGTATTTGTACGACTTCTTGAAATATTCTCTGTGATGCTGTGTGCAGGTCGCTGCTTTGAATGATTCCAAATACATCGGAATGAATTTATACAATGTGGTGTTATGCAGCGTTACCGCTGTGACACTTTCTGCTCAACTCACGGACAACCCTACATTGAGTTACATAGTTGTGGCCTCCCTCATTCTCCTGTCTACAACGCTCCTTCTCCTCTTCCTCTTCTTACCAAAGGTGTCTGAACCAGTATTTATATCCTATCCCAATTCGATAAAAATGTACACAACTTATCTCACATAAATGTCCTGATAACATCGACTAAAACAGCGAAATTATCTGTTATGGCCTTCAGATGGATGCCATGGCGATGAAACAGGATGACCTGGTGTCAGCAGCACCGTGATTTGTTACAAAACCTCGTGCTCGACGCTTTAGCTGTGCCGACTTCGACAAAAAGGAAGAAAAACGTCGCGCACAGATACAAAACCGCGTTTTCAGGCAGCGCATTTCAGACGTGAATAGATTTGCCCACTTATAAGATCGATGCTGAACCAACATATTTATGACGCCTGAAACATTGATTGGTTTTGATTTAGCTGGTTTGTAGTTAGACCAGGATGTTAGAAGACTGGAACGTCTTCTCGCCAACCAAAGCATAACGAACCTTCGACTAAGCAAGTCGCTGTTTGATGCTCTTCCAGACTCAACCGGGGACACAGTGACTAGTCACGGCCGCCAAATGCCGCATGGTCAAAGATGTGTTGCCTAAATCAGTCTACATCAATATGAATAAATATATATATATATATATATATATATATATATATATATATATATATATATATATATATATATATATATATATATATATATGCATTTATATATAAATATATATATATATATGTATATATATGTATATATATATATGTATATATATATGTATAGATATATATATATGTATATAAATTTACAGATGTATAAATTGATTGATATATCTATATATATAATGTTTATATAAATATATATATATATATCTTTATATATATATATATACCTATATATATATATCTCTATATCTCTCTCTATATATCTCTCTCTCTATATATATATCTATATATATATATCTATATATCTCTATATATATCTATATATATGTGTGTGTGTGTGTGTGTGTGTGTGTGTTTAGAGGTAGGTTGATACACACTGCATGATAAGTTTACAGTGCGCAGGTGTCGTTGCATCATAACGGTTGCTTAACTCATGTGGCAGTGAATTTTACTATCAGCTGAACAGCATAATTTCAGTGAAGTTCATTGTTCGTTGTAACCTCTGTCATCTATAAATTTCAAAGAACATCTTATTATGATATATTATCCGCGATTAATACGTGATATTCCATCCTAGTTGTATTTGTTAAACATGTATGATGCATGCAAAGCAAATGCAATTATATCGATGATTCATTCTGTTGATACCCTGCTGAAAATTGAAATATGGATGGTCATTAATATCAGCCAACCGGTTACATAAATTGTGGTGGATATGTTTTTCGACACTGAACCAAAGAATAAGCACACAACAATACATACACCAAAGTCGATCCCGGTGCTGCTTGATTATCTCCACCCCACATGACTCAGATAACCATCAATGATTGGATCATTCTGCATATTACAATATATAGCATCAAAATCAACTGCTTCAAATCGCAGACTGAAAAACTAAACGCTCAAGCATCTAAAATAGCACACAATGAGCTACCACTTTGCGCCGGTACCACACATTGTTATGGCCCTTCGGTTATTATGCACAGAACATGAAGTTATAAAATTAGAGATTAATTAACTTTTCGGTCATTCTTTATTTATCTGTAACAATAAAGGTGATATCCGGTCACTCCGTTCCCTAACATCTAAACCTAACTTACCTATGGAGTCGATGAACTTAAGAATTATTGTTCTCTTTCTATGGTACCGCTAGTTGTATCATTTGAGATAACGCCTAGCGATACTAAGGCAGTTATTTCTATTGTAATGGTGAAGAAAATCAGAAAAAAATCTGTCCATCACCCGAGCTACAGATTCCAAGTCCTGTCTATTATTTTCTTTTTCTTGTTGCTCTTTGTAAACAGTTTTAGATATTTGCAAATGCTCTGTGAGGTCACTTGGCATAACAAATGCTGTTTTACTGCTGTATCTGGATGGTATAACAGATGTTTCATTGTATAAAAACATTGTTCGCATCTGAATCTAAGTCTATCGCTTACATTATGTCCTCCTGAAACATGTTGTGCGTCTTCCTGACCAATGTGGGAACAATGTATTCTGCATCTACGTAAATGCGACTTACTTATTGCAAAAGGTTTGGACTAGTTGGGAGAAGCAATAGACTTACATTTTATTAATCAACCATAAAAGAAGTGAAATTGAACATGGGGTTCTAGGGAGGTTGTTCAATTTCTCAATATGTATGCATGAGCAATTTATGCTGCCCTCGCCTTGCTTTATTGATCGCGGCGAGTATTGAATCAATTGCTGAAATGGCGGGACAATATTTAATGTATAAAAAACTCTCTTTGATAGCAAATCACTTTCATCATTTCTGTATATGTAGGCATATTCTTGTGGAAATAGCGCCAATGAATAAAGAAAGTTTTGCTGATGGAATGATGTATGCAACAGTGTTAAGCAGTTTCTAAACGCTTTGTTCATAATGGCAGTTGATAAGGCAGGATTGAATATTCATCAATTGTTATTTATTTGAAAATTACTATATTAAAGTTTTATTTCCGATAGATTCATGAATCCAACATTGAAAATCGGGTTATATATTCTACTATAATTCAAAGTACAACCATCATAGTCTGTCGCGTTGCGTGATGTCGATGGGTTATTCTTCCCCATTTTTTGTTAGTCGAGCCAAACTTGGCTGATGTACGTTATGCATGGGGCGAGACATCTATCGCCATCAGTAATGACCCTAACATTGCAACAAATAGCATGCCGGCAATGTGGTTATTTTCATATTTGTTTGGGGGAAAACCCCTACATAGGCAATGTAGGTACTCGATTCATATAGTGATCCTGGTCTGTGGCGTCTAATTTATAAAGATAAGGTAATCAAGCAGGAGCGGGGTGACCTCACTAAACCCGCCATCGAAGTATATTTAAATGGCTTTGACCTTTCCGTCTTGATTAACCGGCCTTTGTTGCAAGTTGCCTTAACTGACCAAATTCTTTTAATCAAATACATTGTCGCATTCGGCAAATCATTCCAGAGATCCCAATTTTGGATATGCACCTGGTATTTAAACTTCAATTCCCTATTTCCAGGGTCACTCATTTCAAGACGCGTTGTTATTGGACGATCTTTAGCAGCTAAGCTGGGACACATACCAAATTTATCTCCATGGCGTTGTTCTCATGTGCGATCAGTTATGTTATGTACGTGTTTTTGACTTTGCGAATCCACTGGTAGTCCCGAACTATTTTCGACATTGTTTATGAAATAGACCCTAAACGAGTGAGAACACGCATTCAAGGCCACGCGTATTCACCGCCTTGAACAGCTTATTTCTTAAAATCAGTAGAAGTTCGCGTGATGCTCAAAAACACTCTGGTTTCAAGTCGTCACACTTCCATTTAGCTCGGGTTGGTTAGTCAAACGTTTTTCACTTTCAACCCGCAAGTTAATGCATAAAAATGCAAAATTATTGCCGCTCTCAAAATGGTGCTTGTAATTTCCGTACAACCCGGCCACAGCGCCTCGACATGAAAGTGGGTTTGACGATAGTGATGAGTGTGACCCCGCCGGAGGGGTGCGAAGGTTAACAAAGCCTCTACATTTTCGATATGTCGCTGAAAAATTTTAATGGATGACTTGCCTAGTCGTATTGCTGATGTTGATCTAAAAGCACTCGTATTGTTAGCGCAACATGTCCAAAACCCACTTTGCGTGACAAATATTGATCTGCTCCACTACCGTTTTAAGACAGCCCAAGGCCTGCCTACCTTCTCTCCATGTATTAGAAGCCACAGGCGAGGGGCACTAAATGACTCGAGTTCCAGTCGAGTTCGAAGTTTACGTGTGAACCCAGTATTTAATTTTAGCTACCTGTGGTTTTCAGTCTTTTTACACCATTTTACGATGAATCATTTTTTACAGTTTCATGGACACAGTTATGTCCCAGATATGCTAGTCGTTAAAACGCCTCTCGTTAGTTATCCCTACTGAAATCAGAGTCATTTTCTCTGCGTATTAAGATACGCAATAGAAACGATAAGATGATTAAATTATATCTGAAAGGAAGGCGACATATAATCTGAACGTGCAGTCGGGAAGTAGGAGCGGCAGATATTTGCAAATGAAAGAATTGTGTTTCCACTGGCTCCAACGGTTACAATTTGCATGGCCTACTAACTGACCAATGTTATTGATGGACTGTCTTGCGTATAATGCTGATCAATTTCAAGGGTGTGTGCTGAGACCACATTAGCTATATAACATTTAATGTAATGGTACGATAAGCTAAAAACTTGATGAGATGTGGCATGTCGTCGATCCCCATTCATCAATTAACCTAGCAGTTTACGATTTTTGTTAAAAGTTGACAACAACAAGCCATAACTTAAGCAAATATTCAAATCCATAATCGTACATATCGGACTTAATGGAAGCTGCATTATCCAAACAGGAAATATTAAGTTTTACCACAGCTATTAAATCTAAGAAATCAAGCGGGGATTGCATTTAATATTACGAGAATTGCTTCGTAATTTTGAATATTCGCCCTCACACAAATGATTGGTAATTTTTGTCCAAGTAACTGATGTGAAAAATAGCTGCAATGACAAATATGTTCATGCACGACATATTTTCTTCACAAAAGATTCATATGCACCTTACTAATATCATATTAAATATGAATGAGTTGAATTTAAGATAGGTGGGTGTTTCGGTTGCTTGGTTTCACGAAATGGAAACACTAAAAATAAGACGCTCTGTCGTTGTAATACTTTCTTATTCATGGTAGAACATACAATAGATCATTGCTTTATTGTTCACACAACCTAGCTGCCAACAGTTGGGCTGTCAGATATAACAGGGTGATTGTAGGCAGCATGTTTTACCACACCTTGCCTCACGGCTCAAATGATAGTTGATGACAAATAATTATGCCGCTGTCCATATAATTGTACGGGAGCTGATCACCATTCAATGATAAGTAATGCACACAAGTCAATGCTATTCGATTAAAAGCCATCAAATTCCTCCAAAACAATCTTTTGGTTTATGCGACACAACCAAGACGTTTTAATTGTTCATAAAATCAACCGTCCCAATTAGGCAAACATTGTCAGACATTAACCCATAAAATTGGCTGACAATATTCGGTGAATTTCAAAATGTGAATAGTTTTCTTTTGAGCTATTCCATTTCGATCGCTTCTGTGTTTCACATATTTACGGGATTACTGGGACTGTATAAAGCAGTTAGACAATTTGAATCATCTACAAACTAGGGTTTCTGACACATATGAAGATATCTTATTATAAATGACGCGTACACCAACCGACAGATAATACGCTGAACTAGTATGAAGGCTTAGATGTTTACAGGGCGTAGTCTTGGTGCATTGCTTGGTCAATCAATTGCTTCAGCGTTTAGTTACAGCAGTTCTCAGAGCTAAGAAAATTGATAGATTATCGACTGATTTATGGATGAGGTCGCTCAATCATTCACCGATATAGGACGTTTTGCTGTCGTTTTGAAAACATCTCAGCCTCTAATTGAAGTCTGATATTACAGGCCCACTTACATGAAAGCTATTTCCTATGGTTCCCAATATATTACCACCATACGCCTGATGCTCATTAGCCAATAACACATGTCTGACAATGGTTATTTTAAAACGCGACCTCAGGTATCTGCGGTGAAAAGGTATACACGAAAAATTGCGAAAGCATTTAATCTATAAGTGTAATTATGGTGCAAAACAACACTTCTTGCACTACACAGGCTAACAGTTACATATACATTCCTTGAAACAATAATTGAGCAGCAATATCGAGTCAAAACAATAGTCTAGTCATTGTCGCATACTGTGTTAGGAATAACATTCCAGTAATTGACGTTTCCGTTTGCGGTTTATTATGCCCAGAACAACATGCTGCATGTACATATGACATTTCGATGGGAAAAGATTAAGCAGCGTTTGAGTAAGCATTTACTGAGACGACTAGATGTCATGTCATCTATATAAGTACAAATTAATTTAAGGCGTCGTAATCATCATAAATATTCGAAGATGAGAACTGAGTCACATTTGCTACGATCTTAATTGTAGTCTTTGTTTGTCTATAATCTATATCATGACTAGTAATATACGATTGCTACACTAGATGGGCTTCTGGTAGTAAGTTGTTGTATGCTGTAGTTGTTACAACATTACAAATAATTGGTCATGGGGTGATCCATAGAACGTGCACAAATGGTAATGTGAATGAATCTGCTTTTCGTCATTTAAACTGGTTTTATATTTGGCTATACCGAAGCTGGCCAAACGTGGAGCATTGATCAATTTCATGAAGTATAAAACATGCAAGGGCTTTGTTTGAAACACGTATACTGTATGCAAATGCCCGTTTCTGCTTTGCGACTCATTCCATTATGCAGAAGTTTGTCCCTGTAAATAACGTATGCACAACTGATGGGCAAATCATGAGTTATGTATCTCCTGGTGCAACAACCACGTTCAACTGTGAGCTTGTGATCTTTCAGTTATGTGACGCTATGATGACTTACGTACGCAATATTTGCATAGATATTCTTGTGTCCAAACCGCTCGTACACACCAGCATCTACCGAGAGACTTTGAAAAAAGAAGTTGCATTATGCCAATGCAGTTTTATAAACACATTTCGCGCTAAGCAGCAAGTACTAGAAATGCTAGACGTACACAATAGCATGCAAACCCTACTAACCAGAGTGTTTTCAGTCGAATACAAAGCCACTGTTCATACCCATTCCACCAAAGTAAGAACCCGTTCTCCTCGCTTGCTCCACTAATTGCATTGATTCACGATTCTACTGCTTTGTAGAGACAATTTGCGCTTCAATATATTTAGGAGATCCTATTCGTATCATGTTATATCGTGATCTTAATGCAGCTTCAACCGAGGAAGCCTCTGTGCAAAGTGTTCTTGGCTAAACACGCTCTGGTCGTACCTACTCCAAGAGAAGCAGGCAATGGAACAATTGTGATGTGCCCTTTAATTTTTTTTAATATTTACACTAGGGAGCTCAGAATGCAAGTGCGTAGTAAACGCTACACAATATTGGCATGTTATTGTTGATTGCTTACCCTAGATTATCGAAATGAAAACAAGATACATATTTTGTTTTCATACAATTATGGAATCAATAACAAAACAATATATGTGTAATATATTGACCAATTATTGCATTATTAGAGTCTTCACAAAACAATAAGCACGAACCACATTTCTTTCAGTGTCAGCATAAAGTTGACAGCAATGCATATACAGCTTACTATTTACTTTCCACAGAACCCGTGTCATATTTAATGCGTTTAGTTTAGGCTTTGTACATTAATGCCATGTGCTTTTTAAACACACGTACGAAGTTTGGTTGTGTATCAAAATACTTAACAATGGATATTTAACAATTTGAGCATGCGTAATATTTGTGAGAGGATAACAGCTATTCACACCATTAACCTTTTATGGTAAATGCTCTTTTCGGTATGGTGATTTATTGGCCAAATTAAATTCAGTCTCGACTGTTGGTCGCATGCATTATGTCATAAATACAAGCAATACATCGCCCTACCAGTCTCACGCTTTCTGACCATCAATAAGGCTGATGTTAGGGAGTGCCTGCACAAATATCTGAATAAGAACTATTGAACAAGGCATACGTAGCTAGACCCATGAATGTGCCTAGTTCAGGAAGAACACACTGCACATTACAAACAACCATGGAAAATATTGCCTGGCTCACAGATGCATCTGGATCTAATTGCTTATATGTGTTGTGATACCATGCACTTTCACTGCTAAATACCACTGGTTATGAATGTATATTGATAAAATCGTAGGTATCTTTTGAGAATAAACTTTTCAATGACACAATTGTCTATAAATAGTCAATGGTGCAGGACTTCGTGTCTATAGCACATACCAGGTCTTTGTAAATGATGTTAGGTCTGATATTTTGATCTGTGTCTCGTGCTGAATCGGTATTTGCGAGATCAATTTTCTGTCGGTACAACTGCGTCACATCGAGCAGGATGCCATCTCCATGAGATGGAACGATGAAATCGAATCGATCCCAGGTTAACAAGAAGCACAATTCATTGGGATGGATGTGATAGGCTTGGAATGTTTAACTGTAAGAAAAGTGAAAAGAGATGTTTGTCTGATAACGAGTATAATGTACCTCTTATCCTCTCCAAAAGTAACGAGGGAGTTCGTTTTTAATGGCTGTAATCGGCCAACAAGGCCACATACGTTAAACATGTACTTTTCTCCTATATGATAGCGATATTTGTTGAGACGGACATGATCAGCACCGGCTGTTTTCAGTTTGGATTAATGTGTTTGCTTACATCCGAGTAACGTCCATCAACTAAATTGCTCGTAAATCCCTCAATGCTAAGTGTACCACGAAATGGAGGGAAAACATTACTGATGCTGCTCTTGCTATATCAACTTAACTAGTGGTGTGTAAGATATATCGATGCCTTCGTTATATGTTGAATATGACGTGGTTGTTGCTGCAAGCACCATTTATGTACGCCTATCTAGATACAAGAGCCAGACATGTGTTAGTAATGCTGATCCGCACAGCCTTTGGTTATCACAGTTGCGCAAGACAGAGGAATCATGAATAGCTCATGTACGACAGAATGTTAAATACGCCATGTGGAAGGCGTGCGAGTACCATATGAACAGATGGTATCGAATGTTGTTTGTAACTGACGCCGTACATAAAACATAAATATAAATGCTTAAACAAAAGATCTCAGCCATGTTTAATGGTGCATTTCATCTCAAAAACACTTTTTAATCGAAAAAAAATGAGTATCTTAAATGTTGCTGCTATACGGAATCCAAAGTTGGAATGGCCGTCTATATATCTTGCTGTACTTAAATAAACTTTCAGTACCTTATTTTTCACGTCCCGTCACAAATAACTCTTATTTGGAAGCTCATGTATTATTAATTCCGGAAGCGCAGAAACGTTATCACTCCACCGCCGACGGATGTTTAGTTTGCGCTATTTTCATTGCGATAATGGACGACCAAAGCAACAAACGAGGAAAAAATGGAGGAGAATGAAGCTATTAACAGATTCAACAACTAAGAGAAGGAAGCATGAGCGAGACCAGCTGCGGTCCAACACGAGGGTCTCTTTAAGATAGGCATTCAGGGAAGTGAGGAGTTTGACCAACTAAGAAGCTGCAAAGTTTCTGTTGGACATGTAAGTAATCTCGTTGTATTATGAATACCCTGCTATCGAATCGGCCTGTATGCAATCGACTTGTGTAAATGTCACCGATTAAATCAAATCTAAGGGCCTATTGTGTGTCTATTGCACTATTTGGATTTGTTAATTGTTGTTGCAAACATACCTTACTTTGTAAATTTCAGGTAGAGAAATTATTGCATCCTCTTGACCATAATTCAATGGCTGGTTTTCAGGGGTTCGTCATACCTTTCCCGCATTCAAGTTGTGGCAATGGACCACAACAGGCATAGGGATCGGGCATATGCACTCTAGAAGGATGGTAAGCCAATGTAAGTCTCCCATGACCACTCAACTACACACTAACTAAATGTCTTATCAGAAAACCAAATACTGATGTCGCACATGTTATGTGTTCTAGCTATTTGGCCATATAATGCAATTTTGTTGTGTTACAGGTACAGCACTCGCTTCAACAAGCAGTAAAAGACGTGGTCATCGGTTAAGAGGCCAAGACTTACGCCCATATACAAGATATGATGACAGAAATCTTAAGGCCCAAGCAATGCGACAGCAATCACAACAACACCCACGACACTCTGATGACCCTGCAACATCAGTCTGAACATTGCTCCTGTGGCAAGGCCATATACCCAAGAAACAGTTGAGTTGCAGGTGACTCGTTTTGACTGAAAATATGATTTGGAAATTTGTTTTTGTTGAAATGTACAATTCTTTTATTAGTCACATTCTTTTGTCTGTAAATCCAAACTGTAATAGAATAAATCATGGAATTGGCAAATAAATTATACATGAACTCATTTTAATGTCAAATCTGAAGATAACGTGTCATGACGAAATGACAAAATGTGTGCATATTTCTTTTCTTCTGTGTTTGAGAGACGAAAAATTGACTAATATATGAATGCTCATTCCATAAAACAAATAGACAATAAATTATCAGATTGTTGAAACACAAATGTTCAGAACAAATAATATCACGTTTTGTGAGACTAGGCAATTTCAATACTGACACAAAAATACCAATCAGAACAATGAGATATTTCCTGATACATATTACAAATTATAACATTTAGCTTAGTATATTACCAAAACATACTTTGTATTAAGCCTGTATACTGTCAATACTTGTCAAGTAGAGGTTGGATCGTCCACACACAACAGGAGGGAGTTACCCTCCTGTTGCACTCCCCCAAAAAGCCATGAATTCACAGAACCAATTGCTGATAGGCGCCAGGTCTAAGCGTTTTTTTTTGTCCTCGAAAACCACATCTTCATAGCACACGGTACCTGTTAATAACCTCAGTGACCATCAGGTCAAGCACAACTCCTTCCATCTGAGGTAGTGCATATGTGCATAAGCATGGGCTGTTGGTGCAACATTGCCGCTCCACAGGGGTAGCCATTTCCCTACATTGAAGGCATATGCACCAGTCTATAAATAGTATACAGGATATCACGGGAAAGCAGATTCCGTTTATTATTATCGCATTAAGTGTCTAAAAAATTCCAAAATGCCCAAGGAGGACTGATAAAATATTTTCAATTCACGTAATAGCTCGCAAAGACCATTTGTGCTCATAGAGCAGTCTTACATGTCTTTCGTAGAAGCTGACATGCAAGGGATGACTGAATGGCCATTCATTCAGTCAATTTCTTGTGTGCTGATGCAGGTCACGTAGCCCTCCTAGCGGGGTTACTTTAACCTGTTTACGATGCAAAGTGTATATCATGGGAACATCTCGCCGTTTGCTGATTCGCCAATCGAATATCCCCCTCTACAAAGCTGTATGGTGTTGTCAAAATCGAGCACGCTGAAATATTCAATAGCGTCCTCACCGCTGGTTATTCACTTTAACGCATCGAATAAGCACTGCAAACAAATTGCTGCCTTGCAGAACAAAAGCGCTTTTACTTCCATTTCGCAGATAGCAACGATTAATTTAGTTCCCAAAGTTTTTTATCATATCATTATTCTATATAATGCTTGATTTGATTTGCATTTGTAGTCCTTTGATCAATACTAAAGTACCTGAATGATGCTAAATCCTATCGATCCTTCTGAGTAGCTCTCAAATGTCACAGGGTAAATGTACTGCTTCTATCACTGCTGTGGTTGGTCGGAAATATTCCAGACCAGAACAGACAGAGACTCGACTGGCATATTGAAAAGGGTTTCGTTGATTAGATATCGCTTCTCTATTTGAATTGTTGCAAGGAGGCTGAAGGTTAATTGGGCGTACCTGTTGGTTATTTGTCCTGAGGTGTCAGCATTCCGTGTGACGAGTCAATCACAGTTTTAATGTAGATGAGTCCAGAGCAACATCGCCATGACCACTCTTATGACAAAATGCTAAATCCTTCCCCAACAGGACGATCGTCGACGCAATAGACAATCGTTGCGGCTTACCGCAATAATCGTCCATGGCTCTTGTGAGAAACCTATGAATGTTTGACATACATTTCCCTTCCTACAAGTCCAGCATAGCATGCAGTAAAATCGTACTCGATGGCGATTGTAGCTTTGCTATGAACGATAATGGCAAAACATTAATACATGTGCCAGGAGTAATGCCAGAGTAATCTAAATTGTGCGAAGGAGCTAGGTCAAGTAACCGCTTGATGCTACAACGAGGTCTGCCATGGGGCTCAGTCCATTAGCAGGGGTCCCACATATAGGTTTATTGGTATATGGAAATAAATTTTAAAAAATCTGCCATCGACGCATAAATTGTAAATCGGTGTGGGCATTCTGTTGTTACGCGGACGCCGATATGCCTTGCTTGTCACAAATGTACCATGCATTTGGGTTGTACATACGATGCATGAATCTTCCACTTCTTGTACTGTGTCTGGAATACTAATGAAAAATAGGAACAGTTCACTGCCCCATAATCAACACTTCATTCATATGTTGGTTTTATATCTGTTGGGCTTTGCAGTGGTTGTGCAACTCGATTCAGCTCACCGAGCACTGCATTATTGATGTGTAACTCGGTGTTGTGGGCACCGAGCACTGCCTTGCTTGATATATTAGTTGCGTCCGCTTAATTTAGGAACAGTGCCTGCCCCAAATCAACAAATATGTTGGTTTTAGTTGGGCTTTGCATGGTTGTGCAACTCGATTCAGCTCACAAGCACTGCATTTTAATATGCGTCCGCTTAATTTATCCTAAGCACAAAGGAGTGGGAATTTGACTCTTTCCAAAGGTTTAAATTGCAGGTATTACCCTATTGCTTATTAATGACTAGAACCCCGTGGTACATAGAAAGTAGGTTTATGAGGACATCATTCATGTGCTAAAAATACCCAAGTTCTAGGGGTCGCTGCTGCCTTGTGAATAGCTGCGCGGCTGTCGACCATACTATCATCTTTAAAACTATATGAGTGTACAGAAATATATAAATTAATAAAAGAGTATATACATATATAAAACAATATATACATGCATAAAAAATTCTTTATATATAAATATATATATATATGCATATATATATATACATATATATATATACATAATTATATATATATTTATATAAAATATATGTATATATAAACATATATGTGTATGTATATATATCTTATTTATATATATATATATATATATATATATATCTCTATATATATATTATATCTCTATATCTATCTCTATATATATCTATCTATATATAGATATCTATCTATATCTCTCTCTCTATATATATATATATATATATATGTATATATACAGCAAACGTGCAATCTGGCTCTACGAATATTGCCAATTAATTGTCGCAATGAAGTTGTCGCCCCATGCCTGGGATGGTACGAACGAACGCTATTATCTGCGATCATTGTACACATTATGCTTGTCATTGCCATAAGCGCGCGGGACACCTCTGCGCATATTCTTAGCAACTAATCAGATGCAATTGGTTGATCAGGGAAGCTATAACATTGTGAATCAAGTTTGTTCTCCGTTAACGGAATGTGTGCCTTTCCTACCGAGAACGAGCGACATCATTTTATGATGTAGTTAACGAACCACTTGATCGAAATTAGTAGTAGATATTCTTTATCTGCTAGTGAACTCGACTGAAATTATGTGTAAGCCATCGAAATTACTGCTTCCATGAGAAAGATAACATATGCTGCTTTCATCATATTTCCCTAACCTGGATGAAAACCTCTATGCCTACATTACTAAATATCGTTTCGGAGCCAACCCTACGGCAAACCTTGATCCTTGGGATGGGTGGTAAACGTATCCCAGTACAATTAACCGAGTTGACTTTTTGTGGTCATTTGTCTCTAGAAAAAAAGTCTAAGCTGTTTTAAGAAAAGGTAGATTTGACAATATGCTGCTGCGTTATTTTCACTCAGAACGTACGCACCATGATAAGTGAACTTAGTATGCGAATGCATAATATACTCCTTACAAAGCTATTGTAGAGTTTCGTAAATTACTGCTGTTAACATTAGCTTTGCAGGGTCCAGCAAACTCAGATTTAGCAATATGCATTTACAAGACCCTCATCATTTGAATAGATTTATCTAACTTATAAAAGTAACGGCGACAGAAGAATATGCCTATCAGACTAAACTATTAGCTTTGATTGTCAATCACTTAACGTATAGACGACAACGGGCATTGTAATTCGTTGTCTAGAGAGGAAGCGTCGCCGAAGAGAATCCTAACCGATGTAAAAAGTACAGCATTAAATTAACTCGGAACGCAATGAGCCGCTCAGTAGATAACTGCAATCAGCTTAAATATTGAAGGCACGTAACCCAATATTACAGCAAACAGATTGAGGCATCCAGCAAGCAATAAGGTTTACGATATATTGACGTTCACATGCCCTCCTGCATCTCTCTCAATCATTCAACGTATCGGCTACGGATTTTAGTCGATAATATTTAACGAAGGCTAACTCGACAGCACCGCCGTCGGTCGTGTTATCTTTGATCCAAGTCTGACAAGAGATATGGAAATCGGCACTGAATGATAGGTCAGATAATCTTAATCCGATTTGTTCAACGGGACGGTAAAACGTTATAAGTGACGTTACTGCAAAAGTGCACAGATTTTAATTCATTCTGGCGAATACAGAGCATGCGAATGTGGTAAACCACTGGTACTTTCCGAAGCATGTTGCGTTATACATCTTAGTGTGAAAAAGGCCAAGGTAGAAAATATGGTTAAACCATTCGTTGAATAACAAGTCGGTCTCAAGGAGACTCACAATAATGAAGGTTCTTTAAATAGACCGAAATTACTGTTTTAACGGTATGAATATTACATACGAGGTTGACGTCAAAGACCCTTAGTTTTGGTTCATTTGATCCATCAACACAACGAGGACACTAGTTTGAAAAAACATAGCATGCTATACAGAAATGTACAAGGGCCTACATGGCTCGCGCATATCGTTAGTGCCTGAATTCGATAAATGATATGCGTTATACAATAGTTGAGATCACTAAATAAATATATTTTCTCTGCGTGTTAATATGTCATTAAAAGAGAATAACATGAATGTCGAGACTGCACAGGATCTAAATAGGTTCATTACAAAATTCGACAATCAGCGGAGATAACGGCGAAACTGATTATCTTGACCTCACCGCAAAGTGAGACCACAATTGATTGCACTGCATTTAAATCGCCCAAATTGGAAAGTCTAATTAGAACGAATACAATTAACTAGAATAACCAATGCTTTTAAATTTTGTTTGCTTCTAATTAATTTACTGACAATCACCATGTTCGACCTTATGACACTGACAGGAAGTGGATCAACGGTTAATAGACATTCACTCCACTTATAGTTTTGCTAAGCAGTAGCATTGGATACTCCTTCTATGTTGTATATAGCAAAAAAGCAACAACACGTGTCCATATTCGAGGTTAACGATTTTCGGGATTCCCAGTTGTACCATTATCGATAATGACGTCAACAACTTAACTTGTGATTGTATTAATGCATCTTATAAAATGCACTTTAATATCTGTTTTAGCTCAAAATCGGAATATTGACGTGTGTGACGGAACAAAGCAGTCGGCTTTAGAATTGGATAATTTATTTGATTTTCCCGTTTCAACATTTTAGGAGGCATGAAAAATGTCTACACATACAATTTACCTTCGTCGATTCCCATATACGGCAGAAGGAAATATGGCGCAGAGGGGACTAGTAAAAAGGCTGAATTAGTGTTAAGGTTGCAAACGTTGGAGACGAGATGGGAATCGATGAATACGTCAAAAATATTTCAGAATGAAGTTGGGAAGTTAGACGAGAATATCGTTAATGTATTTGTTGGTTCCTTCGTATCTCTCCTTAATAAATTCATACACTTTGTTAACGTATCCGTTCTCCTAGTTATGCGTGACCATGTTTGCGAACGCATTGTGTTTACTTTGGAGGTGGAGCCTTATTAAAGATGATTTGTTGTTTACAGCGCGTTTGCTGTGGGCGAATGCATTTGTGGTTGAAGATGCACTGATCGCTGTTTACGAATATGGCGTTCTGTATTGCTTTCGGATGTAAACACAAAATAAACGTCAGAATGAGAGACACTTGAACGTGCTGACACAAAACAGGTCAGTTGCCATCTAGGCGAACATTCAACTTAATTTGCTTGCATGTCTGTGGTTGCAGCTTATGCACAAATTAATGCTTGAGACCATCGATTGGGGCCTCAAATATTCAATATCAAGAGTGGTTGTCCACCGCACCTAAATTAGCCCAGTGCATGATGCAAGGGTCAGACTCATAGCACCGAATATGTGATATCATCAGATCATTGCTATATCAGTGTAACAGACCATATGTTATGCTAATCGGCTAGTAGTCTCATTTGCTTTCAGGTCTCATGTGTTCCATTTTCATGGCAGATTCAATCATCGTAATACATGTATATACAAGGTGGTTCCCATCTACTTTATTTGTATTGACGATTAAGTGATATTGCACTTGAAAAGGCTAATAGCCCGGGAGTATAATACACATGTGTCATTTTCTTATTTCACATCCAACGGTGGCTACCCATTTATATTGCATCAGATTCCGGATTATATATTTTAACTTTAATTTATAATTGATGATTGACATGCTGTTACTTTCCAGTAATTGCTTCAACTAAATCATCGACCAACGTTGACGTGCATGGGTCGTATGAAAGCGGCATGCTCGTACGACCACTGGATGTTAAACTGAGCTTATGAATGATTCATTCTTTGAACAATGGATCTGTCGTTGGGGCTGAACAAGTCTGGGTTAGAGTCTGAGATGTTCACTGATAATATCGGTTCCATGCACTGAGCAAACCAAACGTGTATTGATGTACTAAGAGATATCTTCGATATCCATCTTCAATATTCTCTGTCTTATACGTTTTTATGTCTATAAAATTAATTTTAAACCATTGATTAACATAAACTGATTGTGGCATAAATGTTGACTAATACATTAACCCCTGGCATAATCAAATTATTATGGAATAGGGTTAATGTTTTCGTTACAAACATGGATGACCTTTACAATCGCCTGTATACAAAGTATAGATAGACGTGCGGCTTACAGACGATAAAAAAGTTCTTTACGAATCGTGTTTTGATTGGCAATTACTCTGATTAATCATGTATAATGGTGAGTTCATCAGATTGAACATGGAGTGTTATAAGATCCATTCCGTGAGTCATGTGCTTGAAATGAACCGTGAAATTAAACTTATTAACAGTATGCTAAGCATAAACAGCAACATACTCGCACAAGTTGAGCTGATTGCTTAAATCCACTGAGAACGAACTGCTTGCGAAAAGTACAGGAATGTTCCATAAGGTCTGCATTTTACCATTGAATAACATGACTCGTTTATGTAATATGCACACTTGCCGACAATTGTGATCACCCATTTTCAATCAATAGGCTAGAAAAAGAATAGGAGGCAATTATTGGACATTTAATTAACCTATTAAGTCGAAGAGGCCAGTACTGTATATGCCATAACAAAACATATTCAACACGGATCCCGCACATTGTTTAGTCAATTTGACAACTTTAACAAACCTTCCCATAGCTAAGTGCATGGCCGGATATTGCCGATTTGGGAAACCACATCCTATAGTTGCATCTTCCTGACCCAACAACGTGTTCTGTGGTAGAAAGTCCAACACATAGTTTCCATATTTTACTCGTATTCCATGATCGCAAAGTGAAGGCAGTAGGGTTCCCATATCTCACGACAATCATGCAATTCGTTCAGAAACATTCAAGATACGCGGTGACGGCCTACTAACTGAGTATTGTTGATGATAAACATGACTGGCGTATAAGGCTTATCAATTCAAGGGGTTGTTCTGAGACCATCATGGATTGATAGAGTTTAATGTATTAGACGAATAAGACAGAAATATGATGAGATGTGACATGTCATCAAACCCCATTCATTAAACAACCTATTAGTTTTCGATTCTTCTGTTCAGTAGACAGCGACAAGTCATAACTTACGCTTTGCCTATGCGAATCCCTGATACTACATATCGGACATTATAGAAAATACATTGTTAGGACTGTAAATCAAGTTTCTCTACTGCAATAACAAATTTAAGAAATTGAGCGGGATTGCTTTCGGTGATCCATGAATAGTTTAAACAATTGTTCGCAATTCCTCTTCACCCTTCATCAAATGATCGGTAATGGTCGGTTACGATATTGAGAAAAGCTGCAGTGGCCAATTAGCCGATACAAGACATTTTAACTTCACCGCAAAGCCATATGTTTCCAAAGAATACCCATTCAATATGTCTAAGTGGAAGATAAGGAAGGCGCATTATGGTGAGTTGGAGGGCGTTTAATCAGACGGAATACAATAGGCTCGGTCCTTGTAAGACTTTCTTATTCACGGTGGACCATAAAGAGTAGCAGGTTGACATTAAGATATAACTGGTTGATTTCAGCAATTAAAAGTTAATACGCTTGGCTAGCACATACGCTAAGAAGTATCTCTTTTTGATGCATTTCTTAGCCAAGCTGTTACTTGAGGGTTCGGTTTCAAGCAGTTCCCAGAGCTAAGAAGGTTAGTAGAATCGGAAATTATTGCTGTACAGAGTTATCTGGGGGAGCGTGGAGTTTTTGTTGCGCCCATCAAGGCACGAGCTGAGGAGACCATGGTCGTACTGCTGATTCCGCCCCCATTCATCCCACGACAGAAGTGCCTAAACTGGCTTGGTGGTAATGGCGACCACAGTACCAGGTTTAACGACTCTAGTGTGCCTAATCTATGCCTGGTCGTGCAACTATCTAACGATGTAATACGCTTTGCTGTGGCGAGGTAATCTCCAAATCTACGCATATTAATGGATATTGACTTCTTCCAGGGGATACAACGTATAGTTAGATCTTTCACATTTACACCTGTACTCGTACCTATACGATTGTGGTTTTCAAAGTGACAGGCACGAATTAGAAAACACAGAAGTGGGTATTTGATTTCTGGATAAGATACATATAATCGCGGGCTTACATTATCAAGGCCATTATAGGGATTCTAGTGTAACAATCGTGATTGTTCAAGTGTACATATTGACAAATTGATGAGTTATCTTCCTCAAAAGCGTACAACTTTTTGCTAGTGGCTTTCACAAATCTTAATACCATTACTTAGAAACAATGACACGCAATGACAGACTACAGACATCTCTACAGAATTAGTATTGAATTGACTTCCGATATGTCAGGCCTACCAACATATATTTTTTTGTATAGTTCCCCGGTTATTATCACAATATGCCTGATGCACATTGGGCCATAACATATGCCGGACACTGGCGACACTAAAACATAACAGATATCGTCGTCGCGTTATCGTGGATATTTACCTCAGACGTCCGCGTAAAGGTGTACACAAATATTTACGACAGCATAAAGCCTATAGGGTTATTTATGCTGCAAGACAGCCATAGTTGGCCTACATTGGCAAGACGTCGCGTCGGTCATACCCAGAGGCTAAGATCGCACGACTATATCGAGCCAACCAATGGTTCATTTATTGTAATATATTGTGAGAAGAATTCGTTACAGTAATTAATGCATCCGTTGGCGGTTTTCTATGCCCAGAAATCTATCAAACACAGACCACCAGCATACGGCCGATGCTGTTAAGTACACAAACACGCAAAACATTCCCAACTTTTGTGCATACAGCGATATCGCAATGTCTTGGAATTCTCTTTAGAATTCCATTCTGCAGCCTTTACTATAAATGAATGCAGGGGATATAAAGCAGCACACAGAGAGATAACTTGCGTTCTTGGGATGGGGCATGCATACATGAATGTTGGTCATGTGTAACTGTCTTTTTATGATACCAACAAGTGTCGAAAAGCACAATAGACAGCTGCTGTAGTGTATAATGTATTCGATGATATATACACAGAGAATCAATGTATGCTATTCACAAGGGCACTCCAATGTGTCTTCGATAAAACAAGTACTCAATCAGGCCTTAACTAACGGCATTGATCATGTGTAATACCACAAAATGAAATCTTCGTTACAGACTTTTGGCGTGTTCGCTTGCGGTCTATATCACTAGATGAAGATCGAATATAACATTAGGTTTTATGATTACTATTGTTTATGTATGTCAGTACTGGTAAACAAGTTTATCAGGTGCTGTTTTTATTTGTGAATGCATTGCAAATATCCTTTTACCCATTTGGTGTAACATCTATATCTTCTAATTTTTGTAATATTTATTACGGGATGTGTTCGGTTGAATAGATATATATAAACGTAATACACTGGAGCATCTCCGAAAAGCAATATTATGAAAGGTTGTCAACGTGACTCTTATGTAAAGCATTTTTTAGCAACGCTGCAAACTAGTCTTTTATCCTTTCTGATGCAATATTGAAGGTCCTGGGTGCTTATGAAAGTGAATTGCTCGGTGTTTTAACTTATTTACAGTATGGTAAGCATAAACAGCAACATATACTCGCACAAGTTGCTTAAATCCACTGAGAACGAACTGCTTGCGAAAAGTACCAGAATGTTCCATAAGGTCTGCATTTTACCATTGAATAAGTGCATGTCAGTCAATCGACTGCAATGCGTTTTAGTATCGTGAGACCATGAAAGAGAATTATGATGATGCGTGCAATTTCAAAGCAAATTTTCATATTGCTTTTGTGATCAATGTAAGGATCTTTAAATTATATAAAAATACAGCTCAATATTCCTCCCATCGCATCGTATACAGACTGAGAGCGTGCGAGGAGCTAGTAAATACTGTTTTCTAATCTCTGGCGTCAAGCTTTCAATGGATGTGAATAGTAATTATGCGAACCTCTTAGAATATTACAAACAGTTGTCGGTGGGCTATGATTAGTCTGCGTCCCAGACTCCAGGGGTTCCGCTACGCTTCTCGCCCTAGAGTCTACGACAAGACAAGGTCTAAAACTGATGCGTCCGAATATTAATCAGATACGTACGTTAATCTTCGTGACCATTCAACGCAAAGGTTGTGACCCATATTGACCTTAGTTGCGCGCGTCTGGCTCATGAAACTTGCTCGTGATACGCACCCTCTGTTTTATGTGATGTAATGTACATTGCTGTGGTCTGCTCCCAATGAGAACACACTGAATGTCTTCTGGAATTCAAATTGGCACCACAACAAGCGCTTTAATCCCTAAGTTGCATGATAGTATGTTTACGTAATACAGTCTGTTAAAGAGGCCAGTTGTGTGTTTCTCTCGTTGCCTGTGTGATTAACGGTGCCGCTCAGCGTGATACAACAAAATCCAGGTGTTCCTGGCTCATAAAAATCACTCGTCCGGTAGGACAAATTGACTTGGCAAGTCACTTGTCCTACATTACAAATCACTTGTCCCAGCAAGCGGATAACCATTGGTGTCGAACCCTGACCCCTTCCAAGCATTGCATCGAGTGCAGTAGCTAACAACGTATAACAAATTGTTTCCCCGCCCCAGCAGGCACATTCACAAGACAGTCACGACCCATCAAGCAGCCGAGCAAACAAGTCTTTCAATTATAGCAATCTTATTATTAAAACCGACTACAATGACCACTGCAAATTACTTAACTGAAAAGCGGCGAATTGACATCCACTTCAGCGCCGTTTTCAAAGTACACACATTACCAACCAATTTCAGTTAATACTTTTAACTTTATATTGGATAGATAATTTTGCAAAATACATTGGTTAATTATTTTGATAGTCGAAGTGCTTAACCTCGATTTTGTGACAATGCTTCCCGGTTGTCCACGAAATAGATAAAAACTCTCTGTATATCTTTTTGCCACTCTTCCCAATGCAAATGTCATCTGTGCCATATTTCAATCTTTGTTTTGTGTCCCGCCATGAGATAGTTTTGGACTACACGGCGGGCAAGCTCCATCGTAACAGATGAGCAACAGCTCTATATCCAATCAACGATATTGTGCATTAAGACAAATAAGATTGACGCTTTGAGTCAGAAACAATATAAATATAGCATTTGCCTAATAAGGGTGAACATCAAATAATTAGAATGGCAAACTTCACTGAAGCAAAAGTGAAGGACAAAATTCAAAGGTTTTGAAACGATAAGAGCCATAACTATTTGTCATATGCTCTATTTCTATTGGAAAATAAGTACATACAGTTTTGCGAGAGTACGACCTAGCGTAATGAGATGAGTTGTGAAGAAGTAACGTTTGGCACAGCAGGTAAATATACAAAGGACGATTTCCCATTTGGACGCTTTGTAAAATTATTCACTCTCTACGCATGACCTCTACTTGCCGTCTTTACCTAGGCATCCTACAATGTAGTCGTCGGAAATGTCACGGTATATGTAGCTACATAGGAATTACCATCCATCATCACACCATCATGCAATCATTCCAGCAAATATATAAAACCTAACTCAAAGAACTACACAACAACATATTCATTACGCATTTTGACAACACCCTGTTTTCTTAGTGTTAATGTTAAAACAGCGAATGCAATCAGGTGACGGCAAACATATGAGTAGCAGCAGGTACACAAAGCACTTGCCGTTGGTCCTGTGCCACGGTTATGTGTAATGCTACCCCATTTAACAGAACCCCTTGCTGTAATAGAGGAGGTACAAGCTATACAAAGTGTATCATGATTGATTTAGTTACCACATCAGCGTTAGTCTCATTAAGCATGATTTATCTTGAGAATCGTTGAGAATCGTTAAAATGGTGTAAGACTTTATCAATGTCCGCTTGGGATATTATCAAAGGTAAAAACATGTTTTAAATGCCAATTGCTTTGCCATTACTGCATGAAAATCAAGAGTCTTGCGTATTTCAGTACGGGACAAGCATAAAAAAGGATTATCTTTTGATATTGGATGGACAAATAGTATTCAGCTAGATATTCTATAACCTCTGCTTCCGACGCCTGCAGTAAGAACGACCGCCTGCTGCGGCCTTCCGAATTGTTAAAAGCAGGCATGGAGTGGCGCTGACGATTGTTAGTAACAAGGACATCAAATGTTGTCAGGCAGAGAGGTTCACGTTGTGAAGCTCTTGACAGATTTCCCATGAGATGATTAATACGAAGGGCATTCATAACAGACCACCGTCAAAAAAAAGGTACTGCTCCAATCGAAACATAACTCGATTCTCTCTTTCGTGTTGACAACATTAAGGAATGCTTAGTCTACCTAAGAGATGCATATCTAACAAGAAAGCACATACCAATATTTGTGGAGTGTGCTATGAATGGGCGTAGACGATAATACCATTTGTTTGCCGACTTGACTTGGATCAGCACTAATATGTGTGACACTTTCAACAAAGCGGAACATGGATGATATCAAAACTGCGTTGATAACTAATTGTCTCTCTGAGAGTCTCCTGCAAATGACGACACGCTCATAAAGCCATCAGTAATGAGTTGTGTTCCTTTATGCGAATGGTAGTGCTCAATTTCATTGGCACAACTGCGGTTTAAAGTGAGGCATGGTTGCGCTGCGTGCCGCCCGCTCAGTCAGATATTGCTTAACTAATTGAGACTCACATGCGATAGATTGCTTCCCAGGAAGGGCCATCCCAATTCGTCTCAGCGATCATAACTCGCATTTACGTTGCATTCGCAGATTAGCATTTTTGGCTAAATTAAGGTATCAGCAGCTGAAATATTAACTACAATTTGTTTTTGCTTATTTTGCGATTGCGATTTTCAGAGTGCTAGGATAGGAATGGAGATGCTATAGGTGCCTGTGTGGAAGCTTTATTTAGCTAGTGAAGCAGACGAAGGCTGATCACCATGTGTTGGGGCTCCAGCAAAGTGTAATCGTCAATCCGGCGCTAGAATTGTCCAGTTGATTAGTATTATGTATTTAAAAGCAGCATGAAGGGTAATGGAATGTTTATGTAAGCTAGGCTTGATTTATGCACTATCAATTCCCAGCGCACATGCAAAAAGAATTTACAACCAACATAAACTTTCTGCCGTGCATAGACACTGGTCATCCAGAGGCCAAGGTTGTCAAGATAATCAACCCAAGTGCATCCAGAATGGACACGTGCGACGAGCCCTGAGCTCCAGTTAATTCACATGATATTAAATGTAAAAGGATCTAATTGAATCAGAACTCATCGGTTGACGGCATACAGCCATCACCTGCAACTCATAGCACGTCTAACGTGACGTTTCGAAAATCAGTTATTCGATTTTGCTAGGCACGCAACCATCTCTGTGAGCTCATCAATGATGCGTACAAACTGTCTGATTGTAGGTTATACAGAATAGCTGTCAACGACTGTGCAGAGAGGTGAAGAACATAAGAATCTAATAAGTGACACGCAGACATTACCCGCTTCCACGATAGAAATGATCGAAAATGCAATCAAGACCTAATTGATATGTATTAGCATATTTATACATTGAATTCAATATTTGCGTGCAAGTACTAATAATTATTTATATATACACATATTTAGACACACACACACGCATATATATATATATATATATATATATATATATATATATATATATATATATATATATATATATATATATATATATATATGTATATATATATATATAAACATATATAAATGTATACATTTATATATACATATATGTATATATATTTATGTATATATATATATGTTTATATATATATACTGATATATCATAAATATATATATGCATATATTAATGTATATATTTATCTTTATCTACTACAAATATGATATATATATATAATTATACACATTAGTATATATACGGCCGCATATATGTATATATATTTGTATATGAGTAAATATATATATATATATATCTACAAATATAAATGTATAAATATATATGTTTGTATATATGTAAAAATATACATTTATACATATGTAATTATTTTTACATGTATATTTGTATGCACGAATATTCTTGTCTATGTTAATGCGCCTTTATTTATATGTGTACATTTCGTTGATGTGTGTGTGTGTTTGTGTGCGTTTGTGTGTGTTTGTGTGCGTGTATATGTGCGTGAATCTGTTTTCGCTCTTGCAAACTCAATAGTCAGGCCAGCATTGCTGTTAGTAAAGAAATATCACTGACATTTCTAAAATGCTCTTTTCTATAAGCCGTTTAGCACACGCGCGGGGAGCTACTGCGTTACGTTTCGCTCATTAAGTTCATGACATTCATCGCATTATAAGTGCCGCAGGATTAAACTCTTCCCTGCTGCCTTCAATGCCAGCTCTTAAGGTACCTCATTTATAACCCTTCTGAATTATCGGCGTCAGAAGCTGCGAAGGTTCTTTTTACACATAACTTAATTTAATTGGCTGTCACTTTGGAGAGCGTGCAGTCATAGCTGTATTCTAGAAGTCGATATTCAGAATCATTTGATCTATTCCGATAGTAGGTAGTTGCATTTAATTGATTGCGTCGGACGATGGCAGGAACTAAAGCATCGCACATTTGGTTTAAAACTAATAGGAACACCTCATATGGACTCTGCAAATGGTAATTTTGGCCACAAAAAACATTGCTCTGTGATGGGGGCACCGTGTGCCCCTGGGGCTTTACTTTTGATATATCAGTAATGTAATAACTTCTTAATTTCGTTTTGTATGCGTCTTTTTAAGAATACCTTGTAAAATACCTTCGGCGCATGATTCATGGGTTGGCAAATCAATGTCACTGTGTTTAAGGGTTCATATCGTTCGGAACGTCGAGCTCAGTATATCGGCAAAGGATCACACTCTTTCACAATCAATGAGCCTCTAATCCGAACGTCATACGTCAAAAACCAACGATTGCATCCAAAACAATACCCTTTGCTCTCTAATTCATGTCAAACATTTAAATATTTGTATCTTCTCTATTTGTGCATAATGGAATTTGCATTACGTGACAAAAATCAGCAAATACATTTTCGCGCGATTGCTTGGCTGAATAAGTGATTGCGTTATGTTCAGGTTTTTCATCCTCTGTGTATTGCAAAAAGCTTTCAATACACGAGATGGTCTACTTCTATCTATGTTTAATCAGATGAGATGACATTTGCCTTGTTAGTAATTAGTTCCGAGTCAGCCTATGACTTTGCAAAATTGAGCAAGGATGAAATCCGAAACAGGAAATACGATGATTGAAACACTGTCGTGCCCTTTAATGTCACTCGTGAACGACTGACGGAGGACATAATTGGAGATTGTAAATCATCCTACAACTTATCTGCATTTGAAATTCATTTGCAACCAACGAGCTGTGGGGGCCGGTTAGAAAACTAAGGGAATCGTTGACAGTACCACTTCACGTCCCATCACATGGAGATGCAATGTTATCCAAACGAGCAGAACATATCGGTGTATAAATGATTTTATTTTAAGAGACATATGAATACAAAACAATCTTCAATAAAGGATATAAATTCACTGAAGGTGGTAATTTATTATGTTTACCGAAGGATGATCCGTGGACCATGAATCTCAGTCCATCATCTCCGTCAATAAGTCAAATATGAATAAGTTTGAATTTTAATTTTGATTTTGCAGAATACCAATGGATGGCACTTACTGCTCGTTAAGAATATGCGACCTGTATCTATACGTTGCGTCATAGGAATCTGCTTAAGTAGTGGATGAAATAATTCACTTTTGCAGCTACGTGATTAGTCAAACTCAATACCAATAACTCCCTGTAATAACACGCAGACGTTAATGTTACCGCGAACATTTATAGATCGTTGATCACCATAGGGAAGGACTGAAAAGCGGTCCCTACTAAAATCGGAAAAACTATCCCGCTACTTGATTGCAGTTAGCCCATCAACTCAGTAGGAGGTCAAATGAATTTTAAGCATTGCCTATGGGAACGGCATAACAAACTTCTCATATGATCGGTAACGCGATGTCAAAACATGTTAAATGGCTTCTTTGGCATATCAAGTCAGATGACACTCCTGGCAATATTCATTATATAAATATATACATACATACATACGAACACACACACACACACACACACACACACACACACACACACACACACACACACACACACACACACACACACACACACACACACACACACACACACACACACACACACATATATATATATATATATATATATATATATATATATATATGTATGTATGTATGTATGTATGTATATATATATGCATATATATACATATATATTTACATATATATATATGTATATATATGTATATGTATATATATGCATGTATATATATATATATGTACATATATATATATGTATATATAGGTATATATATATGTATATCTATATATATGTATATATATACTTATATATATATATAAATTTATAAAGATATATCTATATATATATATGTTTTTATATATATATAGAAATGTGCATATATATATATAGAAAAATATATATATAGAGAAATGCATATTAATATATATATATACATTTATATATATATATAAAATATATATGTATATAAATATATATCTATAAAAATATATATATATTTTAATATCTATATATACTCACCCACATATATATATATATATATATATATATATATATATATATATATATATATATATATATATATATATATATATATATATATATATTTATATGTATTTATATATATATATATATGTATTGGTCAAACATGTCATGACATCAGGTATAAGAAGTGATCAAAGTAAATAAATACATCGGGCAATTCGTCACTGAAAGTAAGTGGCCGAAACTGTGACCGATATTGCCAGTCGTTCCAACATTATTGATACCGGTGTAGTAAGATGATATGTGCGTTAACCACACGTATAATTGTATTATTTACTCTCCGTTCAAAAGAAGCGTTCTTCATGCTTGCACTGCCGTGTTTTATTCATTACCATTGTCTAATATTAATTTAGGCAATTAGTCCGCGTAATGATATTTACCCCGATCGATGCGGTTCATTAGGAAATACCAACTATTTATCAATTTCCAAAAAATCGTAATGCTATAACCACCATTTTGGTAAATATGTAGTCACTATATATGCTCATGGAGTGGGTTCTACACGGCGTCGCAGCGTATGTAGTTCCGTTTCTGGCGTTGAAAGTTTGGAATCAGACGAATGTTTTACCACAGCCGTATTGTAGAGTCAAACCTACAAACAACTCGATCAAGAAAGCTGTTAGCAATGTCCACAGCTAATTAATTTTAAAGAAGCTAATACAAAGCTTTTGAGGTGAATATGTTAATACCTATACGCTTTTGATGCCGCTGGATCGCATCAAACATGTTAAGTCCTTTCTCCTCACGATTTGAAGAAATGCGCATGTATGCCAAGGCTGTTTATTTAACACCCACCATGCTTTTCGAGCTGCCATATGTTTGAAGTAGTCCTGACTGTGCATACGCGTTGTAAAGATGAACATGGCTAGATGTGATAATTTATAATCCCACCGCGCAATCGTAATGATATACCATGTCAACTGAATGCATCACTTATGATTACATGTGTAGATTGTTATTTACCATTAAAACATGCAATGAAACCGAGTAACTCGCTAGGTTTAAGACGTTCAAGGTATCTGATATTTCTGTTGAGGATTTATCCATTGCGTTGGATACAGGCCTCGTTGGACGTCTACGGTATATGTCCTGTAGGGCTAGTAGCGATTTAGAAGTATACATGTAGTATTTATTTAATTATATAGGGAAAACAATATGGTCAATGTCAAGCTGTTTAACGTCGTTGGCCGTGTAGTATATGTAACCTGCTTACGCAAGTTGCAATGCCCACACGATTGGAAATCGCACCATAGCGTTAATACTTATTGGTTGTACCCTTTGCAAACAAAGCTGTTATTACATGTCTTAGTAAAGAGCAGATTCCGTAGATAATTAGGCACGTTAGTCAACAATAACATCGATCAAAAATTATGCTCAAACAAGATCATCATGTCATGTCATATCCCACAGGTATGATACTCCGTGTATTGTTTTTGTGTAACGCTAATTCATTTCTGTAGTTTAAACTGATCCTTGTACGTGTTGGCTCTATTTGTCTACATGGTTCAACAACAATAGTTTTGTACCAGAGTAGTTACAATCCATTGATAAATGCAGTATTGACAATATTTTGGACAGTGAAGCGGGATTCCTACGGGATCTGTTCCAAAGTGTTGTGTTAATACAGCAGCATGTCATTAACCTGTAAGGCCCTATTGCTACCTCATATTCAACAATTCAGTTGTCACAGGCCGTCGTACGAGAACGATGTTTCCCGCTGCAAAGACTCTGGTACGTCTATATTTACCGTCATGTATGCCCTGCAACACATTTACTTAATGGAATGAGCCATGAAAGATATGAGCAGTATACCTCAGACAATGCATACTGCTTTCGTTCCCGTTAACGCATATATTGCTCACCATAATTTACCATGCAATTAGCCAACATTGCTTCTGATAATGTCCGATACCAACTCGATATCAACATGAAATAAATATTGCATCGTGAGAGTGATATCAGTGAAATAATAGATAAACACATATTGACCTTTATATAGACATTTGATAACATATAGAGTGTGATACAATCACATTTGTGCCGCTTTGGTCGATCAGAGGCTATACACTGGTTTGTGTAGGTTACCATCCAAAGGATCAAAATATATTACAAAAGCCTTCATATTATCAGTGTTTTAGGTGTCTTTGATGCTTTTGCGGAGGCAACTGCTTACCAGGGAATGACATCAATGATGTTTAGTTCCTACATACGAGGTTATTGGACACAATATAATCACACTAAGATGCGTGCGTATCTCATAAATATTGATTTTACGTCCAGTCAATGCAAACCGAAGTTGTTGGTAGTAATTGTGCTGCTGTGGGGTGTGTCAGTTGCTTTATTCTTCCACTTACTTACCAGTGCGTGCAGCTAATTATATGACGCACATACTGAGCCAACATACACTTCAAGCGATGCCCTATTGACCGTAACTACTTAACAGTCATCAAAGAATATTCGGTGGTTCCTGTTGTATGCTCATTGGATAAATGAATTTTATTAACACGCACATCTATAATACTGCTGTTAATTCATATGCGAAACACGCAAGTAAATTTTATACGTAATAATTGCATGCATTTCCAACGAATGAGATGAAAATGCACGTCAACAATACTTGCAACATATTAAAGGTTAGCGAAGAATGTGCAATTAACAGATGATTCTATTCGTGACTGACTCCTGCCATGATCCACTTACCGATTGCGACTTCCATAACGATAGAATCACCAATTCAACCTTGCGTCAGAGGCTATTTCCTGCTTCGCTGCTGATTACCTTCCATGTTTTTCTTATCTGTACATCTTCCATCCTTTTTGTTATTGGTGTGGCGCATGGCTGATTGATATGCTTCAAGAGCAGCTAATTATAAAGGCAAACCAGACAAAAAGGTGACTTATCGCGCAAGAATAATCACTGATGATGCATTCACATGTATTCTTCATAACAACATATTCTTAGATGGTCAAGTAAGTCGAGCGAGCGTGAAATGGAACTACGGGTCAATTGCATCAAATAATCACGCGTGGGCATCTAACAGTAGCGGCCCTTAGTACCCTATACATTGTAGTTATGTTTGTATCAGCATGTACGCATGTAAGCCATCCAAAGACATGCAGATATGTTTATCACTATCTACGTGGGTTTATAGCAATGTCGACCGGCGTGCCAACCGATGAGAGCAATTCATATCACTGAACGTGCACAGCAGTTTACTATGGCCAATATCATCATGTCACTGGTATTCCATTGTGTGAAGCGGCACCTAAAATGGCAAATCCAAGCCACTAAGTAAATGACACACACAGCCATGTTGAATTTGTTATTAATTTTGATGCCGCTCTTTCCACTGTATTGGAAACATGGCTTTTCCCAACAGTTTCTAATTTAAGTCCATACATGCTGTTCAAGCCCGTTTCGGCTGTACCGGGTATCTAAGTAGCCAAATCCCTTACAGAGATATAATTGTTGGTGGCTGGCGCAAATATTAATCTGGCAAGTCCCCGCAAATAGAATATATGGTGATGAAAACCGACGTGTCTGCATCGTATGCATAGTTATAAGATATCATTGACTAATTATATGTGTAAACTAAAAACATATCACGAATGGCATAGTCACATGATGTCAACAGATTTTCGGTCAATAACGTATGATCTATCGCAGTTGTGTCCATTTGCAAAGACTGTATTTCAAAAAACAATTTTAGTTGGTGCATAATTATCATGATAAATATGCTGTCTACCTTGATTTTTTACATATTTTAACAACTGTTGAAGCTAATTGTGACTTATGGAACATAATATATAAACTATTAGCTAGCTACTTTGTACTTAGTACTTATATGAAAAACAAATCAGCAAAAGGCATCTAGTCAATGTCATTATTTGCATGTTTGAATGCTTACAACACTAATATATCATTAGATTAATGACCGGTATCACGTAGATATCCTGTAAACCCCAGAATACTTAACAACACTAGCTTTATCATGCTCTGTACAACAAACTAGTTGCTATTGTCACAACTCAAGAAACATCTTCAGCTCCATTGAAATACCAACAAATCCTATTGCACATAAATATTTGCAAATTCGTTGGCTCTCACATCTCCCATTTTTAACGCAGCATCGTGCCTTAGTTGTGAACGTGATCCGAATATGATTGTTTAATATTTGCCCTAGTCTATGACAGCGTTGGAAATAAGTGTCACGAAGCGGGTATGTCATATCTCAAGACTCAGCCTACATGAACTCGCTCAGAACAATTAGGTTAAGATACGATAACTCAGCATTAAGAGGAATAATATCGATAGCATTCTGAACTTGCTTGTCAATTCGACTAGATGTTCTTAAACAGCCTTAGCTTGATTACTTCTAATATATTATCACATTACCAAGCGACTTGATGAGATACGACATGTCCTCGATCCCTCTCCGTTAATCACATTTGTATCATTTAATTTTCCTTGAAATACGAAAACAAGCCATAACTGATGCTATGAATATTCAAATCCCTAACCCAACACTTCTGACAATATTAGACGCTGCTTTCATCCGGACGCGACATGCTGTTGCTAAATCATTTTCAAATGCCCTTAATTATTCATCGACTGTCCAGATTTGCATATTTCTGAAGCGTGTTCTAATATCCCATGAATTGATTTGCAACTGGCTAATGACTGTGTCAGCGTACCCAGTACCACTGTTTCGAAATACCTATAAGATAACTTCTTACTAGACCATGGCATGAGATACTCACCGGTTTCACTTACCACAATTGCCGATTAGTCTATGTTCCTTGCTCAAGGGGTTCCGCTACGCTGCACCTCCTACAGTCTACGACAATACTAAGTCTAAACGTAATCCGTCCGCATATTCATTGGACGTGTTCTTCATTCGTC
>CM067353.1:68820127-68882627 GCA_034190875.2 Urechis unicinctus | reverse complement strand
ATTTAACCGCATACACATGTCGATTCCCAGTCAGCACAAATCTGATAATATGGGTAGTTCACAGTTTGCGGAAGGACTACCTACTACCACCACAGGATGAGGCCCATTATTATTTATTGTAAATAACATGAAGATATGGCGGACGGACAGATGGCGCAGAAGGGGCGAGTAAAATGGCTGAGTGTGTGTTAAGGTTGCAAACGTTTGAGACTATGGGATTCGACGTAAAAGACACAAACACATTTAAGGATGAAATTCGCAAGTTGTCCGGAATATCGTTAAAGTATTAATGTGTTCCTTCGTTTCCCCATCTCCTTAATAAATTTATTAACTTTGTTAAATTATCCGCTCTCCTTGTTATGCGTGACCATGTTTGTGCACACATTTTGTTTACGTTAGAGGTGGAGCCTTATTCAAGATGATTTGTTGTGTACACCGCGTTTGGTGTTGGCGAAGAAATTTGTGGTTGAAGTTGCACTGATCGATGCTTACGAATATGGCACTCTGTATTGCTGTGGGATGTAAACACTAAAATAAACGTCAGAGTGAAGTACACAAGACCCTAAAACAGCTCAGTTGCCGGTCTCGTTGAACTTTCAACTTAATTTTCTCGTATGTCTGTGGTTGCAGCTTTTGCACAAATTCATGCTTGAGTCTCCTTACAAAAGGTGCTGCAGGTATTCAATATGGAGAATGGTTATCCAGCACTACAATGGATTCATCACACCTAAATTAGCCCAGTGGTTCCGGCTCATAGCACCGAATATGTGATATCATCAGATCATTGCTATATCAGTGTAACAGACAAAAATCGCAGATTCAAGCATCGTAATATATGTATATATAAGTTGGTTTCCATCTACTAGATTTGTGATATTGTGCTTGAAAAGGCTAATAGATCGAGAGTATGATACACATCTGTCATCCTCTCATTTCACATTCAACGGTGGCTACCGATTTATTTTTCATCAGATTCCGGATTATATATCTTAACTTTAATTTATAATCGATGAATGTCACGCTGTTACTTTCCAGTCGGTAATTGCTTCTACTAAATCATCGACCCACGTTGAAGTGCATTGGTTGTATGAAAACGGCATGCTCTTAAGACCGCTGGATTTAAAACTGTGCTGATGAATGATTCATTCTCTGACAAATTGATCTGTCGTTGGGGCTGAACTAGTCTGGGTTAGAGTCTGAGATGTTCCCTGATATTATCGGTTACATGCACTGAGCAAACCAAACGTGTGTTGATGTACTAATAGACAACTTTGATAGCCCATACGAAGTAAGACAATGTCAATGATTTCTCAATCTATCCTCCTTCGACATTCTCAGTCTTAGACGTTTTGTTGTCTATATAATCAACTTTAAACTAATGATTGACAAAACATGACTGCGGCATAAATTCAGACTACTCTCTGGGATAATCACATTAATCACATACTGTGTATATTGTATGGATGATATTGTAGTCGTGGAATTGGGTTAGTCTAATCTTCACCAAAATAGATGACTTTTACAGTTGCCTACAAATCATATATCGATAGATGTGTGGCTTACAGACGATGAAAAATCTTTATGAACCATGTTTTGATTGGCGAATACTTCGATTATCATGTTTAATGGTGAGAACATCAGATTTAACACGGAGTGTTATAAGATCCATTTCGTGTATGTGAAATAAACCGTAAAATTCAACGGTAAGGTAAGCATAAACTGCAACATACGCGCACAAGATGAGCTGATTGATAAAATCCACAGAGAACGAACTGCTTGCAAAACGTACCATAATATTCCATAATGTCAGCATTTTACCATTGAACAACCTAGTAAGATTCGATTTGTCTTTTCAGAAGACAACATCAAGTCATAACTCACGCTTAGCCTATGCGAATTTCTGATCGCACATTTAGGACATTATAGAAAATACATTGTTAGGGCGGGACATCGGAAGTTTTTCCACCGCAATAAGATCTAAGAAATCAAGCAGGATTGCTTTCAATGTTTCACGAATAGTTTAAACAATTGTTCACATTTGGCCTCTTCCCATTCGTAAAATGATCGGTAATGTTTGGTTGCGATATTGAATAAATCTGCAGTGGCGAATTAGCCGATACAAGTCATATAATCTTCACCACAAAGCCATACGTTCCTAACGAATATCCATTGAATATGTCTAAGTGGAAGATAAGCAATGCGCATTATGGTGAGTTGGAGGCCGTTCAGATAGAAGGAATGTAAGATGCTCTGTCCTTGTAAGACTTTCTTATTCACGGTGAAACATGAAATAGAACATTGCAACCTGATGAGTAGCAGGTATGGCATTCAGGTATAAATGGTTGATTGTGGGTTATTTGAATAAAGCAGATAGACAATTTGAATCAGTTACAAATTAGATTTTCTGATACGTATGAAGGGCTTGAAAGATATGGAATTATAAATGACGCTTACAGATAATATGTTATGCTAGTACATACGCTAGGAAATGTCTTGTTTTGATGCATTACTTAGCCAAGCTGTTACTTGAGGGTTCAGTTTTAAGCAGTTCCCAGAGCTAACAAGGTTTGTCCAGTCGGACACTGTTGCTGTACAGAGTTATCAGCAAACTGGGGAAGCATGGAATTACTGATGAGTCCATCAGGGCACGAGCTGAAGAGACTATGGCCCTCCGGCTGATTCCGCCCCTACCCGTCATACGACAGAACTGTCTCAACTGGCTTGTTGGTAGTATGGACGACCAGACAACCAGGCTTAACAACTGTAACGTACCTTGCAGGGTCGTGCAACTTCAACGATGCAGGACGCTTGGCTGTGGTGAGGTAATCTTCATATCGACGCATATATATGAATATTGACTCCTTCCCGGGGATCCAACGTTTAGTTTGTTCTTGCAAATTTACACCTGTATTCGTACCAAGTAGGTTTTTGAGTTTTAGAAACGATACAAATAATCGCGTGCTAACATTACCGATGCCATTACAGGGAATGTAATGTAACAATCTCGATTGTGTACATATTTACACATAACTAAGTTCCTTCCTCTAAAGCGTACAAGTCATTGCGAATGGCTTCCACAAATCTAAATACTATAATGCATAAATGAGAGTCGATTTGCAAGCTGCACGCAATGACAGGCTACAAACATCTCCACAGAATTAGTATCGAATCGAGTTCCGATATGTCAGCCCTACCAACATAAATATATTGTTCCTCGATTATTATCAAAATATGTCTGATGTACATAAGGCCATAAGATATATGTGACACTGGTGACACTAGAACATGACATATGTCGTCGTCGTCGTCGTTCACAAAAGAATGGCCTGTTGGCCATGGCTGTCACCCCTTCATCTTCGGAAGTAAGTCAAATATTAATGTTTATTTTGCAGAATACGAATTGATGGCACTTACTGCTCATTAAGAATATGTGATCTCTATATATACGTTGCGTCATAGGAATCTGCTTTAGTAGCGGATAAAATAATTCTCTTCTGCAGCTCGCTAAGTTAACAGTCAAACTCAATTCCATCTACACTCTCTCTCTAATAACAGGAAGAAGTTAATGTAACTGCTGACATTTATAGCTCATTGGTCACAAGAGGGATGGGATAAAACGCAACCCTTTCCATAATCGGAAAAGCGCCTATCCCAAAACTTGATAGCTGTAAGCCCATCAACTAAGTAGGTAGACTATCAAAGGGATTTTACGAATTGCCTATGTAAACCCACTTCTTATACGATCGGTGACGCCACGTCAAAACATGTCAGTCAGATTACACGCCTGGCAACATTTAATCAACAATTTATTGAAAGATCGCACGTGTGATATCGCTTATATATAGAGATATATATATATATATATATATATATATATATATATATATATATATATATATAGATTTATATAGATATATATATATATATATACCCTATATATATATATATATATATCTATATATATATATCTATATATCTATATATATATATATATATATATATATATATATATATATCTATATATATCTATATATTCTATATATATATATATATATATATATATATATATATATATATATATAGTTCTATGCCGTGTGAATATTATGCAGTTTTCTGAATGTTGATTCAAGATCAACGCACATAACACTTGCGATGAGCGTTGGCTAAGAAAGTCCATACTTCTACTTTTCTGACCAAAACTGCCAATCGCCGAAAACTTGCTCTAACATTCTTCTATTTTCTCTTAAATGTGCCTGTTCGGCCAAGCATATTCCAAACGACAGGTCACATTGGTTGAAAGCTCAATAATTGATGGGAAATAAAACGTAGGAATGTGTTTGCAAATCCGAGACAATGTTTCCAAAAAATCGTGTAACGAAAGCAGATTCAATCAGATACAGATACCGTCATTTCACAAACAAATACCCCTCTGATACAATCGGAGATCACCATGGCACACCACTGCAATACTAATAATGTTTGACATGCCATACAGTTTTGAATCCACAATGAATTGGTCAAACATGGCATAACAACATGTATAATGAGAGATCAAAATAAAAGAATAGTTCCGTCGATTCGTCACTGAAAGCAGCTTGCTGAAATGGTGACCGGTATAATTGCAATATTTACTCTCGTTTGTAATGAAGCGTTCTTCATGCTTGCACTGCCGTGTTTGATTTGTTACCAGTTGCACTTGTCGCATGTTAATCTAGGCAGTTAGTCCATTGCTTTTGACTATGGTATAATATATTGGGCAACTTTTTTGTTCAATATGAGGCAGATATATTGCCTTATAGGTTAATGACATGCTGCAGTATTCACACCACACTTTGGAACAGACACCTTAGGTATCCCGCTTCAACGTTCAACAGATTGGCAATTATGCAACGACCATTGGATTGTATGCTCATTAGATAATGGAATCCATATGCGGGTTTTAATTAAACGTTCTTGTGAATTTTATTGGTGATAATTGTATGCTATTCAAATGAATGAGATGGAAATGCACTCCAGCATTACTTGGAGCATTTTAAAGGTTAGTAAAGTATGCGCACATAACAGATGATTTTATTCGTTACTGACTCATAACCTCATCAACTTACCGATTGCGACTTTTATAACGATGGAATCACCAATTCAACCTCGCGCCAGGGGCAATTTCCTGCTGTGCTGCCGATTAATTTCCATGTTTTTCTTATATGTACACCTTCCCTTCATTTTGTCAGCTAATTATAAAGGCAAACCAGACAAAAGCTGACGTATCGACCAAGAATAATCAATGATGATGCATTCAGTTACAGCGACACTGGCTTCCATCAGAAGTTAACGATGGCCAATAACACCATGTCACTGGTATTCCATTGTGTTAAGTAAATGGTCATACACATCTATGTTGAATTTGTTATTAATTCTGATACCGCTCTTTCCACTGTATTGGAAACAGAGCTTTTCCCAACATTTTCGAATTTAATTCACTACATGCTGTTCCAGCCCGTTTCGGCTGTACCGGCTATCGTAGAAGCCAAATCACTTACAGCGATAGAATTGTTTGGCGGCTGGAGCAAATATTAATCTGGCAAGTCCCCGCAAATAGCATGTCAGAATTGGCCGTGTGTTCTACGTTGGGTGTTTGCAAAATGTTTGATTGAGCGGTTTGAGCTTGTCGCCGCATAGCTTCCACTCCGGTCTTAGCCTCATATAGGCTAGTAGACCGAGGTTCTTATATGGTGATGAAAACCGACGAGTCTGGTCACGACTTGAACATCTTATGCATAGTTATAAGATATCATTGATTTATTAGACATATCAACTAAAAATATAACATGAGTGACATGGTCAATTGATTTTCGGTCTATAACGTGTGATCTTTGACAGTTACGTCCATTTGCAAACACTGTATTCGAAGATAGTATTTTAGTTGATGCATAATTATCATGATAATCTGTCTACGATTATTGTTTTTAGATATTTCAACAACTGTTGAAGCTAATTGTGACTGCTATAACATAATATATAAACTATTAGCTAGCTACTTAGGGCTTAGTACTTATATGAAGAACAAATCAGCACAAGGCATCAAGTCAATGTCATTATTCGCATGTTGGAAAGCTTACAACACTAACGCACAATATATCATTACATAAATGGACGGTATCACGTTGATATCCTGTAAACCCCCGAATACCTAACCAGCTATATCATGCTCTGTACAACAAACTAGTTGCTATTATCACATCTTCAAAAACATCAACCGCTCCATTGAACTACCAACGACGTATATTGCACGTAGATAGTTGCAAATATTTGTCCTCTCACACCTCCCATTTGATATTGCGGCAACAGCTAAACGGTTGTTTCAATTTTGGGATATTAGCTATTTACATTGACCACATTGCACTCTCAGTTGGACTGCCTAAGGGCCACGGACAACGCCATGTCATCTCGTTATCTGACATGGTTATATCTTATGGTTAGGATCGGAAAACAACATAATGTGAAACAAGGACAATATTTTTTTAACGCAGCATTTTGCCTCTTGTTGTGAATGTGTTCAGAATACAATAGGATGATTATTGACCAATGTTCTATGACAGCGTTGCAAATATATGTCATCAATTGGGGATGTCACATCTCAAGACTCACCTTACATCAACTCGCTCCAAGCAATTAGGTTAAGATACGCCGACTCAGCATTAAGGGAAATAATATCGTTAGCATTCAGGACTTGCTTGTCAATTCGACAAGATGTTATTTAACAGCCTTCTCCTGATTACTTCCAATATAATGTCACGATAACCAAGCAACTTGATGAGGTACGACACATCCTCGATCACTCCCCATCAATCACATTCGATTTTTCCTTGAAATACAAAAACAAGCCATAACTCATGCTATGAATATTCAAATCCCTAATCCAACACTTCTGACAATAATAGAAGCTGCTTTTACCGAGACACGACACGCATCTTACAGGTTGATGTTGCTAAATCTTTTCCAAATGCCCTTAATTATTTCTCGACTGTTATCTGAGGTCACGTCATTGACATGTAAGATGATTAAAATGGCCAATATATCCCATCTAAGCTCTATCAGATAGGCAGTATTGATTCATCAAAATCTCATCCTGTCACGCTCTACGCGGCTAACGATGTGAACAATAAAAATCGACATTTGATTAATTATCGAAAGTGGAGATTTCCATGTTTTGAAACCAAGGCAGGAGGCTCATGCCGGTTAATGCAATGAACTGTTTTATAGGTCAACACAAACCAGTAACATTGCTGCCGGTATTTCCATCATAAAGCTGCTAATGAAGCGTAATGCTAGTATCCTTCAATTGCACAAGCGCCCTCTGACATCAGATTACACGATATTTTGACCAATATCTTTTCGCAACATTTGATGTACACGAGAACAGCAATGACTCTCTTTCCCATCTTATTTCGGATATTTTCGTCCCTTAATATGGTACTCAGCGTCGTTCTGATGTAACCCCTTGCAAATGCCACAATAATATGTGCTGCAACTTTAAAGAATGAATGTCGGTTAGGGATCATAGGGCGGCCAGTGAAAATTAGGGCCATTAATTAACATGCTGCATATGATACTGTACGTTATCGTGCAAGCAAAACTTTAGACCTTTTCATAAAGTAAAAAACTACATGATTTCAAATCGCAACGCAGCTCAATTAAAATCGCTTCGCAAATGCATATGTCAAACCACTAGTTGTCCACATATTGCCTTATAAAAGGAGCCACAGCTATTTGGCCGATTTGAACTAGTTTCGTAATTTTGAAATTATTTGACTATTAATGCGCTTGTCCGTGGTTCCGAATATGCAACAAAAGTGGGCTATGGAACGTTTATGATTCTTAATCTTAATCAGGTTTGATCTTTCCCCTCCCACATTGTTGATTCTTATTGCCCACGACCCTTTCAATGCTTTGAAAAACCCTTTGCCCAAAGATATTTTCTCGTTCGGAGGCTACCAAGTTCATCGGTATGCATTTTGATTAGATGTACCTAAGAAAAAAATGGACATGTGAAAATATATTTGACGCGTAGAATAATCTATGATAGATTTTATAAATTTGTAAGTAATTTGATTTTCTTCTGTCATTGTGTTGTACTTACCCTACCTCCTGCGTTGGTACAAGTACAGGTGGCCCCAGCACCTAAAAGGAGAACAAAACCAAAGCGATAGTATACGCAAATTAATGTAACCGTCAATGTTTATAAATCCTTTTGTCAGCAGGATCAATAGCTTTGCTGACTTAATATATGCTTGCAGTGTACAAGTAACTATGTTACGACCAAAGTCAGGATAATATATCGATAGTAGAATGTTTCTAAACTAATATTCGTATGAGCAGATTTAGCTAATAAACTAGCAATTGAGTGTTTTTTAAGTAGGAATGCGGGATTTTATCAATGCATGCTTTCCAAATACGGCTCAAATTAGGAATATATATGTCAAGGTTGATTAAACTCATAACTTTCATTTGACAAGTGTTGTATGCTATATCAAGCTCTACGCATATTTCTGAAACGTTTTCTAAAATCATATTAATTGATTTGAAGCTGGCTAATGCCTGCATCGGCGTACCCAATACGACAGTTACATATCGTTTCATTGATAACTACGCAACGCAAATCTGCGTCCTTGTGGATGAAGTGTGGCCGCTAGAAACCTTTGCACCGCACAAAAAGCTCGCTCCGCGTACAATTCATTAATTACAGTCTGAGAATCCCCACTAAACGCAATCATTGTTCCGGCGGCTTTGTCCCATCGATGCAGGTTTTATTTTGTCTTCAATGAGATGAGAGCAATGAAAAAAACCAGCTTGAAATCATGGCAGCGTTTAACAAAACAATACAAGCAATTATTTTGGTGAGATCTGCGACTAAAAGACTTAGTATTGGATGAACTTTTACATGCAGCAGTTAAGGTAATGCAAGGCAAACAGCCCATATAATCAGCCGATGGAGTACATACAAGTACTGCAGGGACAAAATGTCTGTAGTTAACAAAAGAACGCATTTAATTTTTTGATGAGAGGGACACGACTTTTGATGCGTTCTTCCAGTGCCGCATGATCACTTATGATGTTAGCGCAAACGTATGACGTGCAGGCGTTTTTATTAAGTCGACAATATATATATTGTTGAATTAGAATATATCTTCCTATTAGCCAACCGACAGGGAATACAGCATGGTCTGTATTTGTATACTCGTCATTGGGCAATTGTATTACATATAATTCCGGCAAGTAATCGCAACAACGCAATTTCGTCGTTATCTGTTAGCAAATAAACTAGGTCAAACTGACTTCAATCTCGAATTAAAGTAATCTTTTCCCGTGTCTCTTGCATTATTGAGCCATCGCTGTTTTGGCGTAACAATACACTACATTTTACCTTGATACAAGTGCGCTGTTTTTCAGTATATTAACTAATGCATTTTGTCCCGGCCATTCGCTGATTGCGTTCCTTCTCAGGTGATCGATGAAAACTAAAAATGTACAATAACAGTAGCTTGTAAGGCCAGCAAATGCGCCTTAAGCAACAACGTTGTTTCAATACAAAACACTATTGAGTATAGTTAAAATTTGCACACTGCATATGTGCGGATGTACGCCTTTTGTAGTCACATGCAGATCAACCTGCATGGTGACTACAAGCCTCCTCTCTTATAAAAAAACCAAATTGATCATCCATCAGTTGCCAGCTTACCTGATGTCATAGTTGCAAGACGCGGACTATTTATTACTTCTGCTAGTTCATACGAGTTCTGGCCTCAATTGAAAACATGAACCAGGTAATTTTATTTGGGCTACGATAATTAATTTAGCCATTGTCAGATTACACAGAGCTGGAATGGCACCAAATGCAAATGAACCTGGGCATTAGTACCGTCACGTCTTTTTCCAATCATTTTGACGTCAATCAAGTCTCCTTATCTGCCCGCCTTTTTGTAATTGCAAAATTTCTCGGTAATTCATTTGTCCTTTCCTTATAACTGTACGCAACAAACCGTCAGCCTGATTGAGCGGAACGTTGCATTCGAAGACGTGACAAGTTTTACTAATGTGATATTATGGGGTTGCTAGCAGCAGCTGCATATTTTCGTGGTTGGCAGTCACATGTTCTGACTAAATAGACGAAAATATCCATGTGGCAGACCGAACGAAGCGCATTGGTGAAAATATCATGAATACACAACAGCTGCACTAGTTATTAATTACACATTTCTTATAATATAACGCGAAAATATTTTCGAGAACATTTTGCGCCCTTTATCGTACAGCGGCGTATCAATTTTTTCTCATAATTACGATATTACCTGGCTCATTAAATCAATTTTGATTTCGCGTTACCAAGGTTTACATGTAAACATTACGTCTATCGTTGGTACGGGTGGGTCGCTAATGCCATATGTCAGCGTTATTTTGGTGAATGGGTTCATAGCGGTTATATTGTGTTACCTTAAGATGTGCCAAATATCTTCCTCTATCATGTACCACAATGTACTTGGTCATGTTGTTCTGATTTGTTTAATTATTGTTTATGCTAAGATTATCTTTCGGCAAGGCTTCGAATACTAATGAAGCATTAGTTACTTCGACTAAACTTATAAATAGTAAATAACAACAATCGACAACCTAGGCACATTGTAAAATCGTTTTCCCAACAAATTTACATTCATTCAAATAACGATTACTAACATGAATTAGCGTCATTCGTTTGGTAGGTCGCCAGTTCAGCCGACTGGGATCTACCTTACAGCATTTTGCTAAAAGCGCCCACACGAATAAGGCACTCGTCGTGTTACGGAAGTGTCCATGTAAACAAATATACGATTATTCAGTCACAAGCAGTCATAACAAGTTTTCAAAGTAACCACATAAAGTTTATACGATAATAAACAAGTGATAATAACCATTAGTTAAGGAGGTCAACTCTCCCAATGCAAAGTACCTCGGGTTCAAACATATGCGTTGCTATTAAAACTGGCATTTCTCTCGATGTGTTTACTGATTTGAGTGAGTCCTGCCTCTTCCGGTAAAACATTGCTCCAAACCACGCCCATTTACAGGTCCGATAAACATGAACAAGCAGTTTGTTCAGGTATGAATAACATACCTGAGCATTACAAAGGCAATATCAACTAAATAATGTACGTAATGGCCTCTTTGGTCAATAGATCCTAAATCATTGATCATTTTAATGTGAATAACGCAGATTCATGCGCTATCGAACACTGTTTGGACTCTCCCGATTCAAGGGACGAGGGATGTTGTCCGACATCGTTGACAGACAGATTACAGTGTTCAGAGTGGTTAAATAACATTAATCTGCCCAGAGCAATCGATATGTAAAATAGTTAAAGCAATTACTTCAATGATGGCAGTTTAATTATCCATGAATCAGAATATAAATACGTTAAAATATATGACCTACGTGCATTTTTGACTTGGAATCGTTCGTGCTCCAATATTAGAGACTACAATCTTCAGAATGTTAGGTATCACTAATTCTTGTTAAAACTCGCAGTACCTAAGTATAAATGTGTATCCAAATTAATAACGGGTACGTTGAAGAACTCCATTCCTTAAAATAGGTGACTTTAATGCATATTTTCTCCGTTCGACCGGTACACATGCCGCTCGACAGGGTTCGGAACTTTTCGGAGCAAGACATTGCGTCAGCATTTCGTGGAATCGCGCCGATAATTTAACTTCACTTTTTTCTTCATGGCTCGTTGAATATTGTGAATGTACAGTTCGAATTATGTTTAAACAATGAGAAATCGAAAAAAGTGTCTTTCGGTTCCCGAAAGACCTAAAAACGCGCAATACTTTGTGTAAGCTTGTTTGTAGTAATTAAATATTGGTAGATATGTAAAATGGTCAACATGGTTGGTTATATAAAAAGGCCAAAATGGTTGGTTTTATAAAAAAGTTCGAAAATGGTTGGTTTTTTTGCATGACAAAACTATCATGACTATTTTTTGTACAACCATTTTGGCCTAGGATTTTTATAATCTTCTAAAATAAGTTTTGAATAAAGATATTAACTGAAAGCTGTACAAGGCAGATGTATAATGTTTTGCATCCGTGATATCACATAATTTGAGCTCCAAAAAGCGAAATAATCGAATGACCCAAAATGGTCGGTTTTGTCGATATTGTCCAAAATGGTTGCAATTGCAAGTATATATATATAAATATATATATATATATATATATATATAAATATATATATATGTATTTATATATAAATATATATATATGCTTATAAATATATTTATCTATATATAGATAAATATATGTATCTATATATAGATAAATATATATATATATAAAATATATATACCTATTTATATATATATATACATTTATATATATATATATACATATTTATATATATATATATATATATATATGTACGCCAATTTATATCGATATATATTTTCATTTAAATACGTATATGTATATATATGTATATATAAATATATATATAAGTTTGGTATGAATATATATGTTTACATAGTTATATATATAGTGACATATATATATATATATATAGATATATATATATACATATATATACATACATACAAGAATACATATTTATATTGACATATTTATATAAATATATTTACATTTGCATCTATACATATGTATATTAACATATTTTTTTATATTGATGTATATATATATATATATGTAAGCATATACACATACAAATATATATCTGCACATGTACATCTATATATGTACTTGTATCCATATCTGTATATTGATATGCATAGATATGTGCATATATATATGCATATAAATACATATGGAAACATACACACACATTATATGAATATTTATATATAGCACATAAGTATATTTATATATATATATATGTATATATATATATAATATATATATAAATATATATATATATATATATATAAAAGATATATGTATTTGAATATATAAATAAAGATAAATATCCTCCCTCTACTCCTCTATATATATATATGTATATATATATCCTATAGATATAGAGAGATCTATATATATATAGATATATATATATATCTATATATATAGATATATATATATATAGATAGATATATATATATATAGATATATGATATATATATATATATATATCTATATATATATATATATATATATATATATATATATATAATATATCTCTCTATATATATATATCTATATATATATATATCTATAATAAATATATATATCTCTCTCTATCGAAAATAACTCTTCCGATGTCTCGGAAAGAACTAGCCTGAGTAAATGTAGAGGGAATAGTAATGACTTTGTAATGCGAATCAATAGGACAGATGACAATTAACCATGTCAATATTTACAAAAGAATAACGGAGTCTCATCCATTACGTCGATAATCAACATTATGACATGGCTGATTCAACGTAGCATCTGGCCATATGCCGCATATCTTAACAAAAATATTTGTATTTTACATATTGGATGTGTGCAATTACTGTGATATTGCTGCTTCATATATATAGACCTGCAGCCATCAGGCATATATGTCAACACCGTTGCAATGGATTGTTACAGATGTTTGCGCAATTTGTGGTAGAATGTGATGGTTATATTTTCCGACATGTTTACGCATCGCATTCACGATACACAATATTAGTTAAAATGAAATCTGCAAAATATCAATCTATCTATCATACTACAAAAGCTATTTACTTGGCTCCGCATATTCGTTTCTGCAAAAGCTTAGTTTTTGCATTATCTTATGGCGACAGCACCGTTAACTTAATGCATGACACGTACCATCACGGAATAACATATTGGCAAAATCACCCCTATGTTATCATCTGCTAGCCTTTTCATATTTTTGACATTGGGTACCTTTTACACGACAGTAGGTGTCGGCCCCGTATCTCTTGCATTATTAAGCCTGTACTGTTATGTCGTTAATAATGTACTGCTGTCCATCTTAATGCTCGTCAGATGCTAACAAGTACGAAATGCCACTGAGAATAGGAAACACTTGCTCAATTAATAGACATAGACAAAACCCCCTTTTTTACAAGCAGTTTGATCTTCCGTTAGTTGCTGTATTTTCCGATGCCGAGGCTGTATGTTACTATTGCCAGTTTATGCGGGTACACGTGTTAATTTCATAAGTGGAGAAGGTAATTATGTTGCCCTAAGGCAAGGATAATTAACGTTTTTGCTTATCAGTTTACAATCGTTCGAAACTTCAGAACGTCGTTAAATGATGCTACCGCACATATGTTCTCTAGGAACTATGCTTAGCATACGTAATTATAGCCACGTATGGAAGACGTCTTGCAATGGAGATGTTTGCTTGCCGTCACTTGGTAATGAAGGGACCGTTAGGCGTACAGCAGGACAGCAAGATATTGAATCGTGCCAATAAAAGATTGGATTGCATCATTGCGCGCAACATGGAATGCACAAAAAATGCCAACAACTGTGACTACCTTTTATTGATCAATATGTTAGATAACGTAATATAATTATTTAGTCAATTCAAGCTAAAACGATTCAACCATCAATAATCGGTAAGTCCTGATGTTGATAGAGAAAGGGGCGTCTTGTCAGCAAAGGTGTCAGACATATCAAGTGGATCGTTTGTAGAGGTTCTTTGTTATTCCCATCGTTAATGTCCTTAATGAATGTATTATTGGTTATGAGAAGTCAATTGTTATTTCTTGCAGACCGTAAACGAGCTATGCTGTTCGAATGAATCACTATCCTGACTGACTGACTTGTTGAAGCAATTAAATATCACGGAACTTGCCATCAGGTTGTGACTTGTGCACACATTAATATGTAATGTTTGATGGACGGGAAGAGTCTTTTCTATCCAGTTAACGCAATCAAACGCGTCTGATATGATTGCAAAGTATTGAGTCCAATATGATTGCAAAGTATGATTAACCCTGCGTTGCAAAGTAATTGACAATGCCATGCAAAACCAACGTGCATCGAGTATGTGACTGGTTTAAACCCAATTGCATCACCTTGATATATCAAAATGATATAACCAAGTAATTACAAACAAAACTGACCTGTAATTATAACTATTGTTCAACCATGTCCGTCTATTCTTTTGTATAGATAACAGCACCGAAAGCGCTATATTCGGTTTGCGGGGCGGGGTGGAAGAATTGATGACAAAGCTTTGCATTAAACAGCAATGGGACGAACAACTATTGGTAGGCATTCTTTATGTGATCCACGGTCATATCCGAATTATCATTAGATTTGTGGAGAGCTTGCTTTGCTTTGACCATTGTAGAAGAAATGTCATGAAGTGCATTTATCAGTACTGCAGCAGTATGTGGCATCATTGTATACGAACATATAAATATCGTTATCATTATATGAAACAGAGCCCTACGGTTGAGGTTATTTATCATTGAATGGTTTGTATATTTTGACCATAACGGTAAGGTAGGAAACGCATGCGCTTAATGACTACAGCGCTTCCGTTTGGAACAGCCACACCAGCAGTCATATTATGCAATCACTTTAAAGTGTTGAAAATGCATGGAATGAAATGTTATTCTTCACAGATGTAGCATACATAAAACTAACCCCAGAAAAATGTCTGTATATTCAAGTTACAACCCATAATAACAAAATAAGCTTCCACATAGGATGTGCTGACTGCGTTCGCCTCAAATAGATAGAGCTCCTTAAGGAATAAAACATCGCATTCTTTTAAAGCACGACGAAAATACATAATGAGACCATTCTTATGTCCTCGACATAAATATTAAACGGATTTACTTCGAATAGGACAAAAGAAGTAAAATACAAAGATATGTCCAGGCGCACAAAGTATATGATATCATTATTATTAACGAAAACTATGATATTCAACATTGACTTGTCGACTTGTGTAGCCGGTAAGTGCTAACCACAGGCTGTGGGTTCGACTGGTTCCCCGTGACTCGAATAGTCACGTTAAATAGCGGTTCCGTCTCTGAACGGATTGCCCCTCATCTGTAACTCAAAACTTTCGCGCTGGACCTTCGTCCCAGCGGCGTAGGTTTTGCAGTCCGGTCTTGGCAAAAGGTTGATGCCAATTGGGCACTTAGGGAGAGCCGTCTAAGCATCACAACCATCCTCATCCATCATCGTCGCGATATCACTTCGTTGTTGAAAGTGTGGATAAACCCCAATATTACCATTACCCTTAGCATAGGCTTGTGTAAGACGAATCATATAGCAATGACCACGTAGATTGCCCTTATTACTGTTGTGTACGATTGGCACAAGGCATTTGACAGTAGGTCACATACGTGCCACATGGGTCACTGATACGGCGGCACATTATACACCAGACATTTGCATTTGCAATCGAATGTCCCACGTATCTGAGCCCACACCTTATATAACCTACCACAAATTTCACATTTACATACAAAGTTACCATTTATAAGGTAATTGCAGCTTATCCTGACTTAAGATGAGGGGTGTCGATGCTTTGTTAGACGGTGAATAAAAGCAATGGCCTAAAAAGGAAGCCAGTATACAACACGTGACAAATTGTCCTTATGCTGTAAGATAGATTGTAACTTTGGATACTGATAACTTATAATGCAATCGTGGCAGAAGATTAAAATCGTTCTAGCCTGAAGAATTTAATCCGACCAAGTGCGCACTATATCGTCAAACCATTACAGGGGAAGGGGAGAGCCAGAAAACAGCGGTCCACAAACAGGAATGAAGTGAACTACCGGTACTCGGCGATTCGACTAGGGTGTTTCCGCACAATACCTACTGCTTGTAGGCTTATGTATGGTCTGCCTATTCAATTACAAACTTTAACTTGCGCATAGACCTATGCCTGGCGGACCTCATGTTTAAATAAGCAAATTTCATATCTTTGCATAGATGCTACAAGTAAATCGTGCCAGTGTCCACAAACACCCGAGATGATGTGATCGCATTTTCTCTTGCCCAATCACGCCGAGTTTAGGCTCAAAATCACACTCATGTGTAATAAAATCCGACCTATTGAAACCAAACTCAAATAAATCTACGGAACATTATTATAATACAGTGCTGACTTACACTTACTCAGACACGGTATCTAAGGAAAACCCGATGTAACTCAACGCGACCTAGTGCGCCCTAACCCAACTTAGAGCAATCTGACCCAACCTAGTGCAGCCTGACCCATGATAGTGCATTATTAGCAGGCAGGGTGAAGCATTAAACAAACAAATGGTACCAAAAGCATATATGTAGCCAGAAGCACATCAACCCAGCCCTACATACAGGGACAGGAATATGGAGCCCTTACAACCCGGACAATGGGCAGCACAAAGGCGCTACATTTCAAATGCTAAATTGTCGAGTGACAAATCATTAGGATTAAATCTGCTTTCAGGTCTAAGAGGTTTATAGCGGTCCGAATAGAATTAGGGTTCAGTAATTTTTCTTGGCAAATATTTCTCTATATGTTGCTTGTTTGCTGCACATAAACAGAACGAAGCGAGTTATTTAATGGGATCGTTCAAATCATGAAGGTTACAGTGTCAAATGTATCTATGAATATATATCCCGTTTTATGGTTGATTTCCCTCTGTGTTTTCTCGTTTGCACACAGGCAGCTCGTAGAATGCTCTGCATGCTTTCTGTATACCTCTGTTCTTCTTGTCATGCAGGTGCTATTGAACCACATACTGTTTGTTAGGTGCAGCCTTTATTGGAGTTTTAACTACTATCATCTTAGTCCATAATCTAATGCCTGTGATTCCATGGAAAATAAGGTGATATTGCAACGATGGCAGAAGAGGACTTTTGTTTAAGCTTGTTAAATGCTTCCTAATATACATAGCGCACTGGACACAACAAACCAGCGGTTCTGACTGTGTAGAATACCCCTGTCCCTGTATGGATTCATTAAATCGATTATATTGCAAATAAGACACTATATATCGGGCAATCATCAGTGGGTCACGTTCTTCAATATGATAGGGTAATTTTTGTTACCTGTTTATCATGTCCAGCACTATGGCCCGGGGCTGCTGCAGATGGCTTGTGATGAGCTCTTGTACATTTTCACCTGACGTGTCCATCTACATGATTGTATCTAGCTGAGCATCTGTGTAATCGATGAAATCTCTCACATAGTCCACGGCCATACCAATAACAGTCCCTGCAAAAGGTATCTAACATTTCGTTCATCCGTATGAACTACTCCAAAACCTCCGCACATGTGATATATTCAGATTAACAAATATATGTTTGTTTTCTTTAGTATCCTGGTTGCACAGGCAGATCTATCTTTCATAGTATTTTGATTCTATACAATCGTAAAATAAATGGCCATCTCTAATGACCTGCTGACCTCACCTGTCTATCTTTTGATCAGAGTGTTTCTGATCCATCCAGCCTAGCTGATCTGATCTCATGGCGGTTTACACCAGACCAGTATAGCCTTCCTACTACTGAATTGAAGTCTAGTGCAACCAGATTCTCACTGTCTTTCGGGATAGCTCGTGTGGATGCATTGTCGGCCACTTGGTATATATGCTTGCGGAAGCTGTCTGATACCAGAAAAATTTATTGTTTATGGTAAGAATATAAAATAAATGTCTGATTGGCGTAACTGAATGTGGTTACCATTGTTTTTATTTCGTGAGATCGGAAACTTTAAGTAAACAATGCACGAAAAAGCTACATGTGCTCCCGTCATCAAAGAGCATGAAGCCAAGTCCACACCGACACACTCTTCTCACAGCACCAGGCAGGCACATCTGACTACAACCACCATTGTCTGTGGAACATTGTCCTGAATACAAACAAACAAAGTCTGTTCACCAAATTAAAAGTTAATTTGCAACAATGTTGCCTATGATAAAATCGTGCATTTGTGTCCACCTGTGCCAGAAGGCTGCTGAGCTTGCCAGAATACCGAAATTAAATTTAGTTGTAATGTAGTACTATACATTAATAGTATATAAATAGAAAAGCATCCCCTTAAGAACGCTTAACATACAACAATCTGCAAACAAAGCAAAATTCACATTGTACCTGGAACACGGTGAGGCTATGAGGTGTCGCTGTAACTCGTAACGTTTGACGAGCAGACCCCATCAAGTTGACGGACTCGATCAGCCGGCGTTCTTCATCAGTCCAATATAATCTGAACAGAGTTTGAAACTGTACGGAATCATGTAGACTCAATGGAATAGTCTGAATGTGTTGTGTACCTGTCCTCCTCGTGGTCGATGACAAGGCCACCCGGTGACACCATGTTATCACTGTATAAGAATACCAAATAGATCCCTGTCCATTTGAGCCACTAACTGCCCAAAAGAGCTTAAGCACAGTGAGTCTGTTCAATAGAGCATAAAATTGACATTAGTATAATTTTGTGCAGAGTAGAAGAATCACGCAATGGTCATTGTATTGCACCAACCTGTGCTTTGGACTGACAGCAATGCCTTGCGGTGTCTCTGAGAGGCAATCTGTCAACGTCATAGCGTAACGTCCATCGGTCTGAGCTATCATAATGTGTCGGTGGATGGCGTCGGTCCAATAGAGAGTGTTGGACAACCAACCAATGGTAATGCATGGAGAAACACCATCAGACTCTTTTGCAAGGATTTTAATGGGGAAAGTAACATAACAGTTATCGTTTGCTTTTCTTGAACAAAGCAACACGACGATCATCCACGTTTTGTCTGGACAAAGCAACATAACGATAATCGGACGTTATATCCACGAGCATTATACCCTCGCTAAGAGTGATGACTTCGACTGCCTTAACTTTGAATGAACAGCAAGCCCACCGTCATTTGGCACTATCATCAAATTAACATTAGGACATGGGGCTGTACAGTCAACGTCTCGGTTGTTGACGCCTATCTGGGTAAAATCCGTGGATTAGTCGAGACGATTTGGTTTTCAAATAGGGGTATTCATTTAGAACATACCATCAAAAATCGTCATCATGCTGATCACTGTTTGCATTAAGACTCAAGTTATTACAAGGTTTATCCGAGCTAAGGCACACAACATTGATCTAAACACTATCTACGGGTGTTTTGCACGAAGTATTGCGCATAATTTGGAAAGATTGCAGTCGGTGCTACCATGTCAGCCAGAGAGCCGACGATGGCACTATAATCCCCTCGTACGTACACCAGGCAAGGATTTTCAGCAGATGTAAAACAGCCCATGGTAAGCGATTTGCATTGGTTAAAACATGGAACAGGTAAGCAATGTTCAAAAAACGGATTGTGTCGTATTTTATCAATGTATGACAGTTATTAATTATTAAATGAATAGATCAAAACTTCCACCAACGAATGCAAAATATCTCCAACATATAATCATGTGGGGAAGTGACATTGACAGTCGGCAACCGTGTTGTTCATACTACCAACGCACATATGGTGGCATGGGGCTGGCGAGCACGGGTCTGGATACAGCAATAACCACGAGTCACTGACGGGATACTGTATTGTAAGAGACATTAACCACATTACCAGGTGTTGTTATGATGTCCACTGCGTGTGTACGAACACTTACTCGGTATTTGAGGCTGTTTGTGTCAAGCAGTTGTATAAACATTGAGACGACCACGTTTTGATTTGACGCCTTATTATATCCTCGCTGGATTATTTGAGACGTTCATTCGTGTCCTAAACAATTTGTCCGGATATCAAATTATAACAAGACAAGAATAAAAAGCTGGAAATTGGCTGCTTATTGGTGTTGTTTCGACAGATTTGTCTTTATGACCTCGAAAACCGGTATATTTTACAGACACGATTGACTATGTCACATTCGTCGTAGCGTAGTGATCATGCTTAATGCACCGTTTCTGCGCAGCCATGACTCTGTAACGTGATCCACAGGAGAAATATCCCCTTATAGTTGCAAACATCGCATTGCTTACATCCATGAACTGAGTTTGGTGACCCATGATAGAGTTGATGAAGCTATTTATAATAGACGGTTCTTGTCAATTTACAAGACAATGTCAAGGTCATTGCAAGACGCGGAACATTGAGGAAATTACTAATATATGGAAGAGGTGAGGCAGGTGATCAGACAGCCCAAACGGAACATAGATGATTAATGACGAAAATTAGTAAATCTTTGGCTCTATTTAATCATTGACGGCGGTTTCTTTGTGATACACCAACTAAACGAGAACGAGCTTTGGAAACTTCGTGTATTGATAGACGAAGAAAAGAGAGGGTCTGTTTTTGCGATGGTCAAAAATCGAGGTCCTCCCCTGTCTGCTCTTTTGACCAAGTGGCAATAACATAAAGCAATCACAACCAATCTTCTGGAGCGTAAAGTGGTCAAAGTAACGCTGAGTGAGCTGTGTACTCGATGAAGCTACAAAATATTGCCTTCAATTGCTTATTCCATTTATGCACTGAATGTCCCAGCGCTTATATTTTGATGGTTTGCATATATCCGACTGATGTTAAACCTTGATTTGGTCAATTGATGCGAAAGCAATCATGCAAATTATTGTGATTGTATGATGGATAAACACGTCTTTAGTGCAAATTAAACTGTTTCTATCATGTATGATGGGTCATTCGGTCCTTCCTGAGGATTTGATAGGCATTGTCAGGTCAAATCATCCAATTCATGTGAATATATTTGGTATTATATCTGCCCGAGTAGTTACAATCATTGCCGAAATATGTCGCATTATTAGCCGAGCAAAAGTAAGGCAGCATTTTAGGGTGCATACTGACCAGATATACACACTCCGCTGTTCAATGCCCTAAAGTACAACAAATACTGAGCTGTACACATTTCATTGCTGATACATATTGCTCGTCAAACTTTATGCATCCATTACTGGCGATAACTACAGTTTGCTATCGCGACACTACTCGCGTTAATGACATCATGGATTAACCGCAATAATAATGTGGTGACAATCTCCATAGACAACAATTTTGAAAATAGATTCAAGTATTCCAATGAACGTTTACATGATAATGCTATCGATGGTTTGATGTTTAAACAGCGATAAAACAATGCAAATCGACTAATATGAAGCGTTCGTATCTTGCAAGAAGCTGAATTCATATCAGTGTGTCAGCGTGTGGTGCATATTTAATTGTACGTGCACGATGACCAATCAATCACATCTATGATATCATGCATATTGACTGTTTATCATGCATATCGTGAATAGTTTCATTGCCAGCATCGTATGCCTCACGCATAAAAATGCATTGCACCCGAATTGGAAAAACAATGTCTAACGTTCACTAGGATCTACGGAGATGGCCATCCATAATATAATGATGATGGGTGGTCAGGAAAAAAAGGCAATTAGGTCAATTGGTGCCTTACCAACGGTCACTAACAAATGACTACAATATCTATATAACGTTATTTCGTGGCTATACAAGGATCGCCTTGGTAGATGACGCGATCAGTGCATCAACCCACTTGATCAAGTTATCATTAACGGAGTACTTTGGTTATATGATTTATGTATTTAACAACAAACAATCAATGGGATTACTCGTGTGTTACATTGCCTTGTGATGTGTATAAATTGGTTGACTATTATAACGTTGATATTTCTACATTGGCATAATTACAGGATACGTGCTAATATACTTATTGATGTTAATTGCCAATTCTACGTTTGACCGCGCATTCTACTTTATGACGGCTATAAATACTTAATAAATTGTTTGATCTGGGTTGTAAAATCTTACTCATCATGCCGAGGGAAATCGATGATCTCTGGTGCATTTGTTGCTGGCTACAGAGCAACTTACATTATTTATATTGGAAAGGAAGCTTTCTATTACTGAGGGCGTTGTATTATTTCTATCACGAGTTGCTTCAAAAGATATCAACCGGGAAGGTAAGCGTGTCAATCACTACAATATCATCAGCATTCAAAATAAGATAACCAAGACCAACACACCATGTCTTTAATCGCGCTACAATATATTAGCCTCCGAAATCGGGCTTACGTATTAAAAAAGTGCCCTGTCTGCTTAAAGCTGTCGTTGGTTTCTAGTATCATTGACGTCGTGTCTGACACGTAGTTCTTTATCATTTCGCCATTGGTTCTCATACGTGTCTGTCTCTATCAGCTGTTAGGATCATAACGGCTTAACCGCGCGGCGGTTTCCTTGCTATTTTAATGCTAACGTTGTCCTCTTAGCATATCCGTTGCAACATGTGGGAGTGTAAACAATTCCTTTCAAATTATGTTACTGAGAGCAGACGACAGCAAACATGATGGTGATCCTTCGGCTTCATGCTATGAGTAATCGACCTCAATGTAATGCTCTCGTCAGGCACGGTGACGCGAGAGAGCAGTAACAAACCACTGAACTTTACTTGAACACGGTACATTCAGTGTCTTGGAGTGATTAGCTGCCACATGCAATAAATGGCGCTACCTATGCTTATAAATTTAACATAACAATACAGTGTAGCTAAGCCTAACATTGCAAGCAGCCCGGTCATCATCATTCGAACTGCTCAAGAAGAGTGTGAACAAACCGTAGAAATAAAAGGCAATTTCTTAATAATTAACATACAAACCTGATTGATATCTGTAATGTCCATTGTTTGACCTTGGCCGGACTATTTGCATTGATGTTATGTCCTTTGATTGTGCTAATGTAGAAGTAGCTTCTGGTTATACAGGCCAACATGGAGCTGCATACGCTACGACATTCCATCGAGAGAATGTTGTCGGCGATTGCGAATACGTGACATTACGTGATCTTATTTTCTGTTGATATAAACCTAAATTAGATATTAGTATCTATTGTATGAAATGACAGTGTTGATGTATCAACGTCCTGGGATTAGCTGAATAAATATTTCAGTATCATTGTTGGAATATTTGATTTGAAGCAAATGATCGCCAATCAATTACATACTTTCCATACAGCATATTGAGTTTTTGTAAATCATTTTGTGCAAGCGTTGTTTGATGCAATCCCTTAAAAGCTTCACCAACGCATAACATGTTGATGTGAGGCTAATTGAGGACAATATATTAAAATTACAGTAGCTTGTGTAGATGACCATATTGTACGAGAAGTGAATGGTACCGAAACACGTACTACCATATATCGTGTTTGCAAACAGTGCATCTTTAACTACATGCTTTTGATACTTGAGATTGAATATTGAAAGATATATCCACCTATAGCAAAAAGATGATAAATAACAGATTTCATATATCACTGGAATGACAATTGACGTGAACATTTCTGCTTTGGAATAATGACAAGCTCTAAATATAAACATAGATTTTTTATTCTAAATCCAACGAAATAAAAGCTTTGCACATGGCGCCTAATATTACGTACAAAATGCTTGTCAGTCAAACGGCAACACAATTTATTACGGGACAGAGCTAACCGTTTTACCGTTTTGAATTGACTAGCTTGATTGAAGGCTAGTTTTGACTCGAGGAGCTGGTACAAATTCAATCATGTTAGTTGTGGGAATGGCATCCTTCAGATCCATCCTTCCATCTCAATAACGGGTAACGAACTGTTTCTATCATGATTGTATACTGTTATAAGAATTTGAGTTTTAGATGCCATTCGTAAGATGAGAGCGCCTTAGTATCATGTTGAAACCAACTCTGACTGCAGTCTTACGCAATGCAGCAAAATACTATACATTTCACAATTGTGACCTTCATCTTCAGGATTTGTACTTACAATTGACAAGTTACCGAGCCGGCATTTAACGATACTTTCGCAATTTTGCTGCTTGACAGGAATGCAGAGCTCTTTGAACTAAGTAAAGTAATATATCCAATGGATACAGCGACTGTGATATTTATTACTCATTACAGTTAATGCCTTCTCATTGTAGTGAACGTGTCAACAGTAGCTGTTAATACGAGCCAGCAATGACGCGCATGTAGCTATAACTGTTACAACATCGTAACGAGAACCGGTTTAGAGGATCCTTACTGTTACTGCTGCTGGCATGAGCTTATGGTTGTTATAAAACAACCAGGTACATTTCAATGCTGACAACATTTATTATAGATATACATGACCATAATTTTAACGGATACTACGATTTTTGCTCACGTTTGTATGTCAGTTAAATATGTCGTCGTTTATAGGAGAAATTATATAATTATATATATATAGAAGTATATAAATATATATTTATAGTTTGATAATGGTTCAAGCTTTCAGAAAATGTCAATATTTTGTAAATTCGGACGATAGTTGGCTTGTTAATTAAGAATTGAAAGAATTTCAATGATTTTTGCTACCACAAATGTTCGACATGCTTGAAATTTTATACGAATGCATTATTTACAATAACATATATTCAGAAAATGTTTGCAATTGAATAAAACTTCGAGAATATGTAAACACTGTTAAAATTGAAACGGTACATACAGAGATAGTGGGAACTAAACCTGTGATATTTCTAATGACTGTTAATGCGATCGGAACGGAAATTACGTCAAAGACACCACCATGAAATTTAACAATGTAGCTAACCATGTCACTGATAGTCTTGAACACAAAATCTTTTGCCATTGCGATGTTATTATTTGTTTTATAGGCAACAGCATTTTCTAAATATTCGGACTGATATGACGATTCGACCCTAAACGATTGGGAAAACCATTCTTGTTAGCAACAAGTTATATTCCAAAGAATTTGGAATCGAATTACACAACAAGTTTTTTTAAAGATCGAACAATAATCCCCAGAATACTTAAGAAAGAAAGACTATATAGATAGCTGAATATTTGCATGAGTAAGTTGTGTAGTACATGCCCTGTTTAGTACTACTGCACACGAATGCACAGTGCAGCTTAAAAAAATATGCACATTAATATGTTTTATGACAACCTTATTCCAACCGAGGAATTATTCACATCTCAAGATGATAAATATCACCTGCAATTTGTTGAGCATGCATAATCTCCTAATAACCGAAAGTAACCAACACAAAGATACAAACAAGATGATGGTTCCTTATGAAATGTCAAAATCGAATAAAAAGTAACAAAGCAAAGCCTGGAAAATTATACATTGATTGATGTAGGCATATGTTGACATTTATATTAGTTATAGACGGTTATGTGACTGGAATTTATTTATGACACCAAGGTGAACAAAACAATGAGCGCATTGGTGTTGCCATTTACCTATCGCCGTTAATATGTTCATTATGGTTGAAATTGAAGTATAATAATATGTGATGCGTGCTGTCGATCCGAAGACAAACCTTTCGAGTACATATATATATTTGATTCACCCAATCCGACTGCAATGGTAAGATTTCATGAATATGCAGCAATAAGACTCAGAGCATCACTTTGGTGCGCTATGAATCCTATATTGAATACTGCTATGCTTCATTTACAGACTTATTTTTTTAATATATTTCAGAATGTCAGAAAGCAAAGAGCATTGAAGATATACCAGACAGTTGATTTTTCAACTCCAGGTATTGATTATGTTCACCCAAGAGGAGTCATTAACCTGCCTGATTGATCAATGTTACCAATCAAGGCCACTTTGTGTTTGCCTGACTGTACGCCTGTTGCAGTAATAGCCCGAAGGTAATCGCTCAAAGGCACTCGTCGGAGATTTGATGTGATTGCAGTCGGCTTTTGCTGTATTACCGTGCGTAAATATTAACAACAAAGAAAGTCAACAGATGTCATAACTTCACTTAAGAGCTGTTTTATTCGTAAAAAAACATCGGGCAACCGAATTATTCGCATCATCACCAGATGTCGGCTCTCTACTAAATTAACGTTTATGTGGTCCCATTTAAAACTCATGTTCAATGCATTTGTGTACATAAGCATTACCCTTTATGGTTGTAGTTTACCTCTTTCCACAGTCTTACAGCTGCCAGTTATGACATGTTTAACAACGCAAAAGAGCGTAGGTCTATGAACGCGTAATAAGATCGTATGTGTTTTAGTGTGGTCTATATTGGAAATCATAAATATTAACACCTCTTCTACTGCAGCCATTAAGAGAAGAATCATTAAGGATTAACAACATCATCATTGACGACTATCAACGCTATCAATGCAGTCCAGGATGTCCATCAAATGTATAACACAATGCGTTAACAACAAAATGAAAGTTACACACACAGAGCTTTGAATTAGTAACGCCCAGCAATGAAATGGTCCTCGTAGGCTAATTAATTTGAATTCCCTACCGTCTTTCGTAAACTCGGCTGACCAAATATCCATACGAATTGATATTATATGTCATAAAATATTAAATGATTATATAGTGTTAAATTGCCCATATAGTTAAAGGTTCAGCACTTAATTGGTAATCCATGTAGTTATCGTGGCTAATGTGCCCGGTATATCACTTTGTGATGGTTACTATTGAGACATATGATAACCCATTTTGCTCTAAAAATGTCCGCAATAAAGGAGAGTGAACATATTTTAAGCAGTATTCTTCTACGTTTATCAATCTTACACATTAAGATACAGACCACAAAGATTGAAATATGCGTATCCAGAGACAGACAGATTGGCGTTTGATTCCAACAATGTCTGTTTCTGCTTGAGTGTGAATGTATATGCCTGAGAAGCCCACAGTTTAAGTTAGCATTCAACTGTACATGCGGCATTTTATAAATGGCTGAGAAAATCCTCACATGCAGAGTCTGTAGGTGTCATCAACTCGTCCACATGTCTTAATGGAATGCTAAAACATGCTATAGTAATAATTGTATGTTGTTCATTTTAAGCAATACGTTTAAGGAACAATCACGGTTTGCAACACCTTCTCCTTTGGTTTGAAATCCACGAAGTGAAAATGTAGTACAATGGAAATCCGGAGTTATTATTCCATGTGACGATCAAATAATTAAATTGTTTTTATTATCCTTCCGATTTATAAAAAAAAATAATGGAAATATAAAGAATTATTTTTGTCAAACTATTAAAGGAAATTGCCGTGAACAATTGGATTTATGTTACCCTCTGGTTAAAGGATTATGATAAAAACTTAACGATAGAACGTACGACATGATAACGATTACAATAAAACCATACATTAGTTTACGACTGTATGTCCAATCCCTATATCAGTAAATATAGATCGCGTACACAGCACAATATGCTTAATTCTGGTTGACCTTGACTCGACCACCTGCGACGGAATGCTTTTGTCAATGCCATTTAACCACTACTCAACATCAACAACATCAACAATTGTGGTAGATGATCTGATTTTCTCATGTTTCTTGATTTAATTGGTTCTTCACATAGTGTAATAGACGTAATACTATTGTGCACTTTAGATACTGCGAATTTGCCCGTGGGTCGCTTCATATCACACGGACCATGTGAAGAGGTGTGATAATGCATACGAGACGCCCTGCATTCATATTCACAATGTTATGTGCAATATATCTGATAACGTATTCTATGTAACTTAACCCAAGGTTAACATTTTCATGCAAAATCACCATTCGTATGGTTTTTACAGATGGTCCTGTCTCGCACACAGCAATATTCATCGTATTGGATCTTAGGCCGCCAATCAACTGCGACCTTTTCGACTAGTCAATTTATCGATGTCGTCAAAAACACGGGCGCGGCTAACTGCATGGATTTTGTACAGTGTTTGAAAGCAACGGCCTTGAAACTAAACCGGGTCGAAGCATAGGCAACACAGCACAGATGGTTCGTATGTTATAAGGTAGAATATAACATACTGATATAAATAACTTACGTTGCAACCGCGGCGGAAGATCAACACTACCATAGCGAATTTAATCAAACACAGCACATTGTACGGTCAAGTCGTTTGTGGGTCACAGTAAGAGCTGGAAAACAAACGGTGTAATAGTCTTGAAATAGTGAGAAAACCGGAAGTATGACGAGTCCATTGACATGCTACCACGCAACAACCACTCTTTGAAGGTGTTGGTGAATCTCTGCCTTTCAAATATCGAAACTTTGATTTCCTCGTGGACTTCCGCTGAGCCAATGACAACTCGCACAGGGGGGTTAATAGCTTACACGCGGAACACCGCGGTCTTCAGACACTGAAGCATTCAAATGGGCCATTAAACGTAGAACATTGAAGCATTTCTAGTCTTTGAATGACCATTTTCTTTTTTATTGGGAATTGATGGTGCGCAATTTCGAAGGGTTTGTAGTTTTCATCACTGCAGGTATCCTTCCAAATTAGGCTATAGTTACCACCAAATTTATCGTTGTTATGCGCTAAGATGGATCCATTGATATCCTGCTTACCGTTTGTCCCGACCACGGACATAAGGTTATGTAATCGCATACTAATCACGAAGACTCACGTCGAATTATCGAATTCTCATTGCGTCTGTCACGTACAGTAAGACGAGTAAAATATGGCTCCCGCAATGATAGTATGCGTGCTTCAAACAATGTGCTCAGTTACAGACACCTGGTTTACGCACATGTATACATGGAGCCATCAATGTGGATGGTATTCCCATACAAGTAACAGTTGCGGTATCCTCTGTGCAACTACGTTGTATCGGATTATATAAACGAGGCATGCTATGGTAAATATCCACTCATACGCAAGGGCACGATTGCCTATAAATGGATATTAATCATATGAAGCAGATAAGCGCCATTGCCATGCAGTTCATGTGCTTCTTTTGCGGTGTTGCTTCTCTAGTAACGGACAACGGAATGCACATGCAAGTCAATATGATAGTACAATATATATTTGTGCTCGACATCAGATCATGCAGCGTATATTGCAAAGAAATGAGCATATTTCACATGCACATAAGGGGCACACATTGTTTTGAAATAATTAATTATGTCAATTATCGAAAGTAAACGTTCGACTACATTATCGTTTGTCTCATATCCCAATAAATGTCGGGATGTAAAGGCTTTCTCAATAACGTCAAAATGGTTCAATGAAATCGGTTTATGAGTGATGTTTCGAGGTTATTTGTCGACTCCTTTGAATACGTTGACGCCGATCGGCCTGATAATGTTGTCTGGTTTAACCTGATCGCAGTTTGTGGCAGCGATTGTTCTTTGACAGGACCATACAATTCCCTTATGTGTTATCTACAATTCCTATCATTTGATTGCACGGTCGAGCTGGGGGGTTCATGATTTGCTATGCTATACATTGCATAGACAAAGTGATTTGGCCGTTTAGTTCATGAATATGTAATTATTAAAATCTTAATTATAAGGGTGGTGGTCAGTAAATAGTATTATTCAGCAAATAACATGGCTTGAAATCAATTAAGCTATGGAGCATACGATGGCATTTTGCAGGATAGTGTAAAATAATTGCCACAGGAAAAATGGAATACTGTATACTATATCAAAGAATTATAACCATGTGATGAACAGCTCGGTCATATTACCGGATCTTGATATTTATCGATCAGGAAAGTATCGTATATATCACTGCCAGGTAGTTCCATTTGGGACAGACATAACCATTTGCATGCCATCATGTCAAGGATCTCATCGCTCATATCACAATGTCCGGTCGATTGTTTTGGAAACTGCTGACTTCAATATTGACTGCACGTCACTTTCTAACGGCAATATATTAGGTCTTATTGTGGCTTGCACGGATAATCAAAGGTCATACCATGATGGCAAATTTATCAGTTGTGCGAGTCCATTACATTGCATTCTACTAATGATAAGATTTGAAGCATTTGAATTGATGCTGACTTGCGACCCATTATCATTTATTATTGTGCTACGCAATCAATGTAAGCCAACATATGTTTGGCATATGAGCTCCGGATGTTATCTTTATTATGAAGTGAGTTGAATGCGAATTGTACTAGTAAATATACGGAAATTGTCACTGGCATGCGAAATGTTATGTGAGTTTAATGGGATTTTTCTCCAAAGCCTACTCGCTAGCATCAAATATAGGTCGTTTTTCAAATTCCTCAAATCTTATACCACATCCGTTCATATTTGCAATCCAGCTACTTTCTCGCTCACAAATACTGCGCTAACGAGTCATGAAGGCACTCCGCGAAGGCTGCTTTTGTTTACAAGAGAGGCGGTGTTAATTCAGCGAGCAATTTTGCAATGAAAATATTTCTGATATTGGCTAATGCATCGATGTGCGCCTGCTCTGGTATAAAATATATTCGTATGGATACACAATCGATAGTTTATATGCAGGCGAACACAATTGGCAGAATAAGCTAAATATTCTGGAAGCTGTCTTGAATCCGCAACATGGTCATCAGTAAATTTTGGACGATGGTGGTTAATTTGAATAACTTTGGTTGATTTAGAAGCACAAGGCACAATGATTGACAACTATTCAACATATTGCTTTAGAATATTTTTCCTGCGATACTTTTTCGTTTTAAAACCACGCCGATACGCTAAGTTAAATATATATATATATATATATATATATATATATATATATATATATATATATATATATAGATATATATATATAGATATATATATATATATATATATATATATATATATATATATATATATATATATATATATATATATATATATATATATATATATATCTATATATATCTATATATATATATATATATATATATATATATATATATATATATATATATATATATATATATATGGGTGTGTGTGTGGACGAGCACTAGCTCTGTTTGATACCAATTACGTCATGCATTTGCACAAAGCAGAATTACAACTATATCCACATTAATGCTACAAATTTTCAATACTCGTTTATGTGGTGTCAGTAGACTTCCACATTTAGCAACAGAGTACAACATTATAATTCAATTGAGAATTTATTTATATTTAAAGATGAGGGATATGTTATGCTTTATTATATCTAACCCTTTCACAAGAAAATATCATAACTGCGAAATGCAAGAGGATGGTTGGCAAAAATCTTAGCTTCCGAAATCTGTAGCCTATTCGGCCAATTGTAAGAGTTAGTCGAGCAGATGCGTAATAACTGTGTCTATGCTGTTTTGGTAGATATGTTATCGATGCTTTTCCCAGTGAACAATTAATCAGAGAGTAGATAGGGATGAGCCATAACACTTTGGTTCTTGGATTTTGCGGTTGATGAGAATGAATGAGAAATAACCCTCGAACACCCAGGTTTTACCAATGTTAAGAATTAAGGCTTGACCATCCGCATGTTGCAGCAATACCCTGAAGATATGCACACACGATCACTTCTTGATGACTTGGATTGATCGCACAGTTGGATTTCTATACATCATATATTGGAAATGATTGAGGTAATGGCCGAAACGCAAACCGAACCAATGCATTGATTTACCAAAATGCCTATGAACATTATTTCGTTCATGATGAGATTCAGGAACGATCATCACTAGCAGCCCCTCTTTCTTTGGTGCGAAAATGCAGCACAACTCAGCAGGAATGTTACATATATTGCCTTTCCAATTCAAAACTTTAATTTCAGCAAGGCCCGGCTAAGCCAACGATCACAAGCACAGGGGAGTTGATTGCTTACACTGGAACACCGCAGTCATCTGATACTGAGACATTTACACGGGGCATTAATCTTAACACTTGACTGGTCTTTGATGCAGCATTGTTTTGTTCATCTGACGCATTCAAACGAGTCATTAAGCCACATACTGTATATTTGAAGAATTACCAGTAATTGAGGCATTATTGTGCTTGTCTGTGGGAATTGAAGAGCGTACATTATTATGAGAATCCTTCCAATTGAGGCGATTGTTTCCACAATATAGTACATTCCATGTCTTTGCATAGATGCCGGATGTAATGTGATGTGCGCACAAACGGATATATTGTCTAACACTATTATACATGCAGCTATACAATCGCCCATTTCCTTGCCCGATCACGGCGACCTTTAACGAAATATCGTGCTCCATAGTCTCATTGAGCCGCTCTTGCAGATAAGGCAGGGATAAGAGTTATTTATGTCCCACACAGCGATTGCGTGTGTGCTTCATACAATGTACACAGTTACTGACACTTGTATTTCGCAACTGAAATAATTGACTGAAATGATGTTGCGAGAATATTTGTGAAAGAAGAAGGAGATTTCAGTTGATTAAATATAGGCTGCAGAACCAGAATGGTTGTTAAATACACATCTGAAATGGGCTATGTAACTGTTGTAGTGATACAGCAACAGTCCTAAGAAAATATAGAGATACATCGAATTTTGCGCAGATGAGAAACACTGCAAATAAGCCTTCGGCATTTACTAAGAATTGTTCAGGCTGTGCCGCTATGTTCTTACTTTAAATATGGATAGCCATACCTCAACTCCTGAGAATGCAGCTGGTGCCATACGCCTTTAATGCAACGTAAGTGCATTCGGATGCGGATTTACTTGAAATGATTTCAAAATAAAAGTCAGGGTTCATTGCGCATAGTTCGTCTATATTTGAGCCGACTTTATAGCGTATAAATGAACGTGGCCAGTTTGCACTACTATCCCATCGGGTCGGCTAATCAACTGACTACTTAACGATATAGGGTTAGTGAACAATTAAATATTATGGACATATAATTTCCAGAGTGATTCAGTTAGTTAAGCAGAGAGATCATGCCCCCATGTTGCATATTATATTCTACTTAGAAGTCGATGCGTATATTGATCTTCTATGGTTGCTTTTATCCTATTCTGTGTTTGTGGGGTGCTACACACTACCTGGTTAAAAAGTTCAGGAATAATCAAGTGTGAAGTACAATAACCTATCTATAATCGTTATGCATGTTTGGTTTCTGTCATTTGATAGTTTGTCAGTACCGTGTGGATGGTGCAGATTATTCGTCACCTATACATAGTTGATAGTGCGTGTTATAAGTGGATATAGCCCATGAAACTTACCGCCACCGTACTTGCCGATTCAACATTTGTATGACACGTGCAGTTAAAACCAGCTCCTTGATTGATATGTATAAGAAAGCTAACTTTGGTGCAAGGGTGTTATTTGCCCTCGCTCAACTAGAGCCTTTGTTAATCAACGAATCCGTCTCGTCATGTACATGGATCTTGATGAGATGATGTATGAACACAACGGCGATCAATCACATTGTAAACGGTTTATCATAAAATACGGTATAAACGGACTAGTTATTGGACATTATATCGTAATACATTATGACAATAAACATGCTTCTGTCGTAGCACTCTAAGAAGCCTTATACAATGATGCCTTATAAGAAACTCGCTCCTAGCGTTTTCATATTTGCACGTTTTTGCAGAAGAATATAGACCTTCCCAATCACAAATCATATGGATGAAAGTGTACGTCCTACGCTGATAACGACAAAGAGGAGTGAGGATGAGAACATGCACATCTAGTTGACATTGGATTGAATAAGGTACAAGGCACCGACATACGGCGGACAGAGAGCGGGGTACCGTGGGGATGCAACAAGGAATATATATGTTATTCGTTGTTCGTTTTATTTTCATGGTTCCTGTTGTTGCACTTAATTCGCGACTGATGAGGCTATTGAGCTGATTTGTGACATGGCTTCCTGGGCGATTATATTGACCCGATCACCTGATGCAGACGTAATGCCAGCACTGGCACGTTTTGTGACAACATGCACAATCTTGGTGAAGTTCAATTATAGCGGCATGTTGATAAGTAAAGTAACATAATGACAGACGGAAGCGCACATTATGTGTATGCAGTCACATAAATCGGCGGGTTGCAATTAATGGCGGCAATGATTAAACTTTGCAATATACATTGCAAGCTAGGGAACGTTCCAATGAAGCTACAACTACATCGCCGCACTGCAGTCTCTTTTGACGCAGGTTACAACATAGTTTTTAAGACGGTCTCTCCCATTATGCTTACGTTCTGGTTTATCTCGTAAATTATCTTTCGTGGACGAAGAATCCGTGCATGATTTCGTAACGTGAGATTGTATACCCTTAGTGACATATATATTGACTGAGTAGACATGACAACATCTTTGATCTCTGTCAAGTGAATCAATGAGGGACAGTCATCACCATTGGCATACCTTCATGTTAAGGATCTCATCACATATATTACAACGTCCGGTCGATTGTTTGGAAAGTAGTTCACTTCAATATTAACTGCACGTGTCATTTTGTAAAAAGAGAATAAAAAGAATCGCTGTTGCAAAGATAAGTCATACCATGATGATCAATGAATCAACTAAATCGTTGGACCACGATCTTCGAGTTCACTCCGAAATGCATTTATATTGACTGGAATCGTTTGAGCTGAAGCGGCCATGCGACTCATAACCATTTATATTACATAATAAAGGCAAAATATCATTGGTGTATGAGCTTTTGACATGATATATAATGCTCTATGTGTTGAATGTGTTGAACATATATCCTTACATGTATTGGTAATCATGCATAATATGTATGTGTGCTCAAATGGACTATTCTTCAATTCTGACTCGCTAACAGTGTGTGTCAAATAACAGCCGTTAGATATGCCTATTCACATCGAGTTTCACACCATACCTTCTAAGTCGAAGTGATGGGGTGGCACCATTTGATGTCTTAACCAAGTTTGACATCAAGATATGGTGACATGCGAAATGGCAGATGTCGACCTAAGTTACATAATGGGAATGTAAAAGCATTTTTATCGTCACAATAATGCACACCTTATCTTCATGGCTCGGAAACGCTTTTCATCAGAAGCTACTTAAATATCAAGGACTAAAACCTGCATATGGCACCCTTTTTTCGCACATTTTGATGGTGATCAAATTTATATTATTAGGATAGAAAAAGGCTGTCTGTGAACTGTGCCGCTGTCATAGGTTATTGTATTCATTGGACGAACTAGTAGTACTATGAATATCATTTCACCGGAATTAAGGGAGCAAAGAGATTACTTACATATACACACAGCTCAAAGTACATCCACAGCGACATTATATATGTCAGTGAGCCCAACCGGAAGAATATTTTATCCGCAGCGATAAGTTGCAATGCTCAGAAAAAAACATTGCCTGTCAAGAAACCGCCGAAACATATGCATTCAAAATGAAGATTCATAATGATCACAAAGCTTATTCTCTACCATTCTGCTAACATCAACATCAGGATGTGTGAGATGATCAAAGTTGATTAAGAGAGCTCTTCTGTTTTGTAAAGCTGTTATATAATATTTGGCGCAAAGCTTTATCATAAATGCTTTCAATGATTTCATATCGGGATGCAGTTACAATATACACGTTTGGATTCACCAGAAGCGGCCCACATCGTCGCTTATCCCTCTATCAAGAAGAGACGCATCTACTGGCTTTGGTCGTATTATGTCATGTCTGCGAATGCACATTTCCACTCAATCAGATTGACATCTTGTTACGTAGAGTTTTCTGGCAACGACGACAAAGCAACCGAGAAAGTATGCATGTAAAACCCGCGGGCAAAGCACTGAGGCTTGACTTATGTTAACATGTTTGGGAAAGAACGTTGCCATCAATCATTATTATCAAAGTTCCGGCGGAGTGCAAACTGATGAGGAAAAGGTTAATCATCATAGCCTTATGATGGTAACACAATGACCTGGTTCATTAAGGCACCTGACACCTTCATTGCATCGATGTGCGCCTGCTCTGGTATATAAATAATGAATGTATTATATAGTTGCGACTTGTATGATCAATGTGCCAGTTTTAAATAAAAGGTTTGTGAAAGACATAATTCGCACAGTGCCGCTTGATCAGAACAGAAGATATCGGTTCCCTGCATCAGGCGACTAACGGCTTGCATACGCAGATATGCAATGAGCAAGTCCCTATTATACTCAAAAGTGTTTGAAATAACTTTGTACAGTAAAGAAGTATATATATATATATGTATATATATATGTATGTATATATATATATATATGTATATATACATATATATATATATATATATATATATATATATATATATATATATATATATATATATATATATATATAATTTAACAGACATGAGTGCATATTGGATATGATCGCTGCTGTGAATACCTTTACGATCGAAATCTCCTCTATGCTGCGAAGTGGCCCTTTATGAACTAGGATAAATAATGAACATTGGCAACACAGCATGATGCAGAATTTACCACAGAATTAAACAAATTTGCATGCCCTACATTCCAATTAATGTCGTATTAAATGGATTATATATTATAGAAGGAAACGCTAAAATGCACGAATCTCACCAAATTAACTGACAGAACCCTTATTGTCTTTTGCCTCGAACCTCTGCTAAGAACTGATGGATTTGATGGGAAGCGTTCCCTTTTTGCGGCACGCAAACTGCACTTACATACCTACGACAATGCATACCATAAGAAATCACTAAACGCCATCTTATTGAAGGCAAATACATTAAATCAAAACGGTATTGGACCTGAATGTCATGTTTATTGATATCACTTCACATTAGGAGGAAAATACAAATAGCAAAAATATTGTGTCAGTAATAAAGGAATAGTTTTCCGTACTGGATCATGCGGAGATGACCATGGAACAATCTTCCTCTAGCATCGCTCTATTTGTCGGAACGTTTCTCTATTGAACTGAAAAACTTAACTGCGTGCTGGAATTATTCTCTTGACTAAAAGAACACTTTACCTCGAGAGATGATCGCAGTTACCTTTGGTGTGTAACTTCAAGATAACTGTAACCACATTGCGCTGTTCCTTTATAGGTGATCCTGGACAACATAGATAGAATCGATAAACTAACAGGAATAATAATCTACACTTATTCATTACTCTATTCATGGCTGTAGCATTAGTGATGCCAATATTTATGCGTGATAGTAGAGGCTAAACGTCAAACAAATACGTTCTTATTACACAGTCACAACGTAAGAGGATGCTTGGGAGTGAATTACGCTTTTTATCACATACAATGCAATATTTATAGCATTCATTTATAAAACTCAGCGTTAATATGGTTACCAGTGCTAAGAGGCTGTCGGTGATTACACGGCATGGGGGTTTATTGAGCTTTGTCCTTGGTGCATTTGTATGTACCAAAATATGTTGCCAATAAGCCAAAAAGAGAATCACACAAATAGCTCAGCTTATAATAATCTTCATGCACGATCGATCGTGTTGGTAGTTTCGAACTTCAGTTACATCCATTGATGCAACCTAATCGAGTAATTTATTTTTACCAAGTTAGTTTATATTCGATACTTAATGTAGTTGAGGTAAAGGGTTTTACACACTCCTACCCATACATGCGTGCGACGGAACAGTGTACTGCATCCACCATTGACACTTATAATTAATATATATAATAGAATGACAAGTTTGCAAATATAATTATCTAGGGAGTCGAAAGGGGTGTTCAAAACATATGCATCAACCACACGGCGATTATGGTTGATCTCTTTGTCGTGTTCAAGTACATAATGAAAGCAGCATGAACGACGTCTTTTGGTCTGAATTTCCGCTCGGTCATGTACATTCATTCACCACAAACAATATATTATCCACACATATGCATAACAGCAAAATGAACACAAAAATACAAGATGCATTTTTCCTTGTCAGTTTAAAGTCTCGTCTTAAGCGAAAGGGAAGATTTTGTAATTACTAATTTTGTACCCAACCCTTGACCGTCACTTGTTCACAACATGGCGTCACATCTATGTTTGCATTTGTTCTTCATCTGCCGCATCACGTGGTATCTGAAGTTCCTGACAGAGTCCTATGCATTACAAAGACGAATTAGAATGATTGAACCGCGCCTGTGTGATGTTTTTGACAGATGTTTCTGTAGCTATTGCAATATGACAGAAACGCTATCAAGATAGGTACAATGGTATGGTAATAACATGTTAAGGGCACTATTTGCTGATGCAATATGTGTATTGATCCTCATTATTGTCAGAATTCAAATGTATCTGGTACTTTAATAATGACAATGAAGCTATTGCCAGCAACAGTAACAGAGCGGATCCTCAAACCGTTACGATGTTGTCACAGTTACAGCTTCATTGCTGGCCCGCATATAACAGCCCCCTGTAAGTACGTTAACTACAACGAATTCATCATAAATTACATTGGTCACGATCTGGCCAAGCAATAAATGTCGCAGTTGCTGTATCCATTTGATAAACTACTTTACCTTGACCGAAGATACTTGCGGTGTTTGCTCGGGATTATAAAGCCGATAATGCCTCCGGTTTAGTTTATTTTGAAATGCGTAATATTTGTAAAGCGAAACAAATTTTTTAACATGAATATTTCCCCTAGCGGATGTATTATGATATATAAAAAAATGTTATGCCCAAGCTGCCACAATCAGTACAATTACCCATTATCGAATTAAAAAACACAGTGTGACTTATTATACGCCCATAAGATGAATCGTTGTCCTATTTTCTTCAGATCCTCGGAGGCCGCACCTTTTAAGCATTAAAGTGGATAAAGCTTTGAATAGGACTATGTACGATATCTATCTTTCAAAATCTATGTACTATGTCCTATTGTAATTACTTGGTAATAATGCTCACTGAATAGAAAATACAGCCTGCATTTACATCAGTATATTAAGCCCATGCTGCTGTGGTTCGCCTTACCTCACGGTCTGTTAAGCAGGCTCCACCATAGATTGAACATCAAACCATTAAGTTAAATCAAATATCTGTATCTAACTTCCGGTACCTGCAGTCATCTACTCTACCAGAACCATAACCGACGGGGCAGCAATATAACGATGATACTTAGCTGACACTGCGTTCCAATCAACTTCAAGAAACCGGGGTATGATTACCCTCAAGGTGTTGTAGCCCAATGCGGGCTACTTGATTAAGCCTGCATGGCCTTGATTTCTAAACCATGGTGAACCGGGCAGCCACTGATTAATAGTGCCAACGGGCAACAAGTAATCAATATGTGAAGTTGCTTAATCACGTGCCCAATCATTTAATGCACCAAAGTGACTCGAGAATCATTCATAATAGGTTGAAAATAAGGATGTTTACTGTATCTCGCTCCCAAAAAAGGGGCATGTCAAATACTGGACAGCATTGGGATATAAAAGTCGTCATATGAGTCATAAAACCTTTAACCTCTTTTCCCAATAACTGCCTTTGTATGTCTATCATTGATTTGTTGTCTACTATCACAGCAATCAGCTATATATTTATAAGATCCTGTACCAATGTTTAATAAACGCTTACACATTATCAACGTGTAACCAATATGTCAGCCTTTGGTTTGTGTATGATTTAGTCTTCATTTACACCTATCATACCTCACATTACGTGCACATTTTCCAGCTTATTGATCAACGGTATCTATAATAAAGTGCGTCATAGGAAACAAAACCGAAACTTTATATATATATATAGATATATATATATATATATATATAGAGAGAGAGAGAGATAGAGAGAGAGAGAGAGAGAGAGAGAGAGAGAGAGAGAGATGAGAGAGAGAGAGAGAGATAGAGATATCTCTCTATCTAGAGAGATCTCTCTAGAGAGAGAGAGAGAGAGAGAGAGAGAGAGAGAGAGATAGAGAGAGAGAGAGAGAGAGAGAGAGAGAGAGAGAACTAGTCTCTCTCAGAGAGAGAGAGAGAGAGAGAGAGAGAGAGGGAGATATCTATCTGTAGATGTATCTAGAGATAGTAGATATCTCTCTCTCTCTCTCTTTCTCTATCTAGATATCTAGAGAGATATCTCGAGAGATCTCTCTATAGAGAGAGAGAGTCCTCTCTCTCTATCTACGTAAGATCTCCTCCTCTCTATCTTCTATCTCTCTCTCTATCTCTCTATCTCTCTCTCTCTATATGATGAATTCTCTCTATATATAATATCTCTATATATATATATATATCTATCTATATACTATCTCTCTCTCTCTCTCTCTATCTCTATATATCTCTCTCTATATATATATATATATATATATATATATATATATATATATATATATGCCGCTTTGTGCAGCAGAGTAAACGATGCCGGCAATGCAGAAATTCACGCGATAAATGATTACAAGTCGATATACATTATAACATGGATGTGACGGATAAGTCATCAGACGCTTACAATTACATGTGCACCACACAGTGACACTCGATTATCTATTCACCTACTTGCAAATGATGGATGCTTGATTTCAACCGATTTACATTCCTCTATCTCTAAACTTACATCATGCCATCGATACCAATATAATGTTTGAATATCAAATCTGTTGTGCATGAAGTTTATTTGTGTATCATAGACCTCTCGACAGTCGTCCATATAGCTTATGCAACACCAACACTTGCATGTGACACCGCCAGTAGTGTATCAACACGTTGCACCAGAACGTTGAAAAATACTCTTCATGGCGACGCTTACTGGTTTGTTTCTGCTCTCCGGAATTACCCGGCAAGCGCATCTACCTGCGCTGCATGCTGCTAGATACTTAATAAAGAAATCACCATTATATTTGCCTTATAGATGCATTCTTCGAAAGGAATTTTTAGTTTGACCCTTATTTATATCCAATGTGACTCAAGGCCATGGTTTGAAGCCATCCTTATCATTAGAATAATGAACATCATGAATAAAATTATGGCAATCAAATTACAGCTCATCGATGGCAATCCAGTTTCAGCTCATCGATGGGCAACTTTCGGAACGAATTGTCTGCTCATATTGGTGGTTGATACTATATTAGTCGATTAACTGTTTAGCGGTTTAGTCATGGGTATCTTAATTTTTGATAGTAACACACACTGGCAAGAGAATTCTGCCATGAAAAGGAACTGCATTCGTAACCAGTAAAGGATGCGTCACGCTTATGATAGTTATGCGCATCAAAACAAAGCTGATCCTCTGGTGGTCTACCAATGATGCAGCCGGTTTCCTGTAATGATATATGTATATACGTGAACAATCAATACTCTTACGTACAGAATGCACATATGAATGCAACGATTCATACTTAATATATAAATCTAAAGAAACTTACTAACCCGATATTGATGAACCCATCGTACATAATAGAAACAGTTCATCATATACTTAAAACGCTTCAACCCACCATACAATCAAAGCAATCAACATGATTGCGTTCGCACCAAGTGGTAAATGCATGGTTAACTTTTGGTCGAATATATGCAGACCACCAATAAATAAGCGCTCGAGTATCATCAATTCCATTGATCTTACATAAAAGGTACGGCGTAATTGGAAGAGGCAATTGAAGGCAACATTTTTACAGTGATATGAGTTGTATGTATCAAATGCACGCCCAGTATACAGCTAACACCGCCTTACTAAAATCACTCCGTACAATTGGTGCTGAATCATGTACGCGGATATGATTTCAAGCCAGCCAAAATCACTAATATTATCATTCCACGCATATCAGAACACTTTGCACTGCACACCGCGCTTCTTGTCGCGGCTTCATAGCCATTTCTTACCAGCATTGAAGGAAAACATTCGGGAAGCAGTATAAATTATAGCAGCTACCTATTCGATACCATCGAATGACTGCCTTGGTAGTTTGGCATTTACAGCGGAAGATGCTGCCTACATTGCTGTCATGCAAGCGCAAGCAGCCGTTGACTAAACCCGTCAATTGGTCCGGCTCGCATCTAATTCTGCAACATTGACGGTACGTTCCAACCAAAGTTTAAAGAGCTTTTTCGGATTTCTTTATGTTTATGTAGTTGCCACTACAAGCGGGCCACTAAATCAAACATAAAATGACCCTCATTTCCGACCATCGGAAAAAAACAGACAGTCCACGACCCCTCACTTAACCTCGGAGAGCCGTCAACAAATCATCAATTCATGAAGTTGTCAAATCACGTCCTCATTTAATTCGCGCGCCATAACCATGTGATTGTAACTGATTTAACAGTGTCAAAGGTGTATTAGTTGTATGTATGAGAATTGGGTGTGGCGCATCTACGCGGGAATAGCGTCTTAGTGGTCAATGTCCTACAGTGACGTTGACATTCTAATATAGATTTTAAAACCTTGGTCCTCTCTATTTTGGCCGACGAATGCAGTGCATGTATATGTACGGTTATAGGTAAAACAACCATCGACAGATATTCCTCGTGTTATCTCTATGTAGAGTCTTGGCTACCTGAAATGAGGCCCTACGCTGGACTGAATGCTCCCTGGTGAATGGCATCTACAGCTCTTTTCTTCTTCATAAAGACAAAGGGGCGAAACAAGGCCAAACAGCTGCTCAATCCACAATAGTCTCTCCCTATCCTGTAATAATTTCAAATATCGTCTTAATTACTTGAATGGACAAGTTAATCACCATTCTCCCAACTATATTGATCACGTCGCTCATGACATATGCTGCACTAAGTGACTAATTTAGATATCGATGCTAGGGACGATAAACAGATAGTACAAAGTTCAAAAAGCCTTGTTTGAAGACAAATATCAATTTCAAGAATAATCATAATGACGTTCGGGTGAGGAGGAGCATATATCGTCATGATAAGTTCTTACGTGACATTACACATTGGATTATAATGTGTTATCACATTCACGAGCATTACAAATACTGCGACATAATATTTTCCGACGATGTGACATAAATCATGCAAAACAATAACTTGCCATTCATTGGTTTGAATATGCATTTGTATTATTGACGGCATGTTTCTAATAGACAGTTGTTCAGCTGGTAGACCTGTGTCTCTTTTAAGGCAACAACTCAGTAAAAAACTGATCTGATAACCAAACTGTTCTTATTGCTTAATTTGCGAGATTTTTATGACCTTGTTTACGTCTTGCTTACTGAAGCATCTATGCTTGGTTGATGTGAATAGCAATATATGGCTTGATTTAAATCGTACTCGGGATATCGCTTGGTCAGGGATTTTGTTATAGTCTCAAAAACGAATGATATATTATCAATGCACTAGCGTGAATGTTCGCGTTTTTTTACATAAAATAGGTATATATTTAGATCAACGATACACATAAGCTATGAGCATTGGTGACATTCTGAGCCGCAATACATGCTTTTATGCAAGTGCCAAACGCTGTAATTTTTTTAGTGTATTCGCTTTTTGCACATTCGAAACGCTAGCATGATATAAAAATAAAGAATCAGGTTTGTAACGGCATAATAGAAATGGCAGTTTTAGGGAGTGGAAAGCGTACACAATTCGTTACAGTAATTGCTAGTTGATATTGGTTAATTCTTGACTTGATCCAGGTGTAGTCTGTTCCACCGATGCAGGATGTGAGGTGAATGTCGCTGTTATTTTTTCCTATTCATCCGTCATTTTGTCACGATGCTAATGAAGGATAACAGTGAGCTGAATATGAAGCATGCAGCTGTTGATGACAGTTACTACAATGCCAAACATTACTATATGATTTATTGTTTTGTCTCGTACAAGCAATGTATTGTTCAAGTAATTGATCAACTCTCGTCTGAAAACCGAGTCCAATAGATGGGGAAAAGATCACAATTCCGAATGTGAACTCGGGCTTTATCTGTCTTTTTCCAGCAGTGGTTGCAATATGACACTACTTCAATGATTGCAACTATGCTTAATATGCCAGAATGCAATCTATCTGATTTTTATAGCCGATTGACTATGGCTGTGATATACTTCCACTTCGCAAGCGTCCATAAGAACTACGATTACCGCAACGACATCAGCCCCCACTTGAATCATCACATCGCCTATCCCTGGCAACTCGTCAAGTAACGCTTGAAGATGGGCTACGTCGCATTTGTTATAACCTACCATACAGTTTATATGTAACCTGTACACCTACCATATCAGTTCCACTGATAACGTAGGTCGTTCTTATTGCCTTATCATTGCTTGTTATCGATTAAGGTGTGTCACGTTGTTGTGCCGTTTAAGAGGAGAGACATTATCGCTTTTTTTGCCAATTGCACGTTATGCATTATGAATGGCGCTGTGTATGCGTTAATGAACATCGTCTCAAGGGAATGCGATTCATTATAGTGAAAAGAGATGGTCGCTATTCGGTACTGCTTTACCTGGAATGAAATACCAGTTGATTCGTCCTGCACACTCTCTATTCATAGCAAGCCCCATAATATGACGGCAATGAAAACAACTGGTGTTCTTCACTGCTGCCGGTGTGCGATCGCTTAAATTTGATTGTAAAAGTTATCCTCAGTCGGTGTTCAACCAATTGTGTTTATTGGTCGAATATATGTTAAAATGCACTACTAAGCAGGTAAATATAACATATTAAAATAATGTGTCGTACAATCAATCATTACTCTCAAATCTACCCCATCATAGTCACTGAAGAGCATTCAGACAGTTACCATTAGTTGAACCGTCGGCATTTGATGCATCTATTACACTCTAAACCGCCGATACAGCATATATATGCCTCCTTATAATGAAACTAATGAAACCTCACGCAACCTAGCGTGACAAATTGCAACACAGAGTACGATATTGCCACCAGGGTTCACTCTTAGCAAACCAGTGCACCCTAAACTAACCTAGCATTCTCTAAGAAAACTTATTCTGATTTACCACAAGGTAGGGTAGTCGAACACAACGTTAATTTTACCTTATTACATCAGCTCAGGTTGGAACGCAGCTTAACACAAAGGGAGTCCAATCATGAACAGCTAGGCAAATAGGTCCCAGGTAAGCGCCAAGAAACCCCGTACGAATGTTGTCGAGTCACTCATCATTTACATGAAATGGGTTTCATGTTCTTTCAGGGTTTCACATATATGACAATCAGCCGTTTCATACTTGGGGCATCGATATAGTTGGTCCATTTCCCCGTAGTAAGCATGGAAAAAGATACCTGTTGACCTCTATCGATCATTTGTCAGGTTGGCTTGAAGCAATTCCGTTAGCAAGTAAATCCTCTGAGTTAGGTAGAGAGACTTTAACAATGCATATTATCAGACGTTATGGTATGCCTGGGGTTATTGTATTAGACAATGATGGAGAATTTAATTTGAAACCTATTGGAGATTGGATGAGAGAATGAGGGATTGAACATCATAAGACATCGCCTCATCATCCCCAGAGTAACGGTAAGACGGAAAGATTTGATGGCATTATCCAAAAACTTTAGTTGAAATCAACTGGAGGTGATTCACGAAAGAGGACTAAGTATTTAGCTGAAGCTCTGCATGCATACAGAATAGCAATAGGCCCCTATGGAATTAGTCCATATCAGGCTATATATGGAACCCGACCCAGATTGTCTAAAACTCCTGGTAATCGCAATGGAGGTGAGAGACTTAAAGCAATTAGAAAAGCTGAAGAGTTACTGATAATGTAAGGAGTGAGAAACAAATTACTTCCAGTTCCGATAAACATTTGTATCAATACGCGTGCTAAATCCTCACAAAAGGACAAGCAAAATAAAAACCTGGGTTTCAATAGTTAACAAATTTTAAGGGAGGATTGAGACTTCTTGATCTCGAAACTAAACAAGAAATCCGCTTAAATCAAAGATGTGTGCATGAAATCCCGACGCAAAAGCCTTATGATGAAATAGATCCACCCCAAACCACGGGTGCGTTCTAAAAATGAATCAATTCCCTTGCCGGAAAGAGTTTATTTCCCATGTGCCGCAATCCGCGAAACTTAAGCCAAATGCTAGTGAATTTATCCACGAATACGCCAAAGATCCCATGAGTGGCGTGCATGGTTGCGCACAGTTACCAATGTAACTACTTAGCTTAGATTGTCAAAGTCTACATCCCGACAGCCTCTGTGGGAGTCATTACGTATGCAGATGTATATGTGACTTTAGAAGATCACAAACCATTATTATGCTATTCAACAGATTTAACTAACACAGTTTGAACAAAAATATTGACATTATTGAACTCCGCTTTACGCTATTGCACTACTTGTAGAACTCTCGCGTGCAACATGCACAGCATTTTTATTATTAGAGCGATACTGGACAAGGCACATACAGCATTTGATTCAAGAACGCGTTATGATATATAACATAAAACGTTATGATATTAAAACAGTACAACCATTAATTGTAAATTGGGTTATGAATTGCTATAACTCAGCTCGGGATTCTCTGCGTTCTAGGATGGAATGGCCAACCATCTTTGGACAGGAGATAGTCAGAGTTGAGGGAGGCTTGGTTATATCATCAAATGAAAATATTTATGTAATGGGGTGCGAATAACACAAATAAGTTCATTTTCATATTCAATAATTTGCATAAGCCGTAAGTGAGAATAATATTCAATTGTTACATAAATATGTAATGATTGAATATTATTCTCACTTACGGGTTATGCAAATTATTAAATATGAAACTTATTTGCGTTATTCGCACCCCACTGTTTAAAGTAAGCAATTCTGTATTGAAGAGAATCAATACTGTCCCTATTTCTAGTAATGCTAAATGTGCTCGTATTGTGCAGCTGACCTTTTGTTGTAAATTTTGCCACCAAAAATATTTATTTTCCTGAGCAGTGTGATAGCGTAAATAAACAAGCATGTCTACCTGGTGTTAGATACGATCGAACCCAACAAACATGTCTCCATAGTTTGGCAACAGAAGGAATGTTCTATCACACCATTCAATCGATTACCGCCCAGAAAAAGATTTGTTGCGAATGATATTAACAAATTGACTCTAGTTTTGAAGAGTTAAGAATTCCCTCTTATAAGGAAATTGATCTCCCCCCTTCCTTTGACCGTCATGTTAATGATATCATCCAGTCACAAACTGGAATCCATCATGTCCCCTGGTGGATTTTGTTCTTTATAGCCATCCTTTTATTTGTCTTCCTGTCGATCCTTATTCATAAAATGCCCAGGTCCAAAAGTCCTTTAGTCTCAGTAGTAACTTATGATCACAACAATGATCAAGTTAATTTGAGACTGAACCATTCTGATGCAAGTTTAGAACATCTTAGTGTTATTGATGAATACTTGACTGATTAATTGGTATGATTGTATTCTGAATATTGATTAATTGTAATGATTTATTATTTTATTTAGTTGTAATTGTGTAACGTTTATATTGGATACATGAATGATTGATGAATTTGAATTTCTGTTTATTTATTCATTTGATATTTTATATTATGTGTGATTTGTATTTTGGGATTTGTACTAGTTTTTAGTACTATTTCAAACTCCTTGCCAGGGGAGGAACGTGACGATCCTGTTTTGATTTGCAAATGTGATTTTGTATTTTAATTGGTTCGAAGAAATTTATTTATTTATTTATGAAGGGCGTTTTGACTAAAATGGCTGCCGGTTAGGAAAGTAATTTTATGACGAGATGGGTGGGCAGCATTAAGCGTGATGCTGTTACTATATGTAAGTCTTTTTATATATGCACAGCATGCTTGTTGCTTATTCATCCTGGTTACAAAGGTTCCGTGGTTACTTAGGAGTTATGGCTTTCCATTTTTGCCAGCCTTGGTGTATGCGTAGCATTTCAACCCTCTATCCCAACCGACTGGCTATGCTTCATCTGCCATACCATTGCCTTCGCCCCCTCACGCCAACACTGTCTGATTCTGATGCATCGTATGATGCATACCATCAGAATGCGTTGGATGAGGAGGTAGCTCTGGTGTGGATGATTATTCTTTTCCTTATATGGAGATTGTAAATCCAATTCTAGGGTATGTAAGAGCCACAAAACCCGCTCCCTCACAGCATGACAGCAAGACAGCCTGACTCCAAAAGAGTCTGATTCACGTCGACTCCAAGAGAGATTTCAAAAGAGACTCACTCACTTCTACCTTGTTTTTCTGTTTGTGGATTATACAAGAAATAAACCAACTTAGATTCAAGACGGAGTCTTTCATTTACCTGTGCACTTACAAACCGTGTTGGTAATTTGAAGTAAAACAGAACACGCAATAGAAGAACAAATAATAATATCTAAGCCTTACTCCAAGGCGCGATAACGGAGTCACCAATGTCACGTACCATGCACTATGTATAATTTGGTTGTTCTTTGTTAAGTCTAGTCTTCTCGTCCTTGCTGCAGCCAATAAGCTCGTTCTATCTCTAACAAATACGATATGGAACATCAGCCAAGCATAAACAAAACAAAAGTGATGATTTGTAGTCTACTTAAACACTTTCTTATCCAGTATCTTAATTAAGACGATCAACAACAATGCGACACTTAACACATATGCAGAAATAATTGTTGTAGGTTGTGTTCGGTAACTTACATGCATTTAGTCTGGGAGCAAACTGCCATTTTTCCCCTTAACCTTGCATTGTTGTATTAAGTTTTTTTAACTGTTGATTTTGGTAGCAAAGGGTCTCTATTTTCAGAAACTGCTTGATGACATGTTGTCACTTTTGAGCAATTGGAGAAATTGAAGATGGCGTCCAAGATGGCCGCCATTACATATAAATGACCATAACTCCCTACCTGTTCATCATAGGAAGGTGATTTTCGTCTCTATACCTAGGTTTTAGGGGTCAAGCTATCCATTAGAACTAGGTATTATGTTAATATCATATTGTAATAGACGGCCACTAATAATTCACTATTGTCTTTTCAGGTGCTGCCCGTATGATGATCACTAATAGTAAAACATGAATGAAGAACAGTGTTTTTTCGTGTCCAAATTTGGATGTGAGAATGAGACTGAACCGTTGAAAGACACTGGTCCTGTCAGGATTCAAAACTTTATCAAGCATAGCAAAATCTACGGGGACAGATATCATGAACTTCTTGAAGAAAAAGTTAGTGAAAATCCTGAATGCACAGTTAAATGCCACAGAAACTGTGCTTCAACATACACTTCAAGCCTCCAGGTTGAAAGGCACAAAAGGAAGAATCCAGAAAGTTACTCGTCTTACATTCCACCTAAGACCAGGAGACGGTCATCACTACCAGGGTTTATCTTTAAAGTACATTGTTTGTTTTGTGGTGAAACTTGTGTGGTTGAAAAAGATCCGAAAAACCCAAAACGTTGGCGACCAGCATATTCATGTCGGGAAATAGGCAGCACATGTGGCAAGAAGTCACTCAAGCAAACTATACTTGAAGACTGCGAACGGCGTCAAGATGAGTTATCAGAAGTTGTGCGGCAAAGGGTAGATAGCACTGTAAGTGACCTTCACGCAGCTGATGCAAGGTATCATGTGGATTGCCAAAATAGCTTCTTGACAGAAAAAAAATGTGACTTCAGCTGCAACAAAGTCTGATAGCCAAGTTAACATTGATCGTGCCTTTGAATCACTTGTTGTAATGATCAAAGACTCGTCCGGCTTCCTGAATTCAGTTGAGTTACATGAAGCATTCAAAGAATTCGGGGGTGATGGGCTGACACGTCGTTTAATTGTCCCAAACCTATGCGAACGCTTCGGAGATGAGTTGGTGGTTTTAAAGTCTCCAGGGTTAGCAGACATTGTTAGCTTGCGATCTATAGCTGCAAAATGTATGCGATTGGTTCAAGACGAGGACGATGACATTGATGTAACAATCAACAAACTGTGCAAAGTCATCAGGCATGAGGTGAAACAAATAACATTAGATAAAGATTGTTATGATACTAGTGTTAACCGACAAAATGTAGAGAGACAGTGAGTGACACTTTGATCCAACTGTTAGGGAAGCTGTCTCCTAACCTAGATAGGGCACTACCTGCACTTTTCATTGGTTCAATGGTAACTGGGGTAATGAAAAACCATCCCACTAGTTTGCAAATTACTCGTGGCATCAAGATGAGTAGATCCAAAAAACTTATCAACGTGTTACAAAAGTATGGTGTTAAATGTACCTACGATGAAGTACGGCGTTTTAAACATTCAGCTGCCAAAGCCACAACCATGGAACGTTCACTACCAGACCTATCAACTTCAAGTTCAAGCTTGGTTCAAGTTATTGTTGACAATTTTGATTCTGACATATCGTCTCCAAACGGAAAGTCATCCACCCATTCCCTTGCCATGCTGCTCACACAACCAGATAGTAACAGTAGTGAAACAGTCCAAGAAGACACCATTAGACGTGTGAAAAAGGAAGACATGGTTGAGCCACTCGAGTATGACGTAGAGATAAAGAGATATGATGGTCACAAGAAGCCTCCAATGCCACAGAACACCCCCAAACGATCAGTTCAGCCTTTGCGTATGCTGACACAACAAGTAATTTCAAAGGGAAGAGCCAGTGAGATTGACTTTGCGTTCCTTAAAGACATAAACAGCACACTAGATTGTCCTGAGTACAATGGGTACAATACTGGGGATGCACGTCGACAGGGTCATTCAGCACAACCAAAGACGAAGGCTGTTTACCTTCCCTTAATAGATATGATCCCGTCACACCCAGATACCATGATGACATCAATGGCCTGTGCACAGGACTACACACGCAATATCGGGCAACAGTTCGTAGTTTTTACTTGTGATCTGCAGCTGTACAGGGTCGCTCTAGAAGTTCAGTGGACTTATCCAGACAGGTTATCAAATGTTATTCTACGGTTGGGAGGGATGCACTCTCTAATAGCTTCATTGGATCTATCGGAACACTGATGGCTGATACCGGTCTGTCAGATATAATGTCCTCTGTGTTTGGCGGTGTGTTGAAAATGCTCACTGGAAAAAAGTTTCCCCAGAACGTCAGAGCATTACGAATGGTAGCTGAAGAGGCACTACGCGGAATCATTCAGGATAAACCACTATATTGCAGTGGTGACCTCATGCAAATTCTCGAAACCGAAGCCAGCAAGAGTCAAACTACCAAACTTTGGGTCGATGTCTTGATTAAACCTGTCCTGCTCACCATGATGTTCGTACGGGCTGAGCGCGAAGGTGACTGGCCACTTCATCTGGCAACCTACAAGCAAATGCTACCATACTTCTTTGCTGCGGGGCATGTGAACTATGCGAGATATGGGTTGTGCTACCTTCGTGAGATGGAACGGCTACCACAAGAGGTGTTGTCACACTTTATGAAGGGTGAGCATGTTATGCACCATTCTGCTGGCTTATGGAATGACATCTGGAGCGATATGATGATTGAGACGACCTTCATGCGGTATGGGCATGCTCCTGGGGGGATAGTTGGCATCACGCTTAAGCCAGAAATGCTGAAGGTATGGGCCCTTAGTTTGCATGCATGCAGCAGGTTGGAATCTGATATGGATGACATGACGGATGAGGACACTCAAAGTAAGGTGGTGACAACACAAAGAAGAAGAGCAAAAGCCAGGATTGCTGAAGACAAGAAAGACCGAGATGGAATCAGACAAAAACTCGACACTTGCATTAATCCTTTAGATTCTGCGGTACACCCCAGTGGTATAGTCAATGTAGTTAGCGGCCAGATTGGTTCAACTGAAGTCAATGTCCACAATGCTGTCACAATAGGGACTGAACAAATGACAGTTTTCGAAAGTCGGTTACCGCAGGGACTTTATGAAACCATCACGAAAAAGGTTGTTACTATGGATCATGCAAGGAAGCATGTGAAGGTCGGAGCTGTGAAAGTATTTGAAACCAATTTGATTTACGCATGGGTGATTGGCCTACAGGTTAGTGGGCGGGACATTGACATTAAGGATGTGCTTGGTCATGAACTTGCGCCAGTTCCAACGTCCATGTTTGATGATACTGGAGATATGAGGACTGCGAAATCTAAATCTACCTTGAAGAAAATTCTCCAAGTTGAGGTGTCTGATAGAGTTGCTGGTGGTGCAAATGTTAGTGTACTCGATGGCTCAGCAATACTTTGGGTAGTTCCTTGGCCTGCTGATGGGTCTGTGAAAGACTATATAGCGAACTTCAAATATGCCATAGGAAAAAGGTTACGGGTCGAGGACGTGTATCTGATATTTGACAGATATTATGATGACAGCACGAAGAGTGTTACCAGAGGATCTAGGGCAACTGGTGGGTGTCAGTAGGGCTCATCATTTGCAAGTCAACAGTAAACTTCCAGCGCAGAAGATTCTACTAACCTCTTCCAAAAACAAGAAGCAACTGATGCAACTGATAGTTGATGATTTTGTCCAGGATAAGAAGTTTCATGAGGACAACACACAACATCACAAGTTAGTGGTAACAGGAGCAGATCCGGTGCCAATCGAAATCAGTGAAGGTGGAGTTGTCATCTCACGGGCAGATCTGTCAACTTCACACGAAGAAGCAGATAACGTCATTGTCCAACAGGTCTTGAGTTGTACCGCGGAAAATGCAGAAAGCAAAATCACTGTTGTTGCCGATGACACTGACGTCTTTGTACTGTTGCTGCATTATCATCACATGGCAATTCTCAAGAATTTTGTATTGATGGAGTCCCCCATCAAAGGAAGGGCGGTGCTTGATATAGGCAAAACTGTGCAGAAGCATTGTCAGATAGTCGAAGGAATACTCCCGGCACATACACTTTCTGGCTGTGACACCGTCGCCTCCTATTTTAAAATTGGAAAGGCTACTGTACTCAAAACACTTCGATCGGCTACCTCCTTCATTTCCTCGTGCTATGGACAAACAGACTGTAGTACAATGTTAGAGACAAGGTTAAAGGTATGGCTGTCACAAACAGGCAAAGGGTCATCAACACCGAAGTTGTGTACCTTGCCACCAACAACTGAGGCATTCAAAGAGAATGTTAAAAGAGCTCACTATCAGGCTTTGGTATGGCGGTCACTGGAAGCGCAGAATCCACCCGAGTTGGACTCAACGGAATATGGTTGGGTAAAGGATGACCAAAACAAGTCCCTTCAACCAGTCACCCTACCTGATGAAGTCGAACTAGCCCCACAGATGGTACTACGTCTAATAAAATGTGGATGCCACAGTACTACTCCATGCAGTTCACGTGCTTATAGTTGCAACTCTGCAAACATGAAATGCACAATATTTTGCGCCTGCTATAATCTGGGTTGCTGTAACCTGACATCATAGCTGATTGCATGTCTTTGTGATGCACATGGGCAACACAATGTGCAACAGTGTAGATTATTTGGTAAAGTGGTAGCCATCCTTAATTATGAATTGTATAATATGCTTTTGGTAGTCTGTGAGAATTCAGATTTACAATTAAAGAACATTTGTTATAATATAACACCTGTGGTCGTTTACCTTTTCATATTTTCCACCAAGATTGAAAGGTATAGAAGATATACCAGTGCTTGTAAACTGGCAGCCATCATGGATTTGTAGATGACATCATCAGTATATGAACTTTGATCTGATACAGATAGATGTGTCTCCAAAGTACTCAGGGATAGACACCTTCACGACTAATTTGGAGTAAATAGTATATATGCCAGTTTTAGTGTTACGGCGGCCATCTTGGCAGCCATCTTGGCAGCCATCTTGGAAATTACTATTATGTAATACGATATTAACATAATACTTAGTTCTAATGGATAGCTTGACCCCTAAAACCTAGGTATAGAGACGAAAATCACCTTCCTATGATGAACAGGTAGGGCGTTATGGTCATTTATATGTAATGGCGGCCATCTTGGACGCCATCTTGAATTTCTCAAATTGCTCAAACGTGACAACGTGTCATCAAGCAGTTTCTGAAAATAGATACCCTTGGCTACCAAAATCAACAGTAAAAAAACTTAATACAACAATGCAGGGTCAACCATCTCTGCCCCCGGACTAATTGTGCAATCTATGCGTTTTACATCATGGGAATGTACAAGGCGTCCCATATGAATAAGCGAGGCTAATCCGGCGAATCTTTAGAGATTCGCTGCTATCTACCTAAAAACATGCTTCTATATTGCTGACAAGAATGGATCATTGGTTACCTTGTAATGAAACGAAGTATGATTGCCCTCCTTTAATATAGGTATGGGGTGCTGTTCTGGCCTTATTGGCTGGTTCTTAAAGCGTGTAGGCCTGTTGATTGTCCTATGGTGACTTGATTGGAGGTAAAATGTTGAGTTGTTTGATGTTGTTACATCATTTGGTCTATTCACGCAATTAATGGGAAATATTTGATGGGGGCCAATGGTGACCCCCATTCAATGACAAACTATCAACACACCCTGTCAAGGTACGGAGCATATTGACTTCAACCGTCTCTAATCTAAGCACAATCACGCAATACTTGTTGTCAGAGCATAAGCAGTCACAATAAAGATAACATATTTTGTTGCTGCTACGGGTCGCTGTAACAGAAATGGTAGTTTGAGTCCATATGGACATATGTTGTGTATATTCGCTGAGCACGGCCGTCTTTAAAGGTAACCTTATCTGCCGTAACAAATGGGTTATGCATAGTAATCACTCATTTGTGCTTGTAATTGAAATGTCAATCATTTCCTTTGCGATAAAAGGTGCATTATTTTTCCCATCAAGGTTACTTACCACATTATTAACTCAAACACAAACATTCCATGTTTCAAGGAACTTTGATGTGATCATTCGGTTCATGTCATTCTCACATAGATATGTTCTATCCTTGTAACAGGTTTCGGCCATGTTTAAGAATGTAATTCCTAATATGCCTGCACCCTCAATTGATACAGCGAAGGGAATTCTAATCACAGATATGTCACCACATTTACACGACGTTTCCATGTGCAGGATAATATGAAAAATTATCTATTTTCTGACGGGTTTTTACCTATTGTGATATGTATCAAACCATTTTGTTACGCTTGGCAAGTATCAATGCGTTGTACAAACCTTCCATTTCCTTATCAACACGCAAAGGGTCCTGCTAGCAGATATTATTCCAACGTGAAGTTTGTTTACACTTCAGTATCAAATAAGGTAGAATTACCTTCATATCATAAGCCACACGGCTATAAATAGTATACAGGATATCACGGGAAAGCGGATCCCGTTTAATTTTATTGCACTAAGTGTCTAAGAAAATTCAAAAATGCCCATAGAGGATTGGTAAAACATCTCCAATGACCGGCATATAACACCCAGGTGACGTAGCGTGGCCGTATATTGCCCGCTCTCCTCTACACACATGGCTAGCCCGGACCTAATGACCGACCCAGATAGTGATGTCAATTATGCAACCAACACGCCGCGGCTTTATCTAGGGAGCTTCTACCGACGACAGCTGAACCACTGCAGGTCAACCATTGACGATTCACATTGACCAATGATAAGGATTGATGACTTGACATGCCGGATGTTCCTGCGCTGCGCTGCGCAAAACATTGGCAATAAAACTGAATGGACTGGCCGTGATTTGGAGCTGTAGTTATTGTTGCTTATTTTTGGCCATTAAGCAATTTATTCGTTTTTTCCCCTCTAATTGTAACTTCGCGATTCAAACCTTTCACTACTTGGACAATTTTAGTCGCGAAAATATTGGGAATGTTCCTCGACGAAGACCGTTATGACAATGAATGCGCTAATAAAAACAGTTCCGAGAATGGCTTCACGCCCTGGACAAAAGTGATTCACGGATCTTGCCGTGTATAGAACCTGAATGGCAAGGTAAGGTGGGAAGAACATTTAAGACACCAGGCTGTGTACATTGATTGTTTCTCGTGATATAAGGGCATAGTGCTTTCATCTGGCCTGATTTATCTATGAAAGTACTTGGGTCTGCGTTCTCCACTGGATTAAGCCGCTGATAATTGACGATATGCCAAGTATCACCAATATGGTGCTTAGCAGGCTGGGAACCTTAAACTGTATATTGTTAGGACTTTGATCTGTTTTTCGCGCTGCATTGGATGTAGACTGAAACACACACCAGGAGATATGTTATGAGCAAATACGGCGTGCCATATATAACCAGCTTAACAATCAGATTGAGCTGGCCGTATCTCAACCTTTAAACTGCGCTTAAATGCATTCGAACTCTACAGCAAAGGCACACCACACAGGCCTAGAAACACCAGTCTGTACTTCACCATTGATTTGGCAAGGACATCGCACGCGCATATTCATCAATTCACTACGTCAACAAGAGCATTAAACGTTGTACCGCGTCGGTTGTGAAGCCAACTTAAGCTGCACCAAGATAACTTGTACCTAGACTATAGTGGTTTTGGTCGGTATCCCACAATTCAGTAGTGTGTTTGATTGAATCCATATCGCTGTGTTTCAAGCATTAAATGATCAACCCATCAGAGGAAACAGAAGCATCTTTCAACCCTTCGTGGAATCATTACAAGAAGCAACGGCACCATGAAAACGTTACATTGGTTGGATTACGTCATCTTTGTGGCTTTCATCATGGCGTCACTGGGAATAGGAGTTTATCACTCTGTCACTGGTGGCCGACAAAGAACCACAGCCGAGTTTGTCATGGCAAACAGAAACCTAAGTGTTCTACCAACTGTCCTCTCACTGGTGGCATCATATATGTCGGCCATTTTGATTCTGGGTTCTACTGCGGAGATGTACAACTGGGGATACGCTGCGTGGGTTTTGGGGAGCGTTACCTGTGTGCCGGCTGCTGCTATAGCTGAGCGCATCTTTGTTCCATGGATTTACAATCTTCGACTAAGCAGTGTCTTTGAGGTAACATCATAATAGTTTAGTGATTAGGGACATGTTTAATCGATGCAAAAAATGACAAGATCACCCTGTGTCCGTTAATACGTGGTTTCCTTTGCAGTATTTGGAAATGAGATATCACTCGAAATCCGTCACCATGCTGGGAGCTGCGCTCGGGATAGCGACAACGGTAGTGTATATTTCGGCTCTATGTTCTTTTGCAACTGTCAAGCAATATATACAATAATCATGTTATCTAGTATTCATTATAAATCTCATACATCCGTTGATGCTTCTGCATAGAGCATGACGTAACTGTTGTTCGTGATTACAGGTAACATACATGGGGACGGCCATATACGCCCCGTCCATTGCCCTGGAAGCAGGTAGCCTTAAGTTAAAACGAAAAGTGAAAGAAATCAACATGAATCTCCGAACAGAACGGATTTACCAAACTATCATTCCTTGCGCTGTTTCAATAAATATATTTCTATTATATTAAAGTATATTTTAATGGTCCTCTTTCGTTGCTGTTAGTCATTGTTTGTCTGTGTACAGCCTGTGGTCTTCCTGTGCCCGTAAGCATTCCCGTCATGGCTATCCTTGCCACCACCTACACGGCTCTGGTTAGTCATTATTGTCAAGGTGATCTAATGGCGGTTTAAGCTGAATGCTGGAAATATATTTCTGTTGTTAATTTTGTAAGGTCTAGTAGTATGTGAGAGGAGTTTCAATGATAAAGTAGTATGATCATTCAAATGGACTGCCGTAAGATATTTACTTGGCAATGGTACGTTGCTGTTAGCGCCATCTTTGCTCTTACGAAGAGACCAGATAGAATGGTGGAAGAGAGCAGCTATATCTGTCACTTGTAATGTAGATAACTGTATGTGGGAACACCAGCTGTGTCCCCAAGCGGTGTAGGACGGAATTTAGATAGCTGTCTGTCTGACTCCGGTGGTGTGTTTTTGGGTTGTCTCGGCTGGAATGCGATAGCAATATCAAAGAGTTTAAAGTTACGCTAAGAGGGCCCACTTTGAGTGGCTCTGCGGCGATCGCTTCCCTTATTACAATACATTTTAATCGAAAGGTGGCGCTACCGTGACACAAATAAAAGCACATGGGAATACTGCGCTGACGTCACTGCGATGGTTGAGAGCGGGAAAAATGTCTTTTCACAGAGCCTTGCCGCTGCCAAAACACGTCGCACACTACGCTTATGAATAGCAAAAATAGCAAGTACTCTATTAAATAAATGCCAACGAAATAAATTATTGAAAACAGTTCGCCTCTAACAGCGTCCGCGCTGTTTACGATCCTCGATCTTTCATGTTCGCCCTATGTTCGAACTGTGGATGGTAGTTTTAGATTGTCAACAAATGTCTGAAGCGAGGGAACTGAACTGCGATCGACATAAACATTTTTGGCATGTCAGGGGGATGTGAAGGTTTCGAGCAAAGAGTTTATAGCTACGCCAACCTGCGTAACGATTATGTAATTACTCAAAAGACACCCCCAACATCAGTTGACGATACCATGAAGTCAACAAAAGCACATGGGACTGTTGATCCGACAGTCTCGGGGCTCGGCGGCTGTTAAAGATATGTAGGCATCTGATTGGTCGAGGCGACTATAGCTCCAAAGTTAACAGAGCATTCCACGTGGTTTTAAGAGACGCCATGACAAGACGCTATGACAACGAGATGCCCATGAGGACATGGGTGAACTTTGCGAACAGTATCAAAAACTTTTTAATATTTCAATATTGACCCACAATTGACCAAGTTACTCTAGATTTATCGATAAACAATGATTAAGAAGCTTACCAAAGTTATACAATTAATGTTAACATCATAATGATCATCATTTTCATCATAAATACAATTCATTTTACGGGTCTGGCATATTTTATTAAATATTACCGCGGCCTGCCATACATGCCACGCCCTGTGGGCCGAGCGCGGCCTTTGCGCAGTGCGTGAGGCCGGCTGTTTTGAACAAACCAGTGGAGAGCCAACCGAAGTGATGCCCGATGTACTTCAGGTTAACTTTGTGAGAGAACGGTCATATATTTAGAGCAGAAAATTTCACTCTTTTGTTCAGTATTGAATGGGCTTCCTTCGAGCGCAGACAAATTCACGATGCGGCCATTCACGACGGACGAACGACGCTATATCTTCCTATTTCAGTCCCGTTTTAACTTTTGATTCGTTCGAAACCGGAAGTGACGCAACCGATATCAATAAAATTTGCGGATTAGATTGGCGCTGTTCATGTCAACATCTGAGTTAATTTTTATTGAACTGATATTTACGATTTTATTAGCAATCGAAAATTTGACGAAAATTGACTGAGTGAAATTTGCTTTTTCAACTCAATGCTCTTTGAAAACAACAAATATATTGATAGCATATGTCAATATTGAAAGTTTGGTAATTCCATCAGCTTTCAGAAAATGTAAATTTTGTTACGATCGGATCATAATTGGTGAATCTGTTGCGAAATTAAAAAGTTTAGAGATTTTGGCTACCAGAAATTTTCGACATGCTACTATTTTTTTTATGATGCATTATTTACAACTTAGTCTATTTAGAAAAAGTTTACAATTACATTACACTTTCCGAATATGTTGACTGTATTGAAATTTAATTGTAAAGCATGGATATATTGAGCGTTGAACTTGTTTCATTTGTTATAAACTTTGATGCTTTCGTGACCGGAAGTGACGTCATCGACATTCATGAAATCTATGGATCCGACTTAAGCTGTCATGGAGCACATGTGACCCAATTTTTATTATCATCGGACATGTATTGACGGTTTTATAGGCGCTCAAAATATTCATGAAACTTAAGTTGCCATTTGGACCGATACCACGTTTTTTCAACCTTCGGCGCTTGGGAAAACCGTCAGTGTGATTACCATATATGTCATTGAAAAAGTTTGCAATTAGAATAAGCTATACGATGGTGTAAATTATTTAACAATCCGACCATTATTAACGGAGATATTTGAGATACTAGTTTTTCACTTATTCGATGACCTTGACTTTAGTTTTGGGTCAAGATCAAAACAAAACCTCTCGGTTCTGCGCATAAACCATGCCTAGCGATTGAAAAAAAATACATTGAAAATATCAAAAATTGCGACCTGTATCGCGGATCAAAAAAATGTTTACAAACATCCAAACAAACTTACAAACGCGACTGACCAACATAACTTGGCGTTATGATTACGCCAAGTTGACAAACATCCAAACATCCAAACATACAAGTTAACAAACCGGACCGATCGCCATAACTTGGCGTTCCAAAAACGCCAAGTTAATAACGCTTCGGCTAACAGGTGGCGTCTTCACATATTTCCTCGTACGGAAGCCTCGAGTGAGCTCTGTTAGTGAAGCTATAAACTCTTTGACTAAACGTCTGACTCGCCTGTTCTGGTCTTGCAGCTTGGAATGCAGATAGCTCTATGTGTGACGCTAGCTGAGTATTCTTGCCATGTAGGGAGGATTGCTGTGTGTCTGACTCTATTGGTGTGTCTTGGTCTTGTAGGCTGGAATACATATAACTGTATGTCTGAGACAAGTGGTGCATTCTGTCCTTGCAGGCGCGAATGCAAATAGGTGTGTGTCCTACTCTAGTGGTTTGCTCCGTCCATGTAGGCTGGAAAGTAAACAGCTATATGGCTTACTCTTGTGGTGTGTACTAGCTATGCAGGCTAGAATGCAAATAGCTGTATGTCTGACTGCAGCGGTGTTCTGGCTTTTTTGGGAGGAAAACTCAATGTCTGGCTATTGTGGTATATTCTGGTCCTGTGGGCTAGAATGCAGATATGTTAATGTTTGACTCTAGTAGAATTATCTGCCATTGCAAGGAGTAACGTAGATATCTGTGTTTCAGGCGCCAGCTGTGTGTTTTAGTCTTGGAGAGCGGAATAATGATATATGTATGTCTGAATCTAGCTGTTTGTTCTGGCCATGTAGGCTGGAATGTCCAGGGTATGTGGTGATCTTGTAAGCTGTAATACAGATATATGCAAGTTTAAATATTGTTTGCTGCATAACTTAATCTAGCGGTGAATGTTGTACCTGCAGGGCGGAATGAAGGCCGTCATCTGGACAGATGTGTTGCAGATCTCCATCATGCTCGTTGGCATGTTCTCTGTGCTCATTAAGGTATCACTTCCTGTAACTTTTTGTTTTGCATGTACTAGTCATTGTATCTCTACCGAAACGTCAGCTCAAATGACAAGTGAAATAATAGCTTAATAGCATCCACTTGTGTCCTTTAAGGCGGCAATAGAGATGGGAGGACTCAGCGAGGCCGTAAGATATACAACTCAGCATGGCCGATTCACTATATCGTAACGTATACATTACATCTATGGTATTGTGTGTTGGATTTAGTGTTAGCGAAATGTGAGGATGATAGCGATGATAATGATGGGTGTGGCGAAGTTTGCAATTACATTGATGATGATGTATTTTACGATGATTTTTATGATGACGGGGAAATCACGATGTTGAGGATGAGGATGATGATGAGGATGATAATGATGATGAAGATGGTGATGATCATGGTGTCCTACTGTATTTGTCATCCTCGGTTCAGATTTGACCCGGACTTTACCGTACGTCACACTGTATGGGGCTTCATGTTTGGCTACATGCTAAACTGGGTGTCCTGGTTTGGTCTTTCACAAACAAGCGTACAGCGCTACTCCGCCACTAAATCGTTGCGCCACGCCCGTATGTAAGTGCTTTACGCAAACTTATTAGCATTACCCTAAGCAGGGGTAAATCGCTTCATTTCTGATATTAACGCTATTGTTGGCGAACGCTAGTACTTTCTAATGTGGTGTGGTTTGCAGAACAATCTTTTCGATGATTCCAATGGGCATCTTGATGTGGTGCTTGGCATACATGACTGGTATTTTGGTGTGTTGGATACTTTGCCAGAGAAGAGTGTGATCCGTTAGCCAGTGGACAAATTATGACAGCTAATCAGGTGAGGCAACCATATCAGTAACGTCAGGTTATTGCATAGGATACAGAGT